>CM051498.1:6187630-6274417 GCA_028031935.1 Paedocypris micromegethes
TTTTCTTTTTTCTTTGTTTTACAATTGAGACATTCAAGTCTCAAAAAATAAAACAAAGTTTGTGGCAACGTTTACGGCAACTTCCAATTTAAGGGTGGATCTGTGAATAACACGAAAAAAGTGCCTTCCAATCATTATTATACCATTTTACTAATCCTTACAAATATTACTAGTAGTATTGTACAAATGAGTTAGTTAAGCGGGCCTGAAATTCACCATTCTCATAACAACCCCGCCACTCCCTTCGAACATGTGCTTGGCACTTAAAATAGACAAACTGGAAAGGTAGGAGAATTAAACCACCTTCACGACAAGGTCAACCAGATTCTGTTTAGTATCGCATCAACCAAACTCAAATATTGCTGCATTCAGCTACATTCCATGCAGAATAACTGCTACAGCTACATTAACTCCCTTTCCTGGGTATCCAAGGATCCGTGGGTCTACTCTCTGACCCTGCTTTGACTGTAATAATAAGGAACTGAAGGATGATTGAGAGATGATTTGAAGAGATAAACACTTACTCACGGTGGTGTTCTGATTAGCGCCGCGCTGGTTGAGTCACTCATTCTGTGAGGCTTTGACACTTAAGTGAACTATAATTACGGCACCGCACGTCAACAAATCCTGTTTTTTGGTTTTCACTGTGACTTTTTTTTTCTCTTTGTGTTCAGTCAAGCATCACGGAGAAGATTACAGACACACCTCATCCTTCGGCCCAGGCCACATCTGCAAAGATGTCTTCAGAAGCCCAGGCCGCAGACATCATCCCTGCCCTGCCGGAGCTTCTAGGAGACGTCCCCTTCACTTTAGCCCCGCACATCCTTGCCATGCAGGCCGGCCTGCCTTTTATTCCAGATTTCACCCTGCCTCGCAAAATGAACGACAACCTTGCAAACTTTCACTATGACTTCACCTTGGAGAACTCAGTGCTTTGTGAGCCGTGACTATGTGCCCATTAGGTTTTATCACCCACACGTGGTAAACTAATCTCTTTTACCATTTGCCTTCTCCAAACGTTCACTGTAAACAATGCGTCCGGCTCGTGCGTAAATATTGGCAGCGCTGTTGCTTTAAGACGGTTAACTGTCATTCCAAATCTCACACATGACGAGTGTTACTCATGGAACTGTCTGCTAGATTCATTGGGGCTTCAGCTGTAATATACGGGTTTAAAATCTCTGCATTTTGTAGCATCAACTTGACTAGTTGTAGTTAAACGGTGTGGTTAAAAATATTGCATTCTATTTGCGATTGATGGAAAATGGAAGAAAAGTTTTACCTCAACAGTGCGGTTATTTAATGTGTGTTGTAAATAGAAAATACTGGATTTACAGAATAAAAAAGCTGCTTAAAAGTTGATGGTACAAATTAGATACAAATTCTATTTTCAATTGAATCTTTAATACTCATAATTGAGCATTAATGATTATACTCCCTTATCCATGGTGAGGATACTCATTTTTGAAATCATGAATTTAGGAATTTAAGATCATAAACATTTTTGGTAAACATGCTTTACAAATAGTGGAAAGTAGCCGCGTGCGTGCGTGCGTGTGTGTGTGTGTGTGTGTGTGTGTGTGTGTATGAGTGTGTGCACATATTGAAGTGATAAGTTTCTTTAGCTAGTTTTTCAATTGGACATTGAACGAACCTTTTAAAAACTGTAGTGAGTTGATGACCATTTATTCTGTATGTCCCAGCCTTTTTGTACATGTTTGCAAAATGTTCGCTCGTTTTCTGTAAATCTATAAAGTCAGAATACTTTGGTCAACCGTGGAGCAGAAGGCTGCTCTGAGTAAACATTGTTTTCGCTAAATGCTACGCCTTTGAGGGGAAAATGCAATATGACGTTGTTTAAAAAGGCACCAGGTTTAACACCAATTGCTTTTTGTTGTTGGTTCAACAATTTTTTCAGATCAAAATAGTTCTGAATATCCCTAATTATTTGTTTGAATGTAGTTTTTCACCACTGGGTTTTAAAAACCGTTCACCGTTGTGGTTATTTGTTTGTTGTGTTTTTTATTTTATTGTTGTATTTTCTTCTTTTGAATAAAAGCATGTGATTGCAAGTCAAGTACGTAATTTAAAAAGCTCAAGGAACCATCTAGTTCCGTGTCCACATTGGTATTATTGTTTAAATGGACAATCTAGAATAATTCTTATACACGCTGATATTATATACATATTTAAGGAAAATGAAAACAATTCAAACAGATTTGTAGCCAGTGGTAATGACTAAACACGGTTTGGACTTTAATCAATCTATTGGCAGTCGATTGTCACTCATCATTGTTCACCCAACCCACTTTTGTTTTGATTCTACGATCGACCAATCAATGAACGTCACAGCGCCCCGCGGTCCCGCCCACATTTCTCAGTGGCTGTTTTGTGCAAGTACCTGTGTCCGTCCCTTCATTTGGAGTAACAGCGCAAACAGACGCGGGGCCCGGGATCATTTAGCGTCAAACTTCTTTCAATTCAAGCCACGGGTAAATTCGTGTTACATTTTATTTGATTAAAATGTCTCTTTCCCGAGACTTCTGTGTGTTGTAGGAGCGAAGACCAAAACTTCGTCCAAGGAAGCTAGCAAGCTACAAAGTCCAGGGCACAAACCAAAGCTTCCAGCCTACGACAAGCTTCAGACTATTTAAACTTTATTTTATTAATTTTAGATTAAAGAGACGGGTTTTGGGACTGGACTAAGTCCATTCTGAAAAAAGCACGTTTTATACTGTTTTACGGTAAAACAACCAGAAGGTTCAATGATGTCAGCATCACCTGTGCACTCAACTCTGGTCCGGCGGAACAACGACAGCTCCCCCAACAACACCGCTGCTGCTTCTCCCTCTTCCTCTTCCTCATCATCCTCCTCCTCGGCTGCATCATCACATTCCGCCGGCAACACGAGTCGGTTGCAGCCCATTCGCGCCACGGTGCCCTACCAGCTGCTGCGTGGAAATCAGCAACAGAGTCCGACCCGCCCTCCCGCGTCCTCATCCTCCTCCTCCTCCTCTTCCATTTCAGTCGGGAGCAACACAGAACCGACAGCGTTAGCCCCGACCAGCAGCTCCGATCCCGGTAGCCCGACGCTCTCCAGTCCGGTCGGAAGCGACTCGCTGAGCCCGCGACAGAGACTGTCTTCTCCGGAGCGCAGGAGCTCGCCCGAGCGCTGTCCGTATTCACCTGTCCTTAAAGGTAAACAACAGGCCCGGGTCCTGCTTTATTTCCATCCATTCATTTCCCGTTGCTTACTCTCGCGGCCGTTTAATTAGCGCGTGCTGTTTTTCGTAAACCGAAACGGGAAAGAGCTTTTACAATTATTACAACGGTCCAAAGCGTTATTTAAAACGCATTCTAAGCGTAGACACACTGCAAACATGCTTGGAAAATGCACAATATGCGATTAATCGGATGGATCGCATCAGGGTTGTTAGTGCTTCCCTGCAGTCAAACTGCCATGGTGAATGTTTATTTGGAAATATCAATATAAATAGTTCGAAATCAAAAAGTGCAAACGCACATCCTGATTATTGAGCATCTGAACCTTCTCAAAAATTAATTATCCTCCCTGACAAGGCGCACTTGCACGCAAGTTTTATTTGCAATTTTTTGCATGACCTGAGTTTTTATTTTTATAGATGTCAGATATTTTCTTATATGCAAATTGCGCAGTTCAGACACGCCTCTTGTGACGTCACGAAAAATTTCCGCGCAGAGCGCATGCTACGGTTTAAGAATTAGCCCTTATAACTTCGACTAAACGCTAATGCCCAATAGCTTCATAAACATACAAGTGCGCCTCCAGCATGTAAAGTAACTCATGATTGCTTTGCATGATTTTGTTGTTTACAAGGCAGGAGTGGAAAGAATTACGTGTGCGTTCAGGCCACACGGGGGGCTCATAGCTAGCCACCTCAATCCTTATGCTGTGTGTTTCATAACACATTATTCTCGGAGCTAAATTGTACAAGTTGAGCCCATAAAGCTTAATTTAAGTATTTATAATTCTGCATGCCAAAATAGATGAATGAACGAGGGTAATGATAAAACTGTTTGCTTTTTGCACAGCTCTAAAGTGCTCTGGTCCATAGTTGCTAAACAATCCACCTCAATAAAATGTATGTTGATAAAACCTGTTTTCATATTCTCTGCCATAAAAATCCACATCATTTGTGGCACAAAGTTTAAATCACAATAGGCCTACTTTGTCTATTTTGTTCATATTATCCCAATCATCTCGGGATGTTTTTTTTTTTTTTACTTTACTCACTGTACGTTCATCCTCATCGTTGACTCTTCCTCTGTAAGATGAATCGAGCTTTACCTTTTGCTTGTACACCTGTGAGAACTTGCGAGCGGAGTTCAAACATTCACATACAATAGCTGACACCAGTTTATTTCAAGACCTTTCAAAAGTGCCTGAAAGGCAAAATTTCTTCTTGGCAAAGCTGAAATGGCGATTGTTTGCAGATGCCTCATGGGCTGCAGTGACGTTCAAGTGTCAGGATGCTTTACAGGATTGTGTGGTTGATTCTTCTAGGTGAATGTTGATTGATGGTTTATTTTCTCACTATTGTCATGCCATTTACATAAGCCTATTGGTTCATGCTCATGAGCGGGTGCAGCAGAGACGAAGCTTGGCATTCACACATTTATAATATACTCTGAGGAGAGACTTTTAATGACCAATTTTAAATGTAGTGATGTACTTTAGGTGCGACTCCAGGTTGCTAAATGGTCAGATGATTCAATAAAATAGAGGAACTTTTGTTCTTCTGTTCGTCTGCTTGAGATTAATGCTCATCCATAATGTGAGTTTGAGATGTTTGCTTGGTAAGGATGAAACCTGTCTGATAGCACACAGTCCCTGCTTTAAACAGGTTTTCACGTGCGTTATATACAGTACAGTTGATTCCATGCCAAGGCTAAGTGTAAAAGGTGGCACAGCAGTGGAAGATCTTGTCAGGGTTTCAAAACAAACATATTAGATGCAGTTTATCTAGGTGCACTGTAGTTTCATATATTGCAACAGTATTTTAGTTTGATAGAATAAATAAGCAAATGTTTGTGCTAACAACCCCACACGGTGGCGCAGTGGGTAGCGCTGTTGCCTCACATCAAGAAGGTTCACCTCGAGGTGTGAGTTTGAGGCTGGTCGAGGTCTTTCTGTGTGTAGTTTGCATGTTCTCCCCGTGCTTGCGTGGGTTTCCTCCGGGTGCTCCGGTTTCCCCCACAGTCCGAAAAAAACATGCGTTTCAGGTTAATCTGGCCGTGTGTGTGTGTGTGTGTGTGAGCTTGTGTGGTGTGTATCCCCGGCTGAAGTGAACGCTGGCGCAGATTGGAGCCGTTTCAGTCTTAAGTGTAACGCTTTCTGTGTTTTGGAGTTGGTAAAAAACTGAACACGTAACGTGGCCTACACAAAATGCAGGCCTACAAAAAGTTTTGCAAATCAGATATTTTCATAGGGCTGAAAACATTTTGAGTAGAAAAGTACTATAATTATTTACTGCAGATTATTTGAATTTTTTTTTTTTTTTTTTACATCAGTTCATTTGAAGGCTGCAGTTAAAACAGTTTCTGTTTTTCTACAGATTCACACACTATAACAGTAACTGATAGTGTCATGAATGTCTTGACAGCACATTATTTATTTTCTCCGTCATTCATCTCCGACTCGTCCATTTTACAGAAGCAAATATTAGGGCAATGTCGTGGTCAGAATTGAAAGTGATTCTCTTTAGTGTAATTGGGAAAAAATGAGTATTAAAAATTTGTCCGAAAATAGATGGAAAAAATAGATGGAATGGCATGACGGATCTCTGTTTGTTTTACAGAGCAGAAAATGACAGGTTGAGTTGTGTAGTGATTCATAAAGAGTGGGTGAGTTTGTTCTGTTCATGAAAAGGGAAAAAGTTCACATTTGCATGTCTCTCTTTCTGCCGCTTGCTGCGTCCCTGCGAGAAGCTTCACTCAGCCCGACTGCGCTGATGGATGTAGTACAATAGAGGCTGTGTAATTTCTGCAATGCAATTCAACTCCCAGCAGTGAATGTTTTTACCTCGAAAAGCCTTGAACTTTCACATCTTTTGCCCGGGTGATGTTGTTGGCTATCTATGTCTTTACCTTGGCCGTGAGGCTACGTAAAGGAAACAATGTTTGATCACTCCATTTTACCCAGTGCAACTGGATCAAGAGTGGAAATCAAGCGCTTCCATCATTAAATCATAGTAATGCCATAACAGAATTCCGAGCTTGTGAAGACATCATAACCTGCAGCCTCTCTGCATTAAATTTGTGTTTTGATGCCCACCTCATGCCGTAGGTGTGGGTGACCTCAACCCTCTGTGGGAAGAGAAGAAGAAGAAATTAACTATATTAAGCAGTGGGGAAATTTCAGAATCTGCATTTGACTCTGCAGTGGGGGGCATGTGGGGTTCATTGTCTTGCCCAACGACACTTAGTTGTAGAACCAGTAGTAGGGGGCAACCTCTTGGACACGAGTCCAAGTCCCTTACCACTGGACCACTACTATCTCAATAGGCAATAGTGGCCGTGAGATGATGTCGAAATATGATTGTGTGAATCACAACGCAAACTTTTTCTCGTCATCTCACCCGCCTACACACTCTCTGTTTGCCAGAGTTTTATCGAATGTCACATTTAACAAACGCAGACACATTAGCGCAGCATGAAGTTGTGGAAAAAATGATTTATGTTACCAAAACATTAAAATTGCTATATAAATTTTAGGCTCAGATGATTGCTTTGAAAATTGAATACTTGTTGAAAGTAATGGAATACCTACAGTACCGCATCATGAAATAATATGATCGTACGATCCAAAGATCATTGTTCAGACCAATAAACACATTTTACTGTCTTATAGTCTGTAAAATTGTTGACTTTTGGTGCATTAAACTGTTGACTTTGTATTATAATACTTGTCACCTAGAAAGATCTCACTATCTTTCTCACTGTCTCAATCATAGAAAAATATATAATGTGACATACTATACAATATAACTACTTTTACTGAATGCATGTCATGTATTTTTTTCATGTTATTGAAATTGCTCGGTCATGTATGAAAATATTCGCACATCTCTTAAGCCGTTATCACAAACTTTTTCTTTTAATGCAGTTTTATAAAAGCACTGCAAAGAAACCTACCGAATGACTAATAGTCATAACGGAAAGTGTGTTTGTGAAGGCGGTTTCAACTGCAAGAGTTAAATTAGAAAGTAAATGAGATGAAGATTTTCTTTTATCCGTATCTCAATCTGTCGCCCTGCCCTTCTGTGGGGTGTCAGTGTGCTTTCCTGAAGCCGTTCTTGGCATGGACAATCATCCAGCCTCTTTCCATCTGCTCTCAGGAAACTGTAAAGCAGGCGGAGAGAGGAAGCAATGCAATGCCAGAGTTCCATGAGCAAACGCCTTCCACACTCGCCGCATGAGCGACGCTTCCTCACACGCGTCCTCCTCGTCTTTTACTGTTCTGACTTGACGGGCAAATATGCTTTGCAGAAATTTCCACAAAGCTAGTGTCAGGGTGAAGTATGCGCTTCACTGTGCGTGTGGGAGTATAAATGTAATTCTTACACTATTACACATTGAAGACTTTTTTTTAGAGTCTGTTGAAGTCTGTTTTGACATTTCTTATGGCTGTATTTCATTTCTTTCTCTCAAGCTTTTCACGTAATGAGAATGGATTCTTCGTCCTGTGTATGCATGCAAAAAGAAGTATTGTTACTAAAATATCTAAATTTTTTAAAATTATTATTCAAAATGTAATTTAAAACGCTTTTCTACTTTGACAATGGCAAAGTTTTGTGCTGTTCTACAAGGATAAAGGGTAGATTAGGGACTAATCCGTGTAATTGATTTCTCCAGATCAGCGATCACAACTTCCATAAATATTTATGCACCTTGTAAAAAAGGAAAATAGTTTCTGGGTTTTTTTGCTTTGCTTGAGACTGAAACCCACAACCTTTGGTTTTCAGACACTGTGCATTTTTGGTTGAGCACCGAAAATATGTAAATGTTTAATGAGGCTGATATTTGCATAACGTATTTACGTTTTTTTTTTTTGTTTGTTTGTGAATAGTCTTGTATAATGGTGAATGATCCCAATGTGAAGAAATGTGACAATTTACATCAGGAGTAAATGTCCGGTCATAGAGGGGTTTTGATGTTATTTCTTTTAAGTTTCTATTTTGAGAGGGTCTTCAGGTCTTCGTCTGTATTATGTACTGTGTTACGCACTTCCTAAAAAGTGCACAAGGCAGATAAGGACCAATGCTAAATATGGTCTCTCAGAATGGACTTGGTCTTGAGCGTTGCACTGAATGACCCTGTTTTTACCATAGCAACAGTCACCATATTCGCAGGGTGTTTTACACGCTACTTTGTTTTTTTTTTTTCCCACTTTATCTTATGTACTATCTTTTACCAATCTTGCAGCTCACACTTTGCCCACTTGCTGTGACATTTACTCAACATTGTATCTTTTGCTATGCTGAAGTTACATTGTTACTCCTCGGTTTCACTTGATAAATGTCTCCCGTTCCAGTTCAGTTATCCTGGGGAAAAAATAATCAACTTCATACTGTATCTATTCACTGAACTACCTTAAGCAGCAGTATCGCTCTGGTAAACGCTGACGTCTCTGTGTTCAGGGTTAGGTTCTACAGAAAAACACAGATCTGATTGGTATGAAAACACTCCAATGTGAGTCACCAGCCTAGATGTCGAGGTTCAAAAAGTCAAGGGCGCTGATTTTTCTTTTCTTTTTTTTTTTTATTGTTTTCTAAGGCTATTTTCAATCAGCTGGTGCATTTAAACAGTGAGACAGGAAATGGTGTGGTTCATTTACCAACTGCCTAATTTGCTATTTTTTTTTTTATGTGGCCATATACGTACCGTATTTTTTGCCATATAAGACGCACCGGCATATAAGACGCACCCAATTTTAAAGGAGGAAAATCTAGAAAAAAAAGATTCTGGACCATATACTGTAGTAAAATATTTTATATCAACTGTATAAAAGTTAACAGCAGTTTAAGAACAAGTGTATGCCAAACATGTAACATGAACAGTAATAATACCCAGTAACATTGCCACCAACTTAGTAAGAATAGCGAGTAACACTGCCCCCACATTACCACATGCCTATGTTTCCTATGGTAGGATTGACAAGCAGAGGGCGTGATGACGTCTGTACTAAGATGGCCGCTCCGCAGATCTCTGCATTCACCGTATAAGACGCTCCAACTTTTCCCCCTCAGTTTTGGGGAAGTAAAAGTGCGTCTTATACGGTATGTATTCACTGCCCACCTCTCCGGGTGTGTGTTCACTTGACTGGATGTGATTGAAGCACAGTTTCCACATAATCCCTAGTGGCCATATTGACAAACCTACCTCACCTTTACTTTCTTTTCTTTCTCTTCTCATACTTGCTGTTTAAGATGGTTATAGGACAAGGTTCTAAAACCATTGTTTCAACAGCTATGATGGTAAAACTCTATCTTAAACTGAAGATGATGCTGGGGTTTTAAAAGTAGTGTAGGAACCCAGTGTTATAACATTATTTTGTTGTACTTTTGAAATTGGTGCAGTCATGTTAGACACACTTTACTACTGGATTACCGTTAGTATGGTTAAATGAACATGCGGACACGGCATAATATATACAGGTTTTGAAAGTGCCAGTATTGCATCACTTTCAACGCTTTTCCAGACAGACATTTGTAATCAAACACAGAATTTGCCAATAAAAAACCCCAGAAGCAAACGAGGACGTGTCTGTGTTGCTCTTGCTGCAGCCAAATGACTTGCATCCAGAAGGCACACTGTGTTCATGCTGAACAGACCCTATGAAAGAAGAGCTGCAACAGGATGCTCCATAAAAGCGAGAACAGTATTATTTGACTATTTCCTTATAAGCAGATGACATTGCTAGTAAAACTGACAAAGACACGCTGTTAAAGTGAAGTTGTTGGGGGGGGGGGTAGTTGAGCTGTTGAATATGCTACATTTTTTTTTTAATTGAACCTTTATTAGTCCCTCAGTGGGGAAATTTTTTCTCTGCATTTAACCCATCCGATCAGCCTTAAAAAGATGGTTAGCTAAATAAAAATGCATTTAATTTATTTTTTGTCATTTTTGTGTGACTTATCTTTTACAAAATGTAATTAGCCATTTCAATGTTTATTAACATTTAGGTTAAAAATAATATTTCCAGTGATTGTGCAGCCCAAAAGCAATACTTGTATCTCTTTCTGAGTGGTTATTGCATATATCTGTAGTCAATTGACGACCTTTGAAATATTCTAGTCTTAGATAAGAGTCCTCAATTCAAATAACCAAAAATTTTTCTTAAATTGCGAACTCCTTATATGGCTTCCAACCATCTGCCAGTCTGTTCATGTGTTTCGCTTTGTATTTGTTCTCTGTGACAGTTGAGAGGTCAAAGTCACAGCAGGTGTGGAGCGCAGGTGCTATCAGACGGACTTCCTCTCTGGGTGCCATCACCGGGCCCTACCTGAACGGCCGGTGGCCACGTGAATCCAACCTTCACAGTCACTCGTGCATGAAAGACAAGTCCACGCAGGTAGGAGCTTTGAATTATGCCTCCATCATTCAAATGTTCTATTTGTCACTGGTCAGTAGTTGTTTAATTTAAACCAAATACATCAAAATATCTTCATTAAAGAGATGTATTAGGATTTATTACCAATACATTTGGACTATAATCACTGGATTAAAAGGAGCACCATTAATAACTTTGTAACTTCTAATCTTTTCACAAGGCGCACATTTGTTTCTGGATTATTCTCTTCAGGGCACAGTACGTTTTAAAATATTTTTTAGGATTTTTTTTTTTCTTTTTCTTTTTAAGCACAGATCATGATCATGTTACCTGAAATAAATGTTTAATTCATTGGTCAATATTATTGACTATTGATGCAGAACTTGCATGTATGATGTCTTGTTCAGTGACATACATGTGCTCATCATAAAATCTAAATATCATTAAATATATATTTTTTACTGACTCCATTGGAGTGAAGTATCATATTCATTAATTACTTACATACTGATATGTCAAACGTATATTTTATTTAATTTTGTTGAGTTTAGCTGACAACTAGTAAAACTGTTGCTCTGTTCAACTGTTCAGCAAACTGAAAAGTGTGAACATAAGGTATGGCATGTACAACACAATACTTTGAGTTGTGGCTCCTTTTGTCTTACTGTTGAGTCTTGCATATCACATATAAAGTAAAAAGTCTATAGTTAAGTCAGGTGGCTTTGCTTTTTCAGAAAACACATTTGACCGACATCAGAAGATATCATTACACCTAAAACCATCACTGACGGTAAAAACTATACGCTAGACCTCAAGCAACATGATTTTTTTTACTCTCATCACTTACTTCACACTGGGATTTCCAAAGACAATGCTAAATGTAATTTTTCTACACAAAAGCAGTCCCATATTTTGGTGGACCTACATGTATAATGGGTTTTGTTTCACAGTCCTCTCTGTGGTGTAGTTATCCATAAGGAACACTATGAACCACTAACCTCTTTTTCTGTGATTTTTTTTTTTCTAATGCCTTCTTTATGCAAGGTGTCTATGGTTGTCTTTTGGACAAGTCAGCAGTTTTCTCATGATTGTGTGGCCTAGATTGAGAAACCAATTAAAGGCCTGTGAGGTTGAGAATGTTAGCTGTAGCTTTTTAGATTCAGACTTGTCTTTTAGAGCAGTTTTGATTTCCAGACACAGCTCATGAATGCTTTTAAAATGCCTACGGTTGACTAGAAAACCTTGATTTATGACAAACTACTCCTGACTCGTTCCACATTTTATTGATGAATTAAGAAGCGTATTGCCATTTACTGAATGGTCTGAGTTCAGATCATTTTCTGCTTTCGAGATTTTGGCCCCACTGCAGTCAAAGGGGTATTGAGCTCATTTTACCTTCCGCCAAGTGAAACGCTTCAGTGTGATCACGAAGAAAAGTGGCCAAATTGTGCCGTTCCACTAGCTTTAGAGTTTCTGACGCATCGTGTTTTTGATGCCAAATCAGTCAGTATGAGTCTAAAATCATCATTAACATTTAGCTTATACATTTTAAAAATGGACCAGCTGTATGGCAAGTTAAGCATAAGCAGGTGTGTGTAAACCCGACCACCAGCCACACCGGTGCACCCACCATCTGCTGTTGCTTTCAAGGAGAGAATTGGCTGCTGAAAAGGAAAGACTTGACCCTGTCCTTCTTCTGCTAAACAAGGCATTGTGTGTTTAATGCAACGACATTGTGGCTCTGTTTTGAGCATTGAGCCGGAGATTTGATCTGTTGCATTAGCTGTTTGTTTGCTGGCTTTTGGTGTTTGATGCCTTGCTCTACGAATTGAGCCATATATTTAGGATAAATTCAGTTTTTGTACTGTTGATTAATCGACAATAAGTGATGTCTAATGCAACAAGAGCGGATTGTGGTTGTTATAACACATGCGGCTAATGAATGAAGGGTCAAAGGTCAGACGCAGCGCTCATTTGGATTGGGTCATGGGAGCAGCGGAGGAGTTGCAGCATGACCCGCAGCATCCTGTTTTCACTATCGCTTGGTAACAGGGTCCACACGTTCTCTGCATTTTGACGCAGACATATAGTGAAGGAAGCACGAGGCGTATTGGTTCAGTCTGCATCTGTGGTTTATTTAATTAAAATTCTAAGCTTTTAATAATTTGTTCACAATTTATTTTCAATCACTTCAAACTTTTCACTCGTAATCAGTTGTTGGGTTTTAAAACCGGGGTGGTTTCAGGACAGGCCTTCTCGCATCTCACCTATTAACACACACTGCTGTGAAAGAGACACGAAGGACTCTCATTTTAGCCCGTCTTTAAAATTTGATGTGTGCAGAAAGGCGCTATAGATTGACGCGAAGGCTCCGTTGGGATTTTTTGCACTCTATTATTAAACAGTGTCTTGGGTTTAACCCATCGTCCTCTGCTCAACAGTGATTCAGTCGTCCTTTTCCCTGCAGTGTCATGGTAAGATCGAATGAACATCGGTGACTTTGGGATGTTCTGGAAAAGCAAACACAGTAGACCAGTTTCTTGTGGACGTCTCATTCCAGAAACTTCCATAATAATGAATCTTGCACTGAAACCACATTTTTTTTAATGGTTTGTCATTTTTTTTAAGCGTGCAATATTGCAAAAAAAGGGGAGTATAAAAGTAGAGGAGAACATGTAACTGCAAGATGTTACGTTTTGCAAGCGCAGAGAGGAAATGAAGAGAGGTGTGTTTGGAGCAACAGCGTAAATCTAGAACAAATTTAAAGTGTTTGTGTGAACTATTCCTTCAAACAATTTGAATGCAGAAAGTGAGGGAGAAAAAACAAGGCCTTCAAAGCCCGTGTCTGTTTCCTTTGGCCTTTCAGCAATTGTCGAGCTGTTTCCAAAGGCCAGGCTTTGAAGTGTGACGTCTGTTTGTGTGATGAATTCATTTGGTTTCACAGCACCGGCTCTTCTCTAGTCTCTACTTCTCTTAAACATTCTATTCTTTACCTCTAGTTCTTTTATTATGTATAAACTTTATGTAAATAAAATACAAGTGTAAATGACGGTGCTTTGGCCATAGTAGGGTAACACTGGTTTAACATATGTGGTGGTTGAGTGGAACTGCCAGCACCAATTTTCACTTTTGTGTTTTGTCAAGTTACACAGTATAATTTTTTTAGAATACAATGTATAAAGTTTATTATTTGTACATATGAATAAACCATGTGTGTTTTTGAGAAAGTTAAAGCGCAACATTAACTTGGCGCTCACATGCAAATAAAACCACACTGTGATGGAGTGACGCCAAAATTGCATATTGTTTCTTTCTTGAAAATATTTCCAAACCAAATTGTGATTATAAATCTTCGGTTTCAAAAGGGAAGTTCCTGCCTGCCAAATTTATACTTCTAAAGTTCAGCACAGCAACCAAGACATAAATGCTTTATGTTTAACACAGATGCCACAGAAGAAAACAATAGAAGTGTTTTCTGACTTCTCAAGATCTTCAAGATCAACCCTCCATTTTTGTACTTCAGTGATGGATAAATAAAAGAAAAACCGTCAGCCATGTCAGTTGCGTGGAGCTCAAATCTAGACACTTTCTCATCTCACTTTGTGAACAAACAGGAAAATGAGCTGACATTAGCTTATTTTTAGAAGGTTCTTCTTTTGCATAACAAGCTAGTAATCACAGTGGGCTGTGACATTTCAAGACCTCACCCCTGTGCTCTGCTCGTGTGCTGCAGAAGTGTAGATGTGCAGACAACCACATCTAGAAGCTTCCGCTCTTACAGACGTTCTACAGGAGTAGAGCGATGCTTTGAAAATAATAAACAAGTTTAAAACTGGATCCTTAATCCTATCCTGGAAATATTTTTTGGTGATACAATTTGGCAAGAGGTTGCATGCATGACAATTTTTTTTTTTTTTTTGTTATAAGTTGACATGTAAATATGAAATATTGTAAATCATGGACTATTAAGCACACCTAAATTTTAGTTGCATACACTTACTATTGAAAAATGTCCATGAATAAATAGAAATAATACAAATAAATAATAATAAATAAAATTTAATGTAACTGAATACATGCGTGAATGAATGTGTTTTTCCTGTAGAGTACAATGGCTGATTAAACCGGTTGCTTCTTTCTGTACTAAAACTTCTGAAGTCTCCAATTTAGCTGGTACAGATCTACAATCAGAATAACATCACACTTTTTCAGTTCCTCAATTGTTCTTTTAATACATAAATTGTTTCTTTTGACGGTAATCTATCAAGCTCAAATAGGAGGCGTACTTTTTTCCTCTATATCTTCAGTACATTTTGCTTGTTCATTTATTTTTGATTAAAATGCAATATATACCAGTCTGTGTTTCAAACTATAGACTAAGGAATCTCCCCAGTAGAGTGAGGCATTGCAGTGACATAATCGCTATTGGTCCTATTGACTGACAAATGCATCAACCAATAAGAACACACTTCCTGAAGTGGGACGTGCAACACTGCTCTTCTTTTGCAACAACCTGGTAAAACTAAGCTGGTAAACCTATAGAAATCTAAAAAGCAACAATCTCAATATTATTTAAAGCTTCAGAGTTCAAAGTTTAAATAAAGAAAATTAATTAAACACACTGTATATACAATTAGAACAAAAATTGATGAGATATTGATTTTTGTAATTATACTTTTCATGTTCAATACATACACTATTAAAGCTTCTTTATTTTCAGACAATCCTGCTTTTATCACGGAAGATAAGGGTGTGTCAGGGTTAATGGTTTAAACCTTTTAAAGGAGGGATTGTAGAGGGGGTTTTTTTGTTTTGATTTGGGAGGTTTTTTTTTGTTTTTTATACATTAAAAATTTTTCTTGAATATTTTTTTAATGATTTGAAACATGACTACCCCAATAAACAGTTTTACACTATATTACATGTCATCTGCTCCATGTTTGTCACAGTTTAGTATATTGCACTAAACCTTTCAAACACCAGGGGCAGAGACGTTTGTGTGAGATTTAGAGTCGCAATGAAAGTATAATTTAAAAGCAATAAGTATGCAAAGATGAGATATATATAAAACATATGAAGTTGGGATTTAAAAAGTGTGCATAACAGTAAGAGAGAGTGATACATGTAGATATGAATTGTGAATAATTTTGATTAAAAATAAAATGTTTTTAATTTCTGTTAAAAATGTTAAAAAAGTTTCAAGTCTTCTTGAAATATTAGTATACATTACTATATATATATATATAATACATATTAATGTATTATATGTATACATTATAAATAAATGTATACTTTTACTTTCTAGTAGAAAATTGTCATGGCAACAGTTGTTATGGCATGAATGTGAACGTGGCAAATTCAGCCTGGAAGATATAATGTAAGACAGTTAAAGTGAAAAGTCGCTGGTATATTCAAAAACATTTTGCATTTCAGACTCCCGCATGTTGGAGTGAGGAATATAAAGAGAGAAGTAGCACACACCGGCGGTCCGCGTCCTGGAGCAGCGCCGACCAACTGCAGGAGGTACACACACACACACACACACACACACGCTTTTATCCATGAAACACTATATGAAGTTGTGCGCACACAATGTGTAGTTTCCCCTCTGGGTTTGGAGAACACGAGAGTGCAATCACACTAACAGCTATTAGCAGAGCTCTCACCGTCCTGAAAGCGATGAGCTCTGCACTTCTGCCATTGTGATGATCTCATCCTGTGGTTTGCAGTATAGCCTGTCATATGCGGAACTGTCAAGGGGAGGTTGTGAACATAAAACCCGTTTCCAGCACTGTACCACTGCCAGTAACAACGGCCTGTCCGTCTCCATTTGCAACCACTGCTAAATATAACTTCCTGTGTGGCTTCAGACTTCCTGTGCTACTTGGCGTGTTTCTGCTAGCGTTAGCCTCGGCCGAGTCAGCCTTATCACGGGTGCTCAACCCCACCCTGGCGTTTGAGAGGACAGCGAGATAAGACTATCGCCCCCTTTAGCAATCCACTTCCCCTCTCTGCAGCGAGCATTATCCACAACGCCTGCAAACCATCAGAACAATAAGGGCGTGTGGGTTTCATGCAGCGGAGTGTGTTTCAAACCGTCCTGAAATCACCAACAGATATAAATCTTCCAGACGGTGTTTGTTGATGAAAAGCCCGGATGTCCACAAATCTGTCTGATTTATAAAGGAGACGCTTTCCTTTCCTTTCCTTTTTTTATAAATCAAGTGTTGGTGCTCACATGTCTTACTATTGAGACTTTTGGATGAAAATCAACATATTTGATCATGTCGTAATTAAATAAAAGCACTGGAGACAATGTTTTTTTTTTTTTAAAGCAGGATTACGAGGCAAGTTCATTTTATACAATAGTATAAATGTTTTATACAGTTAAAGCCAGTTAATCTGGACTCATCCACACTGGATCAATCATCACACTGGATATAATTTTTTATTTTTATTAAACCCCAATCTTTGTTATTCATTACATTATTACATTAAAACAGGCTTATTACATGGGAAAATACTTAATTGCCCCAACTTTTTTTTTTTTTTTTTTTTTTTTTTTTTTTTTTTTTCAAATTTGTGAGATTGAGTTTGAATTTGTTGAAAATTTTAAATTGTATTCTTAATGATTGTGTACATTTAAAATTTCTTACATTGTTATTTATTATGGTTGATTTTTGAATGTACTGTTAGTTGCTAGTTAGTTCGTTTTCTTTGAGTTTGCCAGTGAGTGAGTTTGTCATTATGGCCACTATGAACCTTATTGATGTTGTGCTCTGCATTTAACCATCCTGGGAAGTAACGCACACAGTGAAGTGACGCACACAAAACCAGAGCAGTGGGCAGTCTTGAGTCGGGGCATTTGTGAAACCCACCAGAATTCCCCAGCTTCAAATTAAATTAAATGACTGTTTCACTAAAGGCAAATAACTTTTAGTTGTATTACTGTTTTTGGCTTTTATTTGTGAATATCTCCACGAATTATCTTGCTCAAATTCTCATTATGTTTCCTGTAACACGCACACACAAATGACACAAAGCTCTTTCTGCAAGGCCTGGATAATCTCACACTTTCTAATTTGGGAAATTGTTCCATGAAACTGCCATGGTGTTTTATGTCCATGTAAGAATTGTGGTTTCAGAACGTTTTATCCCGGTTCTACTCAAGCGACTCCTGACCTTTAACACCTCTTGAGTGGATTTATGTTGAGTAAACTGAGGTACTTACCAGGGTTTACATCAGAGCACATTCCCACTGTAAGCACAGAGCACATTTTGTGCAATTTCTGTGAGTTTTGAAGGGCAGCAAATCCAGTAATCAGTATTTAGTCATTTTCAGGCCAATCCATAGTTGGCTTAAGGAAATGAAGAGCACATCGTACAACAAACATGCACGTCTGCACGGTTTCTAGATTGACATCTCTAATCAGTAAAAACAGAGGTGGATGGGCATTCTTCCGCCTACATAAGGTGTGGCGCTTACTGTACTTCACAGACTTTCAGATGTGATTGTCCATTTTAAGGGTCTACATTGGTTTTATTTCCGGCAATTTTCAGCCTTTGGTTCAATTTTTCTTCAGTTGTCATCCATTCTCCTACAATATTGTGAGGTCAGTGATGTCGTATCCAACTTTGCTATATGGTGCTTTCAATGTCTAGGCTCATTCCAACTAGACATTAGCAGGCTTCCAAAGAAGCCAGGCCTATAAAAGACTGTTACACCAAACAGCCTAGTTTAGCTTTTACAACAAGTTCTTCTTGCTCCTTTTTACTGCCCTCTTGTGGCCATGACTAGTTACAGCAAGTTTCAGAATTAAATTGTGATATCTTATTTCTTCTCATCTTTCAGATCGGTAAACTCAGGCTTCATCTGCAGCGTGGTAAACCGCAGTGTAAGGACGGTAAAGAGCGTCCGTCCCCACTGCACTGCTGCACCAGCATCACTGCCATCTCCATCAGCACAGCCAGCCAAGCTCTGGTCAGCACACACAAACACTCTCTGTCTCTTAGTTTGCTTCTTATCGTTTCTGCTCTACTTATACAGTCATCCATGTCGAAGTCAGCACAGATGCCACTGTCCAACATCACGGTGCCAAAGCCCTCCATCTCACGAGTCCCCAGCAGCATGGAGGGCATCAACCACGAGCTGGAGAAAGTTTTTATCAAAGACAATGGAGAAAAAGAAGAGTTAAAGGTAAAACAATGAGGTCCATGTCGCCATTTGTACAGTATATACGTGAATATGAGGCACCCCTCTGATGTATTTCTGGCACAAAAATTAAAAATCCGGTAATGACTTACTGGATGCAATATGGTGTGTCTGTTCAAATATTAATCATTGTATTAGTTTAGTCTAATGTTTTCCAGTGTTATTTTGTCCATGTTAAGTGTCGCGTCGTGGCTGTTTCTTTATTTCTATTGAGCCAATAAAAGATTATATGCACGTCCGCAACTAGAATTATTTTTAAAGAAAAAAAAAGCTCACCGCTGCATTAAGACTACTTATTTCTGTTTGTTTATGATTGCTCCTGACTTGAAATATGGAAAAAAGGGGCTCTTATATTTACGTGCATATTAATTATATAGACAAGGCAATCATAAGCACCCTCCAAGTTTTTGAGCGTTTAAATTTGGGAAATAAAGAGATAAATGCGGTATTAACTGAATTGGCCTGGATTGCAGGCGCTGGAGGTTCCTGACGGGCGCCGGGCACCGTTTCCTCCTCAGCAGCGCAGCAGCAGCAGTCGTGGGGTCGACCCACAGACGGCTTCTGTTCCTGGACGCTCCAGCAGCTGCTCCAGTCTGTCGCCCTGCCCTTCACCCGCATGCCCACCTCGCTCCCACGACGGCAGCCCTTACTCCACAGACGAGATGCTCGACGACAGAGACAAAGGTAATAGATGTTGAATATATTTTATTAAAGCATTGATCATTATAATTACTATCATTTGTTTTTAAAGTGTTTTGAGGAAAAAGAATCGTCAGTCAACCAATTAGATTTTGGGGGCGGGGCTTTGGAGCTTATGTATGTAGGTTAGTGTGTGCGTTTGTATGTATATTTTGGGGCGGGGATTTTTATGCACTAAGGCCCCACCCCGAAACTCTAATTGGTGAATAAAAAAACAGTAATTTTTGCTAAAATATAAAGTAGAAACCAAGACAGATGAACAGATGTTTAGTGCTTTCCAATTTATTGGGAGAGTTACAAATATTACAGTCTATGTTTTCCCGTCCTTTCATTTATAGTTTTATTCATTTTAACTGATTATTTCACAGCAGATGATGTGACTGATTCGGATGTTTGGGATGTCTCTGTGCAGATAGTGGCAGCAGTTCTCCTCTACCCAAGTTCGCTTCTTCTCCAAAGCCCAACAACAGCTACATGTTTAAGCGAGAGCCTCCAGAAGGCTGTGAGAAGATCAAGGTTTTTGAGGAAATGACGTGAGTATGTCAGTAGCAGAATACAAACTCCTGAAATGGCAAGTCATTGACAACCGGTAGATTTGGATCCTGTGAAGCAGAACAGATGCTTGTGTTTGTTCTGTTCAAGACTCCACACACGTTTAAATTGTTTTTTTTTTTTTTGTTTTTTTACTTCATCTATCTGTATGTATATATATGAGCTTCTGCAAGTGCAACAATATAACTTTTACATTTCTTTTTTTCTAAAGCCTTATTAAAGTCACAGAATTTCATTGCATTTAAATAGTAATTAAAGTAATTTTTTTACATTTTATATTAACAGTATATGAACATTTTATAATAACATTTGTTTTAAAATATTGATGATACGTTTCATGTAATATTTTATACATTTGATACACTGTGTATCAAATTGTGACAAGTCGGCGTCTTTTTAATTTCTTTGGTGGACGAGGTATGCTGAAGGTACTAGATGCTATTTATTGGCTAAATCAAGTGAACGTGAATTAGCGGCTTGATAAATACAAGGTGTTCAGTTAGCGACATTTGCACATTTGAGTTTCACTGAGACTGACTTTTGTTCTTTATTGTCTATTTTGAACTATTCGTATTACTGAGTCTTTCTGAGTCCTATTGTCTAAATACGACTTCTACTCAAGTCTACTTGAAATTGATGACTTGATTAGTAATTTGTAATACAGTCATATTTACAGTAAGGTATTCATACTTTTACTCAAGTTTGGTTTCCAAGTACTCTTTACACCTCTGCTGCTCACACACCTTTGTGTCTCACCTATTGTTTTGCTTTCCATCCGTCTGACCGCGGTTCTTTTCTCTCTCAGTTCCAGGCAGTTAGCCACCGTCCCACTTTTCTCCTGTCCCGACAAAAACAAGGTCAACTTCATTCCCACCGGCTCTGCGTTCTGCCCCGTCCGGCTCCCAGGATCCCTGCTCCAGCATTCCAGCTCCCAGCAGGAGGACGAGGAGACGCAAGCCGGTCCCAGCGGCCCCTGCCCCTTCACTCCTCATCAGCACATGCCCACTCAGGTCTCCACCAGCACCAGCACAGACGACCGCCCGGAATCACCCACCCGCCAGCAGGAGTCGCCCTCCCAGCCGCAGGACTTTGAAGTCAGCTAAACGCCCACAGAGCTGGTCTCTGTCTCCCCGTCCCGGAAGTCTTCTCCTCTCTGTAATAGACCCTTCTTTTGTGCTGAATCTGTACTATCTGCATGGCATAGCTGCTGCGGCCCGAACTAGTGTCTCCCTCGTGTTTTGAAGGGTTCGAGTATGTGTCGCACTGGTCGGAATGGTCGAGAGCTGGACAGAAGAGAAGGGAAATGGCAGCATGGACTTTAGAATATGCAAATTTCAAATCATGGCTTCACTGTTATCATAGATATTGATCACGAGGAACCGAGGCGCAATATGGAATCGTATTTATTAAAATCGCTCATTAATCACATTCCAGATATTCCCGTTTTACATTCAGCATTGTCCCGAGCAAGTGCACGGCTGCTTCCACGCAGCTTTGCTTTCCGAGTGCTTAAAATTTAAGCAGAGGGGCTTCGGTGGAAACAGGTTCCTCACGTCCGCCATTGAGTTTTGAAGAGGATACCAGCTTTACGGAAAAGTCAGGCATGTCTCTGAAACTGATCGTACCTTAGTGTCGTGTTCTCCTTCATCATCCACAATATGAATAAGCTCTTTATCAATATGTGAAAAATATATATAAATATTTTAAAAAAGCTTGTCTGATTTTACAGCCCTGCATTGGTGTGTTAGGTGCGTTGTGGGGTCCACGGGTTCACTTGTCCCGAGTAGAGGATGCTTTTCTTGCACAGATTCGGACTGTGGCTGCACTTCAGGTGTCCTGCTCGCCGCTTTATCTCAGGTCGTTTGGAACGTCCCAACAATCGATCCATCTCTGTGTGTCTCGCCCGTTTCTCACTCTCTGCACTCCAAGATATTCCGTGACATTCCGCGTGGACGCATCTTGAGCCTATAACACGCACATCAGAAACGGCTCAGGTTTGTGTCTGAATTATTTGCGGATTGGGATTTTCAGTGATGATGAGTGGTCAATTATTCCAAATCTGATGTCCTTTGCATCAGGACCGTTTAGTTCAGCTTCAGTTCACATCACGTCTGAATACACTTCATGTCAGCCCAGAAACTGTCTATTAGAAAATATTTGTATTTAAATATATATTTTTTAATATGTACCACCAGGTTATATGCTTTTTATCGGGTTTCAGATGATTAATCTGACAGATCTTTATTATGTTCTTTTTTTCCCATTTCTCATGTTCTCACTAACCATTTTCTTTCTTTCATTTTTGTATTTCTTTCCTCTCTTTCTTCACTTTCAATACAGTAATTTGTTTTGATCTTTTTTGCCATTGTTTTCTTACTTTTTTCTCTTTCTGTCCTTCCTATTTTCCTCTTCCTTCCTTTTCCTCTTTCCTTTCTTTCACTTAGTAAATCTTTCTAAGCTGAAGTAGTTGAATTCATTTCTTCCAAAGTCAAGATATGAGTTGTTTTTATTTTCTTGTACTTTTTTTTTCTTTTCTTGTACTTGAAAGATGTAGTGAAAACCGCTTGGGTAATGAAAACCAAAAGTCAGCGTTTCTGATGTTCTTTCCTCTTCAAGCTGAAATTGTGTTTAAACCGGCCCGATCTGTTCTGTACAAGGCTTCATCACAGCAGTGTAATAACTTAAGGTTCTGTCTTAAGAATTCCAATCACGTTTGTCACAATGCTTTTTACAATCATAGAAATAACAAATCGTATGAAAGGATTGATGTTTTCTGCTGCTGCTTTTTTTTTTTTTAGAACACCACATAGCTAAAAGACTAGAGCAGCACAGCTTTGCAATAATTCCTTTCTTTTTGTTGTTGTTCCGTGCTTTATTTTTGGACGCATGCATAGTGGCACTTTCATCTCTTTTCCTCACGTCTCTGATTTCTTTTTAAGCCGAATCAGCGCAGCCGATAAACCATTGATTGCTATAGAAGGCGAGCAGATCTGTGATCTGAGGAAGAGTGTCGGTCGCTGTCTTTTCACACACAATGGCAATAAATTATTTTGTTGTTGTAACCGTATGAATTGTCTTCAGAATAATTATTTTATGTGATGTTTTCTTTTTATTTATAATACAACACTATTTTAATGGCTTTTTATTTACTGTGTGTTCAAATTAACCTTTTTATTAAAGTTAATAAAAGTAGATTACAAAACAGGAGACCTTTTAAAACCACTAATTATTTCATCGTTTGTTTTTTTTTTTTTTTTGGTTATGGTTAAAACCGTATGTTTCGTATGTTTTGCTTAGACATTCAGATACTTTGATAGAAATCTAGTTTTTTTTTTCTAAATTTCTATCGTAAATTTTCTTAGTTTAATATCAATGTTGAATGGTAAGATATTGATAGTTGTATGAAATTTGTAGTAATTTTCTATTTGTCTTAATAAATGTGTCGTATATTTTATTATTTATTACTCTCTGAAATTGTATTTAGATAATATTAGTGCAAAACGTTTTGACACTTCTCTATTTACAAAATAAATAGAATAGAAAATACTATAAATAAATACCTGTATTAGTCCCACAGCAGGGAAATTGCATCATTGAAAATATTTCCTCAATTTTATTTTATTTGAAAACATTCTGTGAAGACTGATTTTGTTGGTGTCATAGAAGAATACATGTAGTAATATAACGATATATACAGTATAAAACAATGTAGGTATTGGCTGTTTAAATGTAGCCAAGTAGAATCAAGAAAGAATGAGGGATCCAGCAAAAACAAAAAAAAGGACTCTAAAGTAATTTAAAAAAAAACGAATTCGTGAACGTATGTGAATGTAATTCATGATAGTCGTTCTCAGGTAGCGACACTCGGCATGTCCAGCAGATGTCGCCGTTTCGCGCGTTTCAGATGAAGTCGCGCTGATTCAGTGGTCTTAACTAAGATGCTGTGTTAGTTTATATCGAGTCTGGCCCTGTCATCTTATAATTGCTGCATTGACTATGTGTAGGAGGAGGTGTGTGTGTGTGTGTGTGTGTGTGTGTGTGTGTGTGTGTGGTGTGCTGCGTGCGTGCGTGCGTGCGTGCGTGCGTGCGTGCGTGCGTGAGAGTGAGAGAGAGAGAGAGAGAGAGAGAGAGAGAGAGGAGAGAGAGAGAGAGAGGAGAGAGAGAGAGAGAGAGAGAGAGAGAGAGAGAGAGAGAGAGATAAATGCTGCTGAACGGGACTGAGCTTACGCTGACTTTACATTTTTTCTGCAGATACTGTCAGGTCTATTAATGATGCTGATATCCAGCAATAATCACAAATAACAAAGCACGTGCACATGCTTCACTGGTGCTCTGTGCATTCTGTGTATTCTGGCTTGTTCTTATGATTGATTGATTGATTGATTAGAACAGATTATGACTTCCGCAACTTGTAAACACTGATTCTTAAATTGCTTTCTGTCTTGTCTTGCTCTTATCTTCTGTCTTGCTCAGTCCATCTCACTCATTTTCTCTATCAATTTCACTTATTTCTCTTTCAACCTCTCTCTCTTTGTCTGTCTTTGTCTCTATCACTCTCTTTTTCTGTCTGTATTTTATCTCTCTTTCCGTCTGTCTGTCTGTCTGTCTGTCTGTCTCACTCTCTCTCACTCTCTCTCCTTGTGTGTGTGTGTGTGTGTGTGTGTGTGTGTGTGTGTGTGTGTGTGTGTGTGTGTGTGTGTGTTGTGTGTGTGTGTGTGTGTGTGTGTGTGTGTGTGTGTGTGTGTGTGTGTGTGCGTGTGTAGTAACTAAATAATAAAAGTAGTCTGGAAGCCTGTACATTACACAGCCACACAGCAAATATGACACAGATTTCATCAGGGCCGGTCCAGACGGCCTGTTTAAGCAGAGCAGGGTCAAGGAAATGAACACCGCTTCCTATACCTAATTCTGTTTCCCTGGAAAACACACACGGATTCACAGATGTTTTTTGCTCAAAACTTCATCAGGAATCATTACATAATTGTGCAGAAACCTTGGTTTCAGAAGAGTTTGTCTTTTTTTTTTTTTTTTTTTTTACAAAAGTTGCTTTACAGCAAAACTAATTGTTTCTTTCACTGAACAGTAAAACACCGTTTCTGTCTTCAGCACCTCTGGAGCAAGAGTGTGTCGGTCTCTCTCCCTACTGTTGCATTTATACATTTTTATACATCAAAATGCAACACTGCCACGCCGGAATAAGAGATTAGAAACACGGGGAAGAAACCAAACTTTAATCTGCCGACTGCTGATGACTCCCAGTGGCGTCTTCAACGTCAATAACCGGCCATGTCTATGGAATCAGATTAGTGCCAAAATATCAAACGTGACTCCAAACGGATGTCCAGCGTGTCACTCCTTATTAAGGTGTGGCTTGATCCGCTACACCGGTCACGGAGGCTAATGAGAAGATGGATGTCACTCAGTCAGTCAATTGCTGCTGGCAACCGAGGCACAGGATTGTAACATATACATTCAGAATCAATGGTTTTATAAACACTACATGTATTATATATATATATATATATATATATATATATATAAAGGCTCCCAATAATGTTATATAACAAACATCTGAAAATAAAATGAATTGCAAACATTGACCATGCACTACGTTTGTGTACAAAAACCTCTTTTGAGACTTTTTTGAACACGTTATAAAGAAATGTACAGAAGACTTTTATGTATCTATATACAGTATTTATTTCATACCAATTATATGTGTAACTGGTTTTTTCTAGCTAGATCGGCTAGCGCGTCTCTATGGCTGCGCTAGTCTGGTGCGTAACCATGGAGACGCGCTCCAGGCAGGATCAGCAGCGCGCGCCGCTCGGCTCGCTCACCAGTCACTCTGCCGCGTCTTCAGTGGATGCACGAGCCGTCCAGTCACTGACTCGCCATCTCCAAACAAACCCAAACAATGACATTATCTGCATCCGTCTCCAAACGCTCTGTTATCTAACTCGAAAAAACCTGCGCCGTGCCTCTTCCGCTCGCAAATTGCAGGTAAGTTGTTTTAAACGTCCGTTATACGTGCACGCGACGCGATGAATGGACCATGCTATAAAGCAGCATTTAAACGGGGCATTGTTGCGGGCGTTGTTTAGCGTGCGCGGATTCGGATGCGCTTCGCTGGGTTTGCGTTAGTGGTACTATTTAAACTGACAGGTGAAATTATGCTTCGCGTGAATAATGCAAAACCACCATTGCCGCATTTTTTTACATTTTCTTCTAGTATAAACCCGGGTGTGGGTAATAATTTGTTAGGAATTCAGTATTCATAGATTGTTTGATGTCAGCATCATCTCTTTGATAAAACACGTCCAGTGTGAACGCTATATTCTATTACCTATTTTATATATACTGTGTAGTATTTCATTGAACATGCTTCTCCGCAATGACTGAATTATATACACTCGCATCTTCCTACTCAACGTTTCCATGCATTGCAGATAAACAGAATACCTAGAGAAATCACTTCAGTTTGTCACTAACCGCTAGTTCCAGGCAATTAACTTACAAGTGTGATTGACGGTTAGTTGTGCTGCTCAATAAACGGCTGCTGTTTGTGTTGTGTGGAGATAGATGTGTATTAGTGGACCACTGACCCCTGTGAAATACTGTTAAATCCATAGATCGTCTGAGGCCGTAATGAGAGCAAGACAAGGGCGGTTGCACCTTTCACTGATTTAAGTAAATCATCTGAAGCTAAGATTTATAATCTGCTCAGTGGTCAGGTCATTCTGCGACTTGCCCACTGTTGTTGGGTCAAAGGTTATTCCGAAATTCATGGCAATCCCCTGTTGAGCTTTTTCATTTATTTTGTGGTCTTGTACTGTATTTCAATATTTTTGGATTTATGTATTGTATTTAGTGCTTTTATACTGTAATGTAATTTAATTTGTAATTTAAATATGTACCAGAAATGTTCCATATTGTTGTTTTTATTATAT
Source organism: Paedocypris micromegethes (assembly GCA_028031935.1). Lineage (NCBI taxonomy): Eukaryota > Metazoa > Chordata > Actinopteri > Cypriniformes > Paedocypris > Paedocypris micromegethes. The sequence continues at coordinate 6,214,635 of CM051498.1, forward strand.
ACGTCATTTATACTGTTTTCTGATTGATGATGATTTTAACGGTTTCATGTAATATATACGTATATACCGTGCACACACACACACACACACACACACACACACGCACACACCGTACATATATATTTCTGAAAACTGAGATTTTTCCAAAAGGGCCTTGTTTACCACAAATATGCAGATTTGTTCTGAGGTTCAGAGAACTGATTCTTCAGAGAATTCTCTTCTCTGAGTGTCTGCGATGCTTCTGTTTAGCAGCTCTCCTCTCAATGTCTTTTGGTTCCTGGCAATGGGCTGTAATGTTCTCTGGGGTCTGGACGTTTTTGCAAGTACTCTTGTCCTTGTTTGGCAAACATTATCCAGACTGTTGTCCTCGCACAGCTGAGGAGACACATCTATCGCCCAAGTTCTCACAATCTTCCTTCCAGGATTTGTAAGACAATTTGTTCTTGTTGAAGTGATGTTGATTCGACCTAAGAGAGCTACTTTTCTTGGGAATCTGTCTAAGTCAAGTGTTTTGGTTATGTTTTTCACTTTGTGAATTTTGCCACAGGGGGCGCTGTTGGAGAATTTTCAAGAAAAAATATCATTCATGGGTAAAATCAAATCAAAATTTCATCATGGATTTTCTATACGTACTTTCTATTAATTCTATAATTATATATGTTTACAACAGTTACTCTTACAGTCTGATCTATCTGTTATTTCATAAACAGGAAGAAAGGTGAGGCGATAGGAACAATCATAATAATTATCATAATTAATAATATTATTAATTTTAATTAAATTAATGTTTTTCAATAATTCTTCCATTTATCTAGTCTATTATTATTCAATTAATTTAATATAATGTATATTTGTCATTAAGCCAATACGTATATATAATGTTACAATATAATATAATGTAAAAAAAACCAAATACTAATTGTAAGATTGTAAAAAAATCTTAAAAAAAAAATAACAAAATAAATAAGTTTTGAATTCTTTTTTATTATTATTATTATTATTGTTGTTATTATTATTATTATTATTATTATTATTAAAATGTTTGAGATTATGGTTGAGTATTCAGAATGTCATCATCATGTACAATTAAACAGTTCACTGGTTGGTTCTAAAGAATTTATAAAGCTGAATACAACCAGGTTTTTAATCTTCTTCAATTGATTTTTGTAAAATTGGAATGTCAGTAAATTCAGCCTTGTTAAATGGACGGATCTTTTAAATGGGATTAAACGAGTCTGAAGTCACTGAGAAAAAAGCAAACACTTCAGCAAATCAATTAAACAGAACCTCAATTCCTTTGTAATGTGTCATTGATTTATTTTAACTAACGGCATAAAACCAATTAGTTGGGTGTGATGTCACTTGTTATTTGACATATCCACTTCTTAATGTGTCTTAATGTTCTTCATATCCACAGACCTAATGTGTAAAATATAATAAAGAATTCCAGGTTGGCACGTTCGCTGCGTCTTAATTGAAACTGTTCAACTTATTCTTTTAAAAATAAACTTTTTTATTCAGAGCTGTTAAGTTAATAACCTTCATGACATGGAAATTGTAGTGTGATTTTAAGCAGAAGCAGAAAAACAGAAAATGTTTTTTTCCATAACATGAGTGAGATCACAGTAAAATCACCTTCTATTATTATGTTCTTAATTTCGACCCATACAATGAGCCTAATAAAACCCAATGGGCCGTTTGTGATGACTATAGAAAGCTAATAATAAATTATTCCCAGTGTTGGGTGGGTTGCGCTTTTTTCTGAGATTTGAATTTTACAAGAATAACTAAAATAATCTGTGATGGGCCCGCCTTCTGTCAACTAGTTTGTTAGCTTTAGCAGATTTAGCTTGACATACAAGCCTTTTTACGACTCTGATCAGAATGAAAATCAACTTTACCATCTAAACACTGTGAGCATATTAAATGTAACCTATAAAGTCAAACTTTTATTTTAAGCAGCTTATATGACATTATAATACAGTATATATAAACGTCAGCCCTCCGTAGAACAACACTTATGACATAACATCACACACCGTTGACGCAGTGGATGCAACGGTTAAAAGCATAAAACAAATAAATTCCAAGCGTAAAAACTGAACAGCAGCTTGGCTAAATTATTTGTTAAGAAAAAAAATCTTCAAGCACTTTTACAACGTGATGGGATTTTGTTGCCTAGTAAATATTTTACAACCGAAGTGTGAGATTCCAAGTGTGAGTCACTGTTTCGTCTGTGTAGTACGGCACATTATCGGCTTTGTCCTCAGCTTACAGTGTTGTTTGCAACGCTCTATTTTTGCAGGCTTGTTATTTGACAATAAAACTTAAATACGCTTAACTCAATGTATGGATGGAAGGATGTATGGAAGGATGAATGGATGGATATATGGATAGATGGATTGATAAATAGATGGCTGGGTGGATTGATGGCAAGAAGAAGGACATATACGCTGATAAAACAACAAGTTAGATTTTAATAAATGTATAAATCACTCAAATATGTGATTTTTTTTTTTACAAAATAAAACCTTTTTTATGTCTTGGTGTGTTAAGGTGTTTACTTTAATGGTCTTTACTGTTGTCTTACTGTCAAACAGATTGTTTTGTGAAACAGTTCAGCGAAGTGACAATTTTCATTATCATTGCCAACAGTTTGGATTGCACTATTGCACTAATCCGCCCAGAGCCACAGGTCTCTCTGATTGGCTGCTTGGCTCTTCTCAGGCCAGTCTCATCCACTTGCCACTCTATTCAGAAATCAAATGCATGGACAGGAACCAAACTGATTTTTATAACGAACACTTAACCTGATCTCTGTTTCATTTTCATTTCAAAGCCATGTTTGTCCTGATCCAAGTGAAAATTATGATTATTATCTCTCAGAGAAGCAGGCCGGTCGGTCCCTTTCCAGAGCTACAAACACTTCAGCTGATGTGAGAACACACAGATCAAAGCCTTGGCTGGAGAAGAGGGGGAAGGAAAAGAGCAGCAAACGAACATGTAGATGCTATTCACGCGGATAAAGACAGCAGATGGATTAGCTTCTCGTTTGCCAAGCACCAGAACTCAAACCACAAAGTTGATGCAGCTGCATCTGAGAACATCTTGTTCGCTCATTTTATTTGTCAGCTCACTTGCCGTTTTTGATGATCATTCCAGCTTTTCGAGTCAATTATTTATCAGGCCAAGACCATTTTGTGCCTCGGAGCCAGAGCATTTAATTTCTTTATGAGTTAAGTCAAACTGTTTGAGAAATAAAGACCTGTGAGCCACGGAACATGTTCAGTGTTAGATTTATTTGCAAGTAGATTGTTTACAAATTTTTGGAGAGTGTATCGTGAGTGAGGCAGGAGAATGAAGAAACCAATCGTTGAGAAAAATTACAATAAGGTTTATTTACCTCAAGTATCACAGCTCAGGAAGGGCTCTTTCATACATTTGTATATAAAGAAATGTAAATTGTATTAAAACGCAAGAACATAAGTTTATTCTCACGACAATGAAAATGAAAACATTCTGTTATGAACATCTAATTTTATTATCTTAAAATGGGTCAATTTTTACCTTCATCCATTTTCTTAAACACTTGTTTGTTTCTGGGTCCCGGGGAGCTGGAGCCAATCCCAGCAACTCTGAGCCAGAAGGTGGGACACACCCTAAATTTGTGGCCAACCAATCACGGAGCACAACACACAGACACTCACTCACACTCACATTAAGGCCGAGCCTCAAATGACAGCGCTACCCACTGCTCCACCATGCTGTTTTTCAGCTTTTACACTTTTATTTTTGTTTCTTCTTTGCAGCCTTGTGCCCAGAGGCTTGTGCCAGATCATGATGCTCAGCAGCTCGGTGGATGTACCCAGTCCAGGTGGTATGAGCGCCGTGGCGGCCCGGAATGTTGTCCGCAGTTCCAGCATCAGTGGGGCCATGTATAGCTTAGAGAAGAGCCCCAGTAGCACCGGGCCTGATGCCACAGGCCTGACTGGAACCAAGAAGCGTCGCTCCAGCCTTGGTGCCAAGATGGTGGCTATTGTGGGACTGTCTCAGTGGAGCAAGAGCACGATGCAGCTTAACCAGCAAGGTGGGCAGCTTTCCATTTTCCTGACTGACTACTTTTTCCAAATATGCCTTGTTTTTCTCGACACTTAGAATCAAAGAGCAGGTGGAAAGAGTTTTTCTGCATAATTCATATTTCTGCACGGTGTGTCGATTTTCGACCTCAGTTAAGCCTCTACATGTGCTTTCCTGCACTCTCAGCATCCTTATATAAAATTCAAGTACTATTCTATGTTTAGTGTTCACTGAGTTGCAGTGTTTTTTTGATTTCTTATGATATATCAATTCACTTGTCTTTTCAAATCATCCCTCTTATTACTGTCACCATGACTGCAAATGTTCCTGATCAATCTGTCCTTGCACATCTGCCTTTTATATACATAGTAAGTTTTGTTTGTCACATGCTCTGATTTTTTATACTGTACAAAAATTGAAAAAGAAAGAGGTAAAAACAGAATAGATACATGGAATATTTTACGCATGGCAAAAAAAAAAGCAAACACTTAACCAAACATTAGAGTCAGACTGGATTTAGGCTTCGGTTTTTTGTTTATTATTCGGTTTCAGGTTTTGTTTTTTGACGAAAATGATTTCTTGATTTTTTGGCCAGTTTCGGACAAAATTTTAATTTTGGTTGTACTATACAAAAACTGTATATATAATATAAAGATAATAGGTGGAATAAAAATGGAAAACAAATGGAAAAAGTACCAAAATATAAACTAAAACTTTCTAATCCAGTATTTAAATCTGATCAAAAACAGCATCTGGGATTCTGTGTTTGTAGATTCAACTGAAAATATATTTTCTTGTTACTTGTCTGTCTGTCTGTCCATTCATTTGTTTAATTTCATATTTGTTTCATTAACTGTCCATATAGTTTATTTTTATATTTGTAACAAGCACTATGTTTGTGTTTTATATTTTATATTTTATGTCAATTTAAAAAAGTAAATGTGATATAAAAGTATTAACCGTTGTTTGTAAAAACACATATTTCCGTTATAAAGATTTATAGGGAACCTCTTTAATGTTGTTCTCCTCAGCTGTTTGTTGTTGAGGAAATATGGTTGATATTAGTCAGTAGAACATGTGAAGCTTGTGTCGGGAGAAACAGAGACGGCTTTCTGATCACAACATGACTCACAGATAAACGCATGTGTGGCTGAGTAATGGATAGTAACAGCCGCTTCACCCGAGAATAAACCTGCTTTTGTTCCATTTGTTCGGATTTCGCTGCCGAACGACGGCAAGCAGAATTCATCCACCTCCATTAGAGCCAATAGGTGGTCCTGCAGCACATGCACTCTTTATGCCCTTGGGTTTCAACTCTCATCTGAGGTGATAAATCATAGCCCTGACTCATATCTCAGAATGTGTTTTATTGACATATTGTTTTTATCTTGTTTTGTCTTTGAAATGTATATATAGAAAAAAAAAACAGGCCTCTGCTTAAAAAAAACGTTTCTACTTGTTAAAATTTGATTTGTTTTACAATCAAGTTTATTGCATGTTAAATGCTGACATAAATATGCTTTCTGTAGTTAATACTGCTTGTGAGCATTTGTACTGTTTGTGAGCATAGCTAGAAGAATACGTAAAGAAATTTGAAACATTTTTAAAAAGCTAAAGAAAACTAAATTTAGTTGTGATTGTACTATGTTAGAGCTAAATAATTTAAACCTCTAGGGTAGAAATATACCTTTAAATCTCAAACCTGGTAAAGCTAACCTAAGCTTAGCTAATGGCTAGTTCTCACAAGTAAACCTGTCTTGTTCTGGTCTTGCCTTGATCTACGTTTCATGTTGACTTCATGACTAATTTGTTAGTTGGACCTTTTTGTCAGTTTTATTTTCCAATTTTAAGAAGTGTTTAGTTGTTGGTGCTTTGCCGTTCTGTATTTTATTAATTGCCCCTTGTGGCATTTTGGTTTTGTATTTTCTGGTTACTGTAAGGGACAACATTGTTATGAAATAAACTGTTCGCCTTCAAAACAAAATCTCCTACAAAATCCAAAACAAATGTGTTGTTTATATGTGAAAAAAGACTAGAAAATAGATGTTTATGATGGGTGGCCTTTTTACTGTAATACAAAAATACGGAAATATTTTTTTTTACATTTGAAAATAAACGGCTTTATCTTTCACATCGTGATTAGGTCACGTTGAATATTGAAACTACTAGACACAATCTACACGTTTAACCTGTAGGCCTCAGCACTTTCCCTCAGATATGTGTAGGATGAAGCTTACATTTATTGTCCCCAACATATTTTTCTGCAAACGATGCATTCAGACCATATGGAGAGAAATCTGCCACGGTGCAACCTGGCAACTCTGTTTTCCACAAGCACTGAATATAACTGGTGCCCGCTCCGTCTCCATAGAGACAGTGAGGAAACTCATCTCTTCCTGTTTTTTTTTTAATAAAACACAGCGGATGATTCCTCGGCTTTCAGTAACACCAAGCCTTCCTGAAAGTCTATATTTACATAAATAAATAAATGACACAGTTGACCTACAATTTATAAATAGACGTTTATTTTAAACAATGTTTTTGTCACGCTCATGAGCTGAGGCCTGTACTATGAAGCGGGTTGAACAAAGTCGGGATTCGAAGATTAGTTTCGAGTTGACAAAACCACACCTACGCAATCAGGCTTTATTGGTCCCATGAAGCGGCATAACAACTGTCTCTGTCGACTCAGGCTTTGATCATTAGGCTAAGATTAGGTTACGCGCGCGTGCACATAAAAGAGTGACGTCTGCACTGAACAACCAATCGCGTTTGAAATGGAGAGAAGGCGGTCCGTATATTTCTCTGCTGAGGAGCAGGAAATAATAATTCAAAAGTACGACTCCATTTGTGCATTTACTCCAGCGAAGAAGCATAACTTTGCCCCGATTCGAGCGCCTTTGTCCGCCTTTGTCCCGCAAAGAAGCACTTATAACGGTGGATTGACCGGCGCCGCGGCTTATTAAAATTCATATCTTCATGCCCGTGCGAGCTAGAAATTTGACAAGCGTGAGTAAAAACTCATTCGGATCGAAGTTCGTTTTCGCGACGATTTTCATCCACGGGATCGCACGGAATCGGTCCTGATCGGCCCGCGGCGCGGCGCCTTAAATAGCTTTCCAAATTGCCGATACTTTTTTATCCCATAAGCGTGTGGTGAAATACACAAAGCATGCTAAAGAACAGTCCAAACAACAAGAGATATATTAACACATTTTTTCTGTTTCCAAAAAAACGCAAAGCAATACATACTATTTGCGGTACAGTAAGTGCGTGACTTCTACGTAACATTTGTTATGTGTGGTTCGCAAAGATATGCGATTCCGTCAGCGGAAAATCTATATCTTTCATATAGATATGCATCAAGGAAAGCCAAGGGATTTTGCCTGTCCCTAAACACTCTTTCTCTGCAAAGTGCTCGTCTAACAATTTGTGCGCCAATATCCACAGGATTTGCAAGAAAAGGACAAGGCATTGTAACAGACACTGAAACTTTCTTGCGTCACCTACATGTCGCTTTACTCGCACCTAATTGGTCAGTTATCAGTCTGCGATCTCAAATCCAGAACATAGCCTGCCCCGGAGCAGGTTAGCTGTGTAGCGTCAGTTACTATGGCGATGAACACCGATCACAGCTGAGCTACTTTCATAGCACCCAAAACCTAGGATTGGCACAAACTAACCCTAAACTTACCTGGCTAGCCAACTAATCCAGCTTCATAGTACAGGCCTCTGTGGTCTTGGACTACAGAACCCAGAATTCTTGTCGTCTGTCTTTTCCTGTTTTTTTAGTCACGTGTCTCATTGTTTCCAGCTGTTCGCCTTTCTCGTAATTAAGTCGTTACCTGCGTTTCATTCCTTGTCCGTCATTAAAGTTACACTGGTCTGGGTTCCAGTGATTCACGTAAGTTCCGTTCATTAATTGTGTATTTTTTTACACTACGATCTCCAGCTCCCAGATCCGCGCCTACTGTAACAGTTTTTATGATTTATTTATTATTACTACTTTTTTTTAAATTGCATTTTTTGTTGTGTAGTGTAGTGTATTGTTTGTGTATGTGTGTTTTTCTTTGTTTTTTAAATAAGTTACAAATGAAACGAAGAGCCCAGTAGTTCTTTTTAAAACATAATTAATTAAATGTTCTTTTTTAAATTTACAAAAGCCACCCAAACAGTTATATCTAGTTTTCACAAAACAAAAGCAACTTTACAACTTGACAACTGTCTGTGGCAAACCAATTAGAAAAGCACAGCTCTTATCAACAAAGAAGTTGTGCAGAAGGACATTTTATTTGGCGGACACAAATCCAAAGCATCTTACAGAATTTACATATTGGGTTCAGTTACAGTCCTACTGGTCCAGAATTCGAACCATATTGCCTGAAGTCTAGGACAACTTGCTGAACACTGCTTTTGTTTTGGTGCAGTGTTGCACAGTGATGTAAAGTACTTAAGTAAATAGGCATTGTTGCTTTAATTGAGTATTTTGCTACTTTGTACTTGTATTGAGAAATACAAGCAATATTTACTCTCTACTTGACTACATTTTTCAAGTTCAGAGCATTTGTAAGGCGCTTTTCACAGTTTTAACTGTCTCGTTTTTTTACTTTTTTGATTGAGTATATGTGAGATCAGTCAAGGCCTTTTTGTTCCTCAGTTTTGAACTGAATTTAGCAAATGACATGTTTTTCTCTTCCCGCTTGTGGCTTAAAGTGTTTGTGCAATCAGGCCATTTAGCTCTACTCCGTTTCGCAGAGATGTGGCCTTAGGATCAATTTGGACCGCCGTCGCATGCTCCAGATGACACCGCGGTCGATATATTGATCGCGAGGTGTCGTTCTCAGGGTAGTGTCTTGCATTTCTTCCCTGATAGACATCTCTTTCACAATGAGACCCAGCAGGGCATGACTTCACTGCAGTCCACTTCCTACGCTCCCACCAACAGAGGTGACATTAGGAAAATTGTATTAAACGGCACTTTTATCCTCTTTCAAATGAACCATGGTTTTTGGTCCGACTCCAGTAGGTTCATGAAGTAATAGGTTGTTGAAAGTGTGACTGGTCTCCCATTCAGTCAAAAGTCTTGGAACAACAGATGCAATGGCGTCATGATTGGGGAAAGGAGCTTTATAAATAATCTGCATGGAAATTTTATTTGAGTCTTTTTCTGAAGCTGATATCTGTCATGTAGTTTGGCTTGCTCTGGTTGCTAAAAACGACGGTTCCACGGTTCCATGCTGGCAGAAGCTTTAATCCGAAGCAATTTACATAATGAGGAGCAGTAGGAGTAAATTGTCAAAAAAATAAATAGTCGTCGCTTTGTGTAAGGTTATATAAATAATTGCAACTAGAAAGAAGATTGATATTACTATCAGTGAACACAGAAAGAGTTTTATTTATTTATGAGTGTGCTGGCGAAAGTGCTTTTTGGTACATGTTGTGAAAGTGCAAAGGAACTACTGACCATCATTCATTCTATGATTGTAGATGGTGTGACTGAGATTATACCTGTACCAGAGAGTTGTAGGAAGTACCAATATTAAATGAAGTAAAAATGCCTTTATTTGTCCCACAGCAGGGGAATTGCATGTCACAACAGCAGACAGAATATACAGAGGAACAAATATACACACTACTAACATAGACATAATGTAACTAAATAAACATAATATGACACAGCACATATCATAATGAACATAAACACAGCCATAAAAAATAGCCCTGTGTTAGTTTTCAACGTTAAAGTTTAAGCTTTGTTAACTTGTAAACCATGTATTTTTAAAAACCAGTGGTCCAGGGCTGATTTGTTCTGTCAAGGATTAGAGAGGAAGACTAAATTGCTTTTTATTTAAGAAGATACAAATAAAAACAGCCTCAAAGGGGAAGAGCTAACAACAAACGAAACCAAGTTCAAGTTCATTTGTATAGCGCTTTTCTTAGTCCGAGACCAACGCAAAGACGCTATGTGAAAAAATAAAAAAGAGAAATGTCAATTCTTTATATGAGTTAAAAATATGGGGGGGCGGGGGGATTCAGTTAAAAAGGGAAAAAAATAAATAAATATATGTCATGAAATATGTAGCCATGTCAAGGCTAGAACAAGACAAGCTAACATTAAGAGCATGACGACTAACGATTTAGCTCCCAATACATTTAAATAAGAGAACGAGTAACAAATGAACAGAGTAAGACATATTACAGATGCTTTTCAGACGAGAAACAAAAATAAATAACTGAATCCTAAGAGAGGTTCGGCGATATACAGATTGTGGAGTTGGATTGTACACAATGATTTGTTGGTAGAAGAAATGTGCTTTTTTAGCTGTTTGCTTTATTAGCTTTTGTTCAGCAACAGACACTTCGGTCAGCAATAAGAAACGTTCCCTTTTTGGAACTCGCTGCTATTCTTAGCAGGTATAAGAAGGTGCTTGTGTGAGCTAGAAAAAGCTTCTACGCTCATAAAGCTCTGACTCATCCCTCCACAACTCAAACCTGCTCTCCTGCAGAGCCTTGGGCTCCTGAAAACACATTAACCCCTGCTATTATTGGGAGTTTGGTGGCATTCCTTGTTTTGTATCAGTTTGAGCAAAAAAGTGGAATATCGTATCCTGTACAGTTATCACAGTAAAATAACCTTCTGGTCACCGTTAATTTGACAGGCTTTTATTATGTAGTTAAAGCGCAGTGTGTGCACTTCCTCACGACGTCCCAAGTCAATACTTGTTTTCTACAACATTTTCTACATTGGTTGTTTTCTTGTTGTTCAACTTACATGTGTCAGAAATATATATACATTTTTATAAACATGTAAGAAAACGTGAGGGTGACTGTGTGATTCTTATTATTCATAACTAAACTTTTATATCAGGGTGTAAAATGTTGATCAGCTTGAACTTTATATCTAAATATATATATATATCAAAGATCTGGCATCCATCTCCTGAACAATGAGACTGCCATACGCCAAAATAATCGGAGCTAAATATAGCAGCACAAGCGACAACGAGCGACAGATCCGCCAAACAGAATGAATCACTGGCGAGCAGCGTCTGTCTGGCGAGCAGCATCAGCATCATCCCTGAGACTGTGATCACAGTAAATAATAAAGTAAAAAATATACTTGAGTAAAAGTACGGATATCTTACTGTAATTTTTAATTACTCCATTACTGGGTACAAGTCACCGACTCCAAGAAGAAGTGAGTCATAAACTGTGACGAGTATATATGATAAGTCATAAAGTATACAATTTTACAAGAACATGAGCATTTTACTCGTATTAAATTTAGGCAAAAAAAATCACCAAGACATGTGGAAAAAGATGCCGACCTGTCGCGCACAATCACAATGTCATGAGTAACTGTAACTGTCCTTTCAAATGTAATGGGTAAAGAGTAAATGCAGTTAATCAAAAATGTAGTCAAGGTTCTTATATTTTGATACTCAGTGAAAGTACAAAGTAGCCAAAAATACTCAAGTGACATTCTATTATTTACTCAAGTACGTTACACCACTGCTGTTGACATAGTACTGTCTGTCTACTGTACGCAAATGTGAGGTAATGACAGACTTTGGAATCAATGGTGCTGTTGTGAGTAAAGAGTCTTTTCTCTCCTTCAGGCTTTAAGACACGTAAACACGCCTGAGTGCTTTTCACCTATCAATAACTGGACAAGTGGATCAGTTTTGTTAATGCTCTCATTGTCCATTAGTCAATATACGTGCAGAAATGTGGTTACCATACAGTATTTGGCTCAGGTTTTTTTTTTTTTTATCAGCAGAAAGCTAGCATGACGCGTGACGGAAACAGTTTACAGCCTTGATTCCAAAATGGCAAATTTGTACTTGAAAAAAAATACTTAAAGATGCATATCGAATTATTCCACAAAAAGTGGCCTGTTTACATTATTATGCAGATGACATCTCTTTTTGACTTCAACGTATACACACATACTGTATTTAAACATACAATTTATATAACACACAAATACTGTGTATATTTGTATATTTATAAATTGTTTACATGCTGTATATATGTATGTGTATATTTTTCATTTTTGTGGTTGGAAACACATTTGAGAATTTCTGACTTCAAACCTTTAACACAATATTGTCAGAAGATGATAATTCATTTAGTTTCAGATTAATTTGTTCTAAAGCCTGTCGCTCAACTGTCTATCTGATCAGCATGACTTTAAGTTTTTATATACATATTTTCGTGTGTGTGTGTGTGTGTGTCTTACACTCTGACACTCACAGTAGCTCTTCAGTCCGATTATGACAGACATGATTGTGGCTCAGGCAAACATTTCTCACTAAACACTCACAGTGCTTTCTCACTAAAACAAAAGCTTTTTCTCTGAGTACGTTCAGGAACAATGACAGCTCCCTCACTTACTGATATACTCTTGTTCACGAGCAAAGCCTGGCAAGCTCATCCGCGCTCTGTCAACATATGTGCTGAACACGAAGATGCCAAGTAGATCCATTTCACCTCGCTCCCTTTATCTCCCTAATTCCCCACTGAATCTCGTCATCTGATTACTGCCCGAGCCGTGTAATCTCACACCAGTTTCTTTCATAATTCCCACTGGCTTTAATCTGCAAGACTCAATTGGTGTAGTTTTAAGTGCAGAATGTAAACGTTTGTGTCTGCACATTCAGTCATGCAGATGGAATAGTTGTCAGGAATGTCATCAGTATAAAATGCCTTTACAAAGCTTAGAGTTATGTTTTGCCCTTTAACCGTCTTGTGATTAGGTTTATTGTACAGTATTTCTTTAAACTAGCTCACTGTATGTGTTGTGAAGATACTATTTTATGTACAGTACTATGTATTATTTTTTTTTTTTGATAATTAAAAAAAATTGTTGAAAAGCCACACTTTAAATGTACAGTATTGCAAAAAAAGTCTTAGAAACTTCTATATGAATGGTCTTTTTTTTATTCTAAAATGCAATTTGTTTTGCTTATTCTAACAATTACTCAACAATTTCCTAAAAGGAAATGTGTAAAGCAAAAGAAACATTAATTTCTACCAAACAATCATGTACAAGCTTCAGGGTGGATATTTTCTACATTGAAGATTGTGTTTCAGATGTCAACAAGTTTTTAACAGAAATGTCATCTTAAAGAAAGAAAAATACAGAAGAACAGAAGAAAAAAATATTCAACGATCAATCGAACAGCTCTATTCATTAACTGATAGTTCTAACTAGTTCTCTTGTTAAAGTGAGGTGAGCTTGGCATCCCTTGTGCTTAAGAAAACGGCCTTACACTCAATGTGAACTGAATCTAAACTAAAATTTAAACTTTAAAAGCTTAAGCTTTAAAAATAAAACACTAGTTCTAATAATATTTTTAAAATGTATATTAATAAAAATATATACAGCCAGAGATGCTGGGATTGGCTCCCTCTCCCCGTGACCCAGAAATGAAAAGCTGTTTGAGATTCTGATGCATTTTTTGGATTTATATGAATTTTTTAACTTGGTGGCGCATAAGAAAATCAGGAAATCATTTTACATTTAAATGTATCTATTTTAAATTCAACTCCTCAGACATATAAACTAGTAAGACAAAATATGTTTTTATAGAGTATATAAAATATATACCGGTATATTATTTTATTTATTTTTTTTTTCTGGCTAATTTATCAAAGGAGTTGAATCAAACGATATGTTTGAATTAACATGAATTTCTACTAAAGCTTTAGTAAACCATGACAAGTGTGTAAGTTAAAATTAAATAAACTAATTGGATCAAGCATGTTAACAATATTAATAATAATTTACACTGTCAGCCAGGCTTCAGTCGAGTAAAGACTGACAAAGATGTTCTCTATAGATGTGAGTTTTGAGATGAAATGTTCTTTGTATGTGGCCAGAAGGACTTCATAGACTCAAAGCCAAACCTCTATTGCATCTTTATCTTTGATGATAAAAGCTCAGTGGAGGGTAAATCGATTCAGCAGCCCGACCACCTGTAACCACAAACATTCTCTCAGACCCACCGCTGATACTTCATCCTCTCTCAGCATCAACACACACCGTTCCACCATTCCCTGAACTTTGGGGTTCATTTAATAGAGAGACAATGTCCTGCACTTAGATACTGTTGCTATGCACAGAGCAGTTTCCTGTTGCACCTTCAGCCAATGAACACGAGACACTGATGAATAAAGACGCTGGTTGTGAAAATGTCACATTAATATTTGTCTGTTACACACACACACACACACACACACACACACACACACACACACACACACACACGTTGTGAGCATTCCCACTTCCTGCATTTGTTGACTATAATATGTTAGTTTATTAAAATCACTTTGCTGGAAGTATTCATTATTCATGAATCATGACTAATTTTAATGAATTATTCAATAATTCTGTATAAACAATTCATTGCATGTTACCACTAATCTGAGCACCAATTTGATTTTAGCAAAAATGAATTTTAAAAAAGCGTGTTTCTTATTGAGTAAGCGATAAACTTAAGTCCACTAAGGTGGTTGATTAATTATTCAAACAATCAATACTGGTTCAGATGGTCTAGGTTGCCATGATGCTCATGTCATTCAGCGCATAAGCATTTCAGCGCAGGCGTCTTTATTTCCAGATCATTCGTTTTCTCTCCATTTCCAGCTTCCTTATTTAAAATGGAAAGATCCAAACCTCCCGGAAAATTATGTAACCAACAGCGCAGATGCCTGAAATAACTCTGGCGTAACGTGACGTGTAGGACTCTCGCAGGCATGAACAGGCACAATGCACCCATGCAATCGCATTTTTAGATGCATGTTGACGCAGTTTCCTGTTTGTATACACGCCTGTCCAGAATTTGACTGTAAACTGAGCGAATATGTTCTTCATGATGTGTATGTACGTGATGAGTAGTCAGCGCTGAGCCAGCGGGTTGATTGTAGTGTACGTGTAGTATACACACCGTGTGTAAGTCTCCCAGGCCGCTTCTCGCCTTGGCTTTTATTACACATCTGAGCGCCAGGGAACGATCGGCTTAATTAACACTGTTCAAGTGGCGTGGAGCTGAAATCACCTCCTATCTAATGCGCTATAGTGTGACACTTCTCTTTGATTTCTATTGCGTAACACTGATGTTTTCCCCACACGACTGCATGACTGTAATTACGCCGTCACACTCCCGCTGTGTGCACTTTCTTACACCGAGAGGCTGTCTGCTGAGCTTCAAAGATCATGAGGAAATACCATAATCATCAGCCAAAGTTTACCTAATGCATTCTTTACATTTTTTTTCTATAAGGCTTCTCCAATTAGTGACAGTTCACAAACCCAAGTGGCTTTCTTTGACAGATTTGTATAGAATAAAACATTTTCAGTCCACAGGGGGATATAAATACTTGCTTTAGGAAGTAATAGACAATTCCATGAGTTATGAGATAGATATTCCTTCATGCTTTTCATGAAATTTGCCATTTCCGGAGGTGTAAAGAGTATTTGAATACTTGAGCAAACGTACGGCTACTTTATTGTAAAATCACTTCATTACAAGCTACAAGTCACTAGGATAAACGTTGCATTGTATACAATAAAAGACCTCGAGTACTTTCCTCGTACTGAATTTAGGCACCACAATGTTTCAAAACGACAGAACAAAATAGAAAAAAACAAAGTCAATCTCAGTCAAACGCAAATGTACAAATGTCGCTAATTAAACACTTTGCATTTACCATGTATGCAAAGTGATTTAGCTCATAAACGGCATCGTCCACACGAGAAATTAACCCCAGCCGAAAAAAATCACAATCTAACAAGTAACAATAAGTGTCCATTCAAATTTCGATCCAGTCAAAATTAATCAAAAATGTTGTTACTAAAAATAAGGAACCTTTTCTCTCTACTTAAGTACAAGTACATAGCAGCAAAAAAAATACGCAAGTAAAGTAACAAAGTGCATTTACTCAAGTGATGAGATAAGCTCACTTAAATATAGAGGAGCTAAACCGTTTAGGGCTTGCAAATTGCAAAAGTGACTAACAACGTTTAAATTAAATGCGGTATTTTACAGGTGACCAGTGAGGAGTCATTAACACCGGACTGATATGGTCATAGTTTGTTTCTAGTGAGTAATCTATCTGCCACCTAATGAACTAGCTGAAGTTCGGGCAGGGGGACCTCACAGAAGATCATTGCTGTAATCTTTCTTTCAGGATTTGTGAAAAAAGTGTGAGAGAGAGTTAACGAATGAAAAGAAAGTCCTATAATTCCTAAAAAAAAAGTCCTCAGGATAATGATTTAAAGTGTAAGAATGGATGGACAGACAGACACTGAAAGGATCGGATTACACTACTTCTGACTCTTAACCAGGTGTAAGAAGCAATATAGGTACATCTATAGAGAAAAGGGATTATGAGAGTCATAGAAACGGAAGCAAATAAGCTGAGAGAGAGGCCGACACAATGGGATCTTGGTGCATTGCAGACAGCATTGCCATGGAAACGGGTGGGGGGGTAAGAGAGAGAGAGATAGAGAGAGCTTCGTAAACTGGAGGATTAGAAAATGAAGGGAAGGGGTGACTGCAGAGCTGGCTGTGTACTCAGTGGTGGGTGTGTATGCAGGCGAAGGCAGTGCATGCTGGGCCATGAAGGTCCAGATGGAGACTGCAAAGCTTGTCATACCTGGTTAAACAGGGTTTTGTGGACTGGGTGACCAGTTTGAACATCAGAAACAATACTAATCTCACTGAAGAGCACCAAGCACACTGAAGAAGAGAAGAATTGTCCTCTGAGGTTTGACTGGTCGTGGCTGGCTTTGTGGAAAGGTTGTTGGAGTGGCTGGATTAAAGCTCTTCAGTCTCTGGACTATAGTTGATGGATTACTGAGTCTGAGTCTCAGTACACTTCTTGCTATAATCCGCTTAACTTGGTTTTCTGGTTTTACTTGCTGGCTGGTTTAGGTGAACTGATGCACCATCAGACAGATATGTGGATGGATGAGATAGATAGATAGATAGATAGATAGATAGATAGATAGATAGATAGATAGATAGATAGATAGATAGATAGATAGATAGATAGATAGATAGATAGATAGATAGATTTATTGATTGAAGAATTCTTGCATCTAATGTTTGTCAATCTATTTCAATTAGCTAGAAAAGTAACATTGAAATTTCTCTCTGTGAAAGCATTTCTGCATCAAGTTTATTGATGAGAATTTTGGGATTTAAGGGATTTTGTGGATCAGGGAAGCACACACAGATGTGTTTGTCTGAGTGTGTTCTTCCCTTAGCAGAGATATTCCTGACTACAGACTTAAAAATAGAAACTCCTTTTCTGCACTGCACCCCATCTCTCTCTCTCTCTCTCTCTCTCTCTCTCTCTCTCTCTCTCTCTCTCTCTCTCTCTCTCACTCACTCACTCAGTGTCTGTCTGTCTGTCTCCTAATGTCTCTCTACCACTCTCTTCCTCTGTCTCTCTAGCTCCGATCACTCCGATTTTATCTTTCTCTTCATCACTCTATTTATTAAACTCACACACTTTTTCAATTTTGCTCATTATATCTATAATACACTTCCCCTTCTTTGTATCATTCTTTCGCTCACAATCTCAACTGTATAAACCGTATCAACTGTATAAACCACACATACCATATAACTCCTCAGAAAATAAACAGAGTATGGTATATTAATGAGGTATTTGTAGTATACACAGAATACATGCACATCTCTCTCCTTCAGACTTCACTGTTCACTGTCACCCACTTCATATTAATCACCAGTGACTCTCGTCCTGATGGATTTGTGATAAGCAGTATACAAGGTTTTACGGGGGTCTCACACGGAGATGTAAGGTCTAATGAGTCTCTCTGGAAGCCAGAAAATCACTCATTAAGTGTAGAAACAAATCAAAAGCATTGCTCGCACAAGTGATCGTCGTAACTGAGCTGTGTCCTGTCACGCACAATGGAGGAACGTTTTGGCAAAGACGAGATGTTCCAGAGGAGCTGGACCAGAATTGTTTTCTCTGCACAAAGCACCTTGAGTTCTTTTTGTAGAGTGAGAACCATTTATCTATTTTTTAAAAATGTAAACTTTTTCCACTATTTTTGCATTACAAAATTATTTTTCTTTCTTTAGGTTTATTTTGTGTTATGGTCTTTCATTTGCGAAATGTTTTAATGTGAAAGGTTTAATGTAGGAATGTGTAATGAAATGAGTGGTTATTTTACTTGGCTCTTCAAATCTGATCAATCCGAATTTGTTTTGACAGGAAAAATCTCTATTGAGGTGTTGAGAGATCAGTTTCTCAGCGTGTGGAATGATTGTTGACTTGAGATTGAATGTTAAATGTAAAGTTAACAACCTGAATCTAGGAGCGTTGTATTGCTTTTGTCTTCTTCTTCTGTTTTTTAGGACGGTAATTATATATTTTAACTCCTGCGTCTGCATCATTTCATGGCTTGTCATCAACGCCTGATGCGTATTTCCTGTCTTTATTTACTGTAGAGCAAGTTCACTTGACGTATTCTCTAAACCAGATACTTCACAGACCACCCACTCACGATTTTGAAATATCATCCATTGATTAGTTGTGTCCTGTTTGGCGATAATGGTGTATTTTTAGCCGCAGGTAATCTAAAGTGTCTACATCCCCTGATATCTGTCTAGGGAGAGCAGGCTGTTGCCACAGAGACCAGACAGAGGGATGTCTCGCAGGACACTCGCATGGCTCGCATGACAACACCGCCGCTCCTGCTTGTTGTGTCAAAGTAAAAATAGTTTGCGTGAGCTTCCAGTCACGTGTCTGAAGAACAGGCGTCACTGACTTTGAGCAGTGATGCCCAACCTGCGGCCCGTGGGCCATATCTGGCCTTTGAGGGCGTTACTTGTGGCCCGCACTTTTTTTCCATATTCACATAATTATATAGTGATTTGGTTCATGGCTGTATGCTAATATACAAATAACCTTCAGTTGTCCTTCAGATGTCACTGACATCTTGAGGAAAAAGTCAAGTTTGGCTGCCATATTATAGATGGTCCTGTTCAGTCATGTGTAAGTGAAAGACTTTTAGCACTTAAAGACTCTTTCTCGCCGTCTCTTTAATTTTATTCTTTCACTTTTGAGCCATCGGTTCTCTCTTACACATTTGTTCACCTTGTTTCTTTTTTCCCTCACCCCCACCTCTTTTCTTTTTATTCCTCCTTTTAATATTTTATCAGCATTCTAAAGTACAGCTGCTCTGGCGTTCACTGAGGATGTTTTTTGAAGCAATTTCGCAGAAACATTAAGAGTTTGAGTACAAGGGAACTAGTTATAGAATCACAAGGACGTCAGCATCCAATATTCCTAAAGTGTTTCGTTTCCTAGCCACTGTCATGGTTCTGCTGCTCACAGGTCATAGTCGGCTTCATAGCCATTTATATTTACTGCTCTGTTTTTTTCGTATGGCAGATTTGCTCTTTAGGAATAAATTTGACATTTAATTAATTGTCATTAAAAGTAACCGAGTCTTTGCAGTAAGTCTGAGACAATACATGAGACACAGTATAAATGTTTGAGGGCAAGGCCATTTAATTTGTTCTGCTTTTTAATAATTGTTGTTTTTGGATTAAGATAAGCCATACAAATACAGTAAGATTCACCACCACAACCTTAATTCACACATCCCAGACTAATAAGACCCGACAAGACAAGACTAATTTAAATATAACAATATTTTCCAAAATCTTAATTTTTTGTATTAAGAGCATTTCAGAAATGATCTTGATACCAACATCTCAGCATCTCGCTGTGCTGCTTCATTTCATTTACTAAATGTTCGAATGCTTGTTAAATGCAATGGCACAGAGACACACTCGACTCTGAGAGTGTAATGACCTGGAGCTCAGTGTCCACTTTATTCCAGTGTCTCAAAGTGATAGTCTTGACCAGAAGCCCCGAAGGTCTGACATGGTGTCGGTTAGATGTTCTGATCCTTCAACTTAAGCATCTCACTATTTGCCTGTTTTTCTTTGTCTCCCAAAAAACCCAAAGAGTTGTCTTGGTTAAATTCCACAAAGCAGGTTTCCTTTTTCCGCTCACTGTCCTGAGTTGGTCTTTAAATGAAGAGCTCAGCCAATTATCTGCGTCTGACTGCGGCCTTCCTTCACTTGTCCTCCTCAGCCCACATTGTGCATGTTCCGGCTGTATTTTTAGAAGGATGTTCTCGTTCTCTCACTCATCCTGTTATTTTATTTTAAAGCTTTTGAGCTGCAGAACAGCAAAGTATATGCAGGGATTGTTTCAGTTCTGTTGTTGCTTCTGTGGGTTTTCATCCGCGGTACAGGTTTCTGTTCCCCTGTGCTTTCTTATTGTGAAGATTACAATTAGAAATATATAAATCTATTCTAAAAATCTAAAATATTTCTTTTATTATCATTTCTTATAAACATTGGACTAAGATTATAATTCAAGTTATTTTAAGCACTTTATAATAACTACACCTTATTTAGCATTAACTAAGCATGAACAAGACATTTATTAATTGTTAACACAGTATGAGTAGGGCATAACATATACTTAGTAACACGTTTGTTAATGATGAACATCTAATGATTTATTCAATAACAGGTTCAATAACATAAATTAGAGGTTTTGCAGCGGCTGGAACTGTGCGTGCGTGTGTGTGTGCGCGGCGCGCGTGACGTTTAAAAAGGCGGCGTGCGTGGTGACGTCACTGCGTTTGAAGAGCATACGCGCGGGTTTCAGACAGTAGGTGGCAGTAAAGATGTCCGTGCTTCTTACTCTGCGCTTCAAATGCAGCACCTCGTTACAGTATCTCCACTGTCGGTTCGGTTTGGTACTATTTGTAATTTGTAAATCGTTTTTTTTTGCGCATTTAAAATGCACCGTACTTGATCTGGTACTTTAGTCATTGTTCATTTTGTGTTGACTATAATATACAGTGAGCCATGTTTCACCATCTTTCGTTTCGTTTACAGTGTAAAAGTATTAATAAATGGATTATGTTCAATATCGGTGTCTTGGTTTTGATCTTTCCACAGCTCAACAGGACGCGAGACCCTTTCAGTGTTTTCTTCATCATTAGTTAATACTTAATAAACCATAAACAGCTTTCACTTTAGAAGAGGTCACAGAAAACCTTAACTAACTATTAACAAGCTTCTGAACTCTTCAGGAATTAAAGTATGAGGTAATCATATTTTCATGCGTTGTTAGGTATTAAATAACAATGACTAAGCAGCTTGTTCAAGAGTTTATTCATTAGATGATCATCATTAACAAACGTGTTACTAAGTATATGTTATGCCCTACTCATACTGTGTTAACAATTAATAAATGTCTTGTTCATGCTTATTTAATGCTAAATAAGGTGTAGTTATTATAAAGTGCTACCACATATTTATATAATATTATTTAGTTTATTGATTTGTCAAGATAATGTATTGAACATATATTAATTTGCAGATGAATTTATAAAAATGTTATTCGCTAAAATGAAATTTTCCATCCAAACATTTTTTTTTTGTTTAAAACTCACCTAATGAGTATGATTTGTAAAAACAGAGTTATCCCAAAAATGCAGCGAAATTGAACAAAGACATTTATTGTGAACGGTGAGCAGCGAAAAAGTGACAATGGCTAAGAAACCTTATTAAATGGAATAGAGAACAGCAGTGTCTATTAATAGAGAATAGCAGAGTTTATTAAGAATAATGTCATAACATCTTTATTGAAGAGGTGAGATTTCAGTAGACTTTCTCAAATATTTTAGACCTAAATATTCAAACAATGTTTACATTTATCTAAGTCTACTATCCAGCCTGAGTTTTGTGAGCGGATTAATTGTGAAGGTTGAATTTGCGCTTTTGTATTGGTGCATCTCTGTCACTTAAATAAATATGCAAAAAATAGTATATTTTTCCTAGATCTTACATAAGAAGAACCGGGTTATAGTGAATGTTTGCTAGTCACACTGCACAAGGCTTGTTTGATTGACACTTGTGAATTTACATGTCACTGTGTGCAAAACAGAGCACAATCTTAAATAAAACATCAGATGCACGAGATTCCCCCTGTGTGTGTGTGTGTGTGTGTGTGTGTGTGTGTGTGTGTGTGTGTGAGAGAGAGAGAGAGAGAGAGAGAGAGAGAGAGAGAGAGAGAGAGAGTTATGCTACTTTTGTCTTCTCAAATTCAAGTCTCGTGTTCTTGGGTTTTTTGGATGCATGTGCTAAAGCAGCGGTGTGTGTGTGTGTGTGTGTGTGTGTGTATTGAGTCTCTTCTACTTGAGCTTGAACGTCAGTTTTACGTTGAGTACCTGTCGTGTTTTGACGTTTTAATAATAATAGCAACAATACTGTAATATTTCAATTAGCCAGCTCCCAGTGACCCAGAATTTGAAGAAGGGGTAGAAAATGGATGGATGGATGGATCGATGAATGAATGGATACTACTGCTGCAGATAATGAAGATGATACAAGGTTATTGATAATAATAATAATAATAATAATATCACTATTATTACTACAATTATAAAAAATGTTCTATTTGAATTTAAATCAATGTATATTTTGACATCCATGTTGAATTACGGATGGACAAAAGCCGTGTAAGACACTTCACTGCAGTCTGGATGTATCGTACCGTAAATACCTGAAGGTCTGAGTGTGGATGAGTTTACATTAGCCGACAGTTAATGACGACTGTTTGTGTAAAGTACGACCGGACTACAGGAGCTCGACACTCCCTCACATAAACACAACTCAGGCAATATGTCCTTATGTTGTGTCAAACCGCTTTCAACTTTCTTTATGTTTAATAAATGTCGAAAAATATTCTCTGTGTGTGTGTGTATGTATATATATATATATATATATATATATATATATAATGCATTAAATAGTTTCATTATTTTTTTCATTTTTAGTGGGATTGTTGTGTCTTCTCTGTGTGTTTTGTTCTGTAAAGCAACTTTATTATAAAACCCAAGTAGTTATAATTTTTTTTCAGGAGGTACATTTAAAAAGTATATATTTACTTTGCAGACTGGTTACAGTCAACCTCCCGGACCGTCGTTTGCCATATTGGACTACAGTTAGATGTTATATTTGAATGATGCAAATATAATATCCCGTTAATGGCGTGTTTTGTCTAGATGGTGGGACAAAGAAGCTGCGCAGCACCATCCGGCGAAGCACGGAGACGGGCATCGCCGTGGAGATGCGGAGCAGAGTCACGCGGCAGGGCAGCAAGGACTCGACGGATGGCAGCACCAACAGCAACAGCTCCGACGGCACGTGAGTGTGATGAGGAGAAGCGCAGTGCCGCAGTGGCTGGTGTGTCACGAGAGATGAGGAGCATCTGCTTAAAGCAGGAAAACCTATTCAGGGCCGGAAATTGTTGCGTGGTTTAAAAATAACAGTCAATTTAGAATATTTTACATTCTATTTACGATAGTTTGTCTTTATATGCTTGGATTGAAATTACATTTTTAATTCTAGCGGTTGTAATGACCAATAATTTTGATTAAAGTCAAAATCCATCCAGTTGGTTTTATGGCATGTTGAGTTTTTAAATGCTGCAAATATGTTTTCTGTTGGAAAGGTTAATAACACCATAGTGACTGTTTTTTGTTTTAATAATCTTCAAGGTTCATATTCCCAACCACGCGCCTGGGTCCTGAGAGCCAGTTCAGCGACTTCTTGGATGGGCTTGGACCTGCTCAGATAGTCGGCCGTCAAACATTAGCTACTCCACCAATGGGTAAGAAGATTTTTTTTGTTTTGTTTTGTTTTTTAATTATTTATATACCACTGTTGCGTATGTGCTTGCTCGCTGGTCTTTGTCTTTGTCTTGTCATAACCGCAGCCACTTAGTCAACACCAACAATCCAGACGACAAATTGAATAAAAAGCATAATTTCCCTTACATATTTACATGTGCGCTTTGAGACAGTTAAAACTGTGAAAAGCGCCTTACAAATACTTATTATTATTATTATTATTATTATTATTATTATTATTATTATTATTATTATTATTATTATTATTATATTTAGACATGTTTTAAGTCCTATGTGGTACCTTCACTAAGCACCTTTGTGACACTTTTATGTTTTTGTTGCCACCTGGTGTCAACATACGGTGCTGCAACATGTCTAGAGTGTAGGTTTGGATGAGTTCGACTTTATTGCTTCCACTGAGGGCTAAATTAAAAGACGAATAAAGAAAACAACGTAAATAGATTAAGATCCTGTGGATCCAGAATCTGATAGTAAAAAGTGATCGAAGTAAAATGTATGATTAAAAAGAAATGTAATGTTTATTCTACTCGACTACATTTTTGATTGAGTATCGCTACTCTTAATTGTTGTACTACTTGTTTGTGTACATGTACTCTTAACTTTTGTACTACTTTTTTGCACATTGAGTTTGACTGAGACTGACCTTTTGCCATTTTGAAACATTGAGGTGTTGAATTTCATTTCTATATTAGGAAATAAAACCTCATAAATAAACAGTTGTTTTTTTTAATTCTTTTAAAAAACACAAACATACTTAAGTTCTTTTAAAATTGGATACTTCACGACTTTTACTCAAGTCTTTTTGGAATTGTTCACTTGTAACTTGCATTGTATTATTTTACAAATAAGTGAAATATCAAATGGAGTAATTGTGTCTCTTGATGTTCTTGCTCCACGTAGGTGATGTTTATGTCGGCGTGGTGGACCGAGGAGGTCAGTTAGAGGTTGAGCTCACACAGGCTCGTGGACTGACCCCCAAACCAGGGTCAAAGAACATTCCAGGTAGGTCAGCACTAATCTCCAGTCTATAGTTACTGTATATGGCTTTGCCATCAGAATTGTTCCTAACCTGCCTTAATGATCATTCCACATCAGCGACATACATAAAAGTGTACGTTCTGGAAAACGGAATGTGTCTTGCTAAGAAGAAAACCAAAGTGGTGAAGAAGACCCTGGACCCCACCTTCCAGCAGTCGCTGATGTTTGACGAAACCCCCCAGGGGAAAGTTCTTCAGGTGAGTGAGGAACATCCCTCACAGCACGTGTCATAAGCCTTCACGTGTGACCTTTGACCTTTAGGTGATCGTGTGGGGCGATTATGGGCGCATGGACAGCAAGTCTTTCATGGGCATGGCTCAGATCCTGCTGGATGATCTGGATCTGTCCTCCATGGTCAGTGGCTGGTACAAGCTCTTTCCCACTTCCTCTCTGGCGGACCCCAGCATCGGCCCGCTGACACGCCGACTCTCCCAGTCTTCTCTCGAAAGCGCCACCAGCCCATCATGCACCTAAACCAATCCTAGTTCCTTCAGATCTGCTTGTGTTTCTCTATCTCTATCTGTGTGTCTGTTCAACGTCCCCTGCCACCATCTTGACAGCATGTGCACACTCTGATAGATATAACCGACTCATCCAGGGCTGTAAATCTCCCCCTCTGTACTGATGCTAAGAGTCGGGACGCGACATAGACACCCTCGCTGATGGATGCGAGCGTAATCGGAACAAAACCCAGTCCGAAACCGCTTTACATGCAGATCCGTTATGCAAAAGGGGGTTTAATAACAGTAATTGTAAAATAATGACCATGTAGCGTTCGTGCTGATGTCATGTCGCGGGAAGCAGAAACGGCTTCTCCTCTAGGAGAGGTTCAGTTCTTCATTTCTTCAAGAAAAGTCTTAAAAAAAAAACCAAAGCAATTCTTACTATCTGTAGTGTAGTGCTATAAGAGAATACGGATATGTAGCAGAGTCTATGACTTAGACAAGATGCAAAAAAAAAAAAAAAACACAATGAACGAGCAGGGCTCCACAGGTCAGGTTATTAGACACGCACACTCCAAGTAGCCTCATTTTATTTGATCTAACTATTTATTTATTTATTTTGGTAATTTATTTTTTTTAGAAAATGAGTATATATATATATATATATACTCACGATGACAAAACAGTATTTGTGTTGACGTATTTAGCGATTGCATTCTGCACGTTAACTCGCTATCTTTGTCAAGCGAAAAATGTAAATTGCTATTATGAGCTTGCCTTTAAAGATGTAGACTTCTATACCGTTGGTGATTTATTTTGCTAATGCTTTGTCTCACTTTTTGTCTGAACAACAAATCTGCGTCATTTCTGGCTGCACTGGGCAATGCACAGAATGAAACTGGAGACGTTTGTTGCCGATCAGGAGGACTTTTCTTGTAGCTTGTGAGATTTCCCTGATGCGGACAGGAACCGTTTTGGCTATTTGGGGTTTCTCTACCAGCAGATTGATCCGGACTCTTAACGGCCTTTTTGCATTTCCTTTCTTCTCTCAGGATCTCACCACTGAATGGAAACGATTAACTGGTTCTTGCAGCCAGTTTTCCGAACCCAGAAGAAATTAGATTCTGAAAGTTCTGCAAAATTCACACTGGTTGATGCTTTGGTGGTGCACTTCTTCAGTTTCGGCATCTTCTCTGGAGCTGGGTTGCTAGCGGTGTCTGCTTTTGTTTGTCTTGGTTGCTGATTATGTAAAGCAGATGATTGACTGAAGAAATGGACGATGGTCTCGACAGCTTCTTAAACGGGAAGTTCTCCTCTGCACGTCACACGACAGTATTTCTGGAGATCATGTATTTAACTGTTAATTATAACCGTAGTTGGTTAGTGTCCATATTGTTATATGTTCCACAAGAAATGTTCATTTATTGGTCACAAACTGGGAATCTTGTTGCTTTAATCTTCTGCATCCTTCCCGTTTTATTGACTGTGGCCAGTGACATTTCAATTAATACACTCCGGTTCTTACGATTTACATTTATAATGAGTAAAAATATACATTTAAAATACTATTTAAATTACATTCATGGCATATTTAGGACTCATAAAAGGAATAAAAATGGAATTA
The DNA here is from genome assembly GCA_028031935.1 of Paedocypris micromegethes. Lineage (NCBI taxonomy): Eukaryota > Metazoa > Chordata > Actinopteri > Cypriniformes > Paedocypris > Paedocypris micromegethes. The sequence goes on from CM051498.1 coordinate 6,241,606, forward strand.
ACAAGCACAATAAGGTAATTTAGTAAACTTAATCTGGAGCCCATCTGGAAATCCTATACAGTATTTTATATAATACTATAAATATACAGTATATATTGTTTTAATAATTAGCTTTCACGGATCAAAATGTTTGAAGTTTTAATGAATGTCTAGTAGGGAAACCCACTCCGCTGGGATTCAAACTTCCAACACCTGGCAGGTCCAACTCCCAACCACAGGACCACACTTGCAACAAATGCTTGACTACATTAAGAGCCAAACATTCACACGTTTAAATTGTATTACACTTCTGATTTCAAACTGTATTTACAGATAAATGTTTGTTCTTGATAAATTACTAGATATTGATATTTTTTCTATGTGAGTTTTATATGTTTCCCTTTACTGTAAAACAATCTTTCAAACTGCATTTGTTTCAAACGACATATTTTTGTAAGGTGCTGTTCTGTTTCTCTTTCACTCAGTTGTGGTGGACGAATTATGTCATTGAGGTTGTCATTTCCACATTTGCAATTAATGAAAGTGAAAGTACAGCATTTTTGCATTATGAATGGTGAAATATAGGATAAATCAGCTGATGTGTTTAGATCGACCATTTTTCGATCTGAGATGATTGGGGAGGGTTTGATCTCGTCTATGGTGGTGGACACCAGAAAATGTTGTATTTTATCTTCTGGAAGCTTGCTTTCCGTTCAGAAATGTCAGTCGAGCTGAAAGATCAAGGTGTAGGCCAACATTTATTTTTATTACCGGTATATTTATCCTAAATTATACTGTGATTTTTTTGGGAGGGGGATTCAACTCCTTATTTAGTACATTATAATTGCATAACATGGGCCTTCACATTATTTTTTTTACAAGCTGAATTTTGAAATTTCTTTTTTTTTAACGGTTGTTATTTTAACGCTTAGATCATAAAGTGCGTTTCATTTTGAAATCATCAGATTTATTTACATGTACTGCTAACTGAATGTACTATTTAAATGTTAAATTATATTGTCTTCTATGTTTGTCGTGTTTTATTTAATGCGAAATTGTACTTGATAATGTCTTTTAACCCTGGCGGAATTTCAGAATGAGGGTTTTGTTTTCACTTTAATGAACAAAAATCCCCAGCGCCTCAAACACCCTAACTATCTGATTTTCGTTTAACGTAAAGCAAAAGATGTTGTGAACTGACAAACAAACAAAGGTTGATTTCTGAGTTGTGTGCTCGCCGCATGCATATATGAATCGTTTACAAACCCCAGAGATTCTAATAGTCGCACATTTGAAGAACGTTTTTCTTTCTAGCATGTTTGCATTGTTCTCGAAAATGGTCATGATTAGCATATATAAAACAGCTTATCCCTTTATTCATTATATGAGATGTATTGGATTTATTTTGGGGCTGCACTTAAGACAACAGTGCAAAGAGAGTCAACTGTGTCTTTTTCTTCTGTGTAGCAAAGCTGTTAGCAGCTAATAGCACCGACCTCACCACAAATCACTCATTCATATTATTCACGACTTTGCTGATAGCACAAGTTAGTGACCGGGTCACTTTTGCAGAGAGATGTTTGTAGCTTTTCTGTACAACACTATTCACTTGAAACAGCTTTATTTATCTCAGAGTTGCACTTTGGAGAGCATGATGACAAAGCCCTGGTCGTTTCTAGACCAGCCGTTCCCCAAAAAGGTTTGGAGAAACCAAGAACAGCCAAGAACGGTTTTCAGAACAGCAAGAGCTGTATGATGAGAAGGCTGCAATTTTATACTCGTGCTTTGTAAATGTTTTCTATGTGCAGTATTTGATAATGTAAAACTGGTATTTTTGTTGTTTGTACGCTACAGAACTGATAATATAAGGTGCATGTGGTTTTGTAAGAAAAGGAGAAACTCATAGAAATATTTGAACTGAAGCCTGTATCTGCATGTGTGTTGACTACTGAAAGCTGGAGGTCAATAAATTTTATTTGAATCATTTTTTGTGTTATTGAGTCGATAACAAAAATCAAACCACACTGTTTTAAACTCATACCAAGCTATAATGTAGTTGAACAATTGGTTATAACTAAGGGCATAACGCAACAATGTCCAGTCACAGCATGTCAGTCATAAACATCTGAACAAATACATACACAACAGAATTTTTTAGAAATAACAGAATATAAGGCAACGTGTGCTATAAAGTAACAATAAAGATCTATCTAAACATTATATGCTAACCTAACCCTATACTGCTTTTTTATGAACAGACAAACTATGTACTTGCCCAAAATATCTAATATTTGCCCATACCTTCATTAAGCTGAGAATACTGACACTGTTGAAACAGTGACCGGGAATACTCTGGAAACAGAGTATTAAGAACTATGAAATGTGTGTAATCCTTACAGTGCATAAGCATAAAGGTTAATTAAATAAAAAGAGAAAAAAATAAATAAATGTTTAATTGAGCCTGAGTTTAAATGTGGTCACATTCCTCCACAGCGGTGGCGGTTATTTCTTAAGAACAGTATAGTATTATATAAATAATATAGAATAATACTAGTTATACTCTGACTTTCGGTAATCGTTTTACAGCCTTAATCGTTGTAAAAAGGAAAAAAAAAATCGTGTGTAAAAAACACATTTCTTGATGTGGGAATTAAAATGCCATTAAGGATTGAATACAAACTCACAAGTAAAAAGCAACACCAAAATGTCTAGAACCTGACTAAAAACTTTATTCCAAAGCCAACACATATTTACACATGTTCATACCGGAAGTTGTCAACAGTAGATATGTACACACTCTTCATGAGTTTCCAAAAGCAGCAAGATATAGTAAGAAGACATTAGTATCTAGCATTTACATTGTTAATGTCATAATTTGTTAAGTGCATTGTCACATAAAGGCCCAACACATGGGACTGTAAGCGAGATGTCTGATGTTTCCAGGCCCAGCGCTGATGTGACGTGGATGTTCAGATGCGACACGCAACCCCTGCAAAAAGTTCATTTCATCCACTCTGTAAGGTAAATAAGGATAATGTGTGGTGAATGGCATTCTCTCATAGTCTTTTTGACAGCGCCAGGTCCATGGTTCCTGTTTGACCGTTAAACTTGGAGCTCCAACCGACTGGTGCACGTGCATTTTCGGGAACATTGTTGCACTGTCCCGTTGCAAAAGCGACTCGATGGAAAACGAGCTGGTAAACTTCTGGACTGGCTTGAGGTCTTTGTGGGTTTCGAACTCCCTCTTAAACGCGATCTTTTGTATGTTTTCATAAAACTCCGGGAAAATCTCACGCAGACCGGTAAAGTGACGTCGAAACATTTTTGGTGTGATCTTCTTGTCGTTCACTTTCCAGAAGTTGCGTTTCGCATTAGGGCAATCTGGATTTATCGGAACCTGTAAACACGTTAAAACGTCATCATTAGGTCTAGCTATGATGAGGTAGTAGATTATGGGTTCAGCAAACGGACTTACCTTTACAAAACACTCGTTTGATGATAAACACACCCTGATGTTGTTTTGTATTTTCTTCTGGTCCCCGTCCACAAATGTTGCAATTGCGTCCATTAACTGTTAGAAGATGCAGAAATATAAATGGATTGGGAATTAGAAAAGCATTCGAAAAAGTTCTTGCGCTCCCGCCGCTAGATGGCGTCATAATATACGCGTCAACTGCGGACACTGCGACATCGTAAATACTGTATTGTAAAAAGAAGTAAACATGCCTTGCAAAACGTCAATCTCTTCTCGGGCGCGTTTTCGATGATGTAGACGATGAGGCCGAGATATGTCATCTTATGTTTGAAGCTGTACTTTCTTCTAACCATCTTGTCCTTTCGTCCCCGCTGAAACTCCGCACAACCTCCTTAGTGATGAAGATGTGTGGATGTGTCGTCTTGTTTGTCAGGTTTTATAAGCAATTCTGGGATGGCGAGAGAAAGTTCCTGAACAATGTCTCGTTTACATAATTAATGGAGGTGTTGATATGGGGGCGGTCTTTGGACGAATTGATGGACGCACGTAGAGTTAACTGTACGAATTTTAAAGATATTCAATTTTAAATTTAAGTCGGTTTAAATGAAATATTTGATGACAAAATGTATTTCATTGTTGTTGTTGTTATCGTAGCTTATCCAGCGGGGTAGGGGAAACATACTTTTCTAATGTTTCCTTTTTTTTTTCTAACAAGTTTTCTAATGCCTGTATATTAGCAAATTTACGGCTTGTATTCTGGAATAAGTTTTTATACATAATGTGCGGCAAATACTATTTTTCTCACAGTCAAATTGCAATGATTAATAATATGTTTTATAAATACCTTTGTGACTGTGATGTTTTGTGACTTAAAGCCGGTTTAGAAACCGAGAATTACCGCCATTTACATGCAAACGACGCAATTTAATGTGGCAATCGTTAAAGTGACGCCGATTATTAACTGCAAATAATCTCCAATGGCTTAATTTAAACCTATAACACGAATAGGAATAGCAATGTGCTGTGGGTGGATTTTAGTTTATTTGAAAGAAAGACAAAGTTAACTTTAGTCAAGGGTAGACAAGTAAACAATTTCAATTGAACCCATCACCAGCTCTACTAAGCTGCTGTACAAACTGTTCTGCATAATCTTAAAATGCTAGCAGTATTTTTGTTTTTGGCAGTTTTGTCATAGTTGCCCTGCATTGCCTGGTTTGCTTTGTTTAACACGAATCAGTCTGGATTACAGATCTGGAACAATCATGGTAATAACAAAATAACATTTAGTTAGTGCAAATAATGTAATGTGTATAAAAAATAATAAAAAAAAAAGAGCAAAAAGCAGCACTACAGCTGTGAATTAAGTAGCATTGGCACAATAGTGGAGTTTTTACCCATTCCTGCCAGAGTAGACAAAATGCAACAAAAACATAAATTAGATGCAGCATTTATTTGCATAAATTTAACATTTAAACTGATAAAACAATCCAAACAGTCTTGGAGCTAGAGAAAAAAATAGTGACAATGGACAGTTCCAGCACTGGGCTCTAATTTTGTTCAGTTGCTTCACATCTGTCACATTTATCGCACTGGATCTAAAGAGATAAAAAGACAAATTACTGCAATGTTGTTACATTGTTAAACTACTGTTATGCTTTAACTGTTTTTCTTGTAATAACTCAAACAATACAAAAAAATGAATAACACTGTAATATTACCCTTACACAATGTTTTACACAATTGTAAAATGTACACTTGAAACAGTTTTGCTAGTAGAAAACCTGTTTTGAAATGGTATATAATATCAAAATTGTTATATACCTGTTCAAAATTGTTATATACCTGTGTTCTGAAAATTGTTCCTACATCTCAGAAGTTCCTACACTGCGCGCTGAGCATGCGCGTTAGAACATACGTCACTGCTCAGCTTTTCTTAGCTAGTACGTGCGCATGCGCGTTAGAACATACGTCACTGCTCAACATACGTCTACTTTCCGCGTTACATGAGCGTTAACAAATTCGTTGTATTTATTGTTTCTTCTCCTACTTGATTGTACAAACATTCTATACTTTTGTTGTATGTACTTTTGATACTGTAGCGTTGGATCATTGAATAAACATAAATGCACTAAATGAACACGGACATTTATAACAGTACACAAGATAATTGTAACATGTTACTATATTTTGTAGTTATTTATATTAGTATTCTGTTTTGACGTGTTTTAACGCGCTGGCGCTAGCTAGGAACAGCTGATCAGTGACGTCAGTGTAGGAACTTCTGAGCTGTAGGAAGAATTTTCAGAACACCGGCCCTCTTGAAACTTTGGCGTCAGGCAGCATTAGACAGGAACATTCAAACTAAGCGCTTGACTCCACCTCCAGCTGTCCCGCATTCCCCTCATTAAAGTCCACCCACCAGGGTCCCCTAATCAAGCAGCCATATGAGCTGCATTAAACCGACACCACAGCGATAAAAAAGCGGTTGTAGTGCAATGAGTCTCTCGTGCTTTGTTCCCTGGCCGTCTGGAGGAGCAGGATTGTAACACAAACACATATTTAGATAAGTTATTTTAACCATCTACTTGTTGTTGATATTAGGGAAGTTTGAAAGCCAAATTTTAGGTTAATTATGGACACCATCCGTTTGTTCGGTGCAAAACTACGAGTCAGTTCATCTGCATCATTTGCATTTGACTGAAGAGCGAAAAAAAAACAAGCTCGCTCATTTGCCCAAGTAGTTCGATATAGAAAAAGGAATACGCCAACGTTTCTCGATATAGTTAAATTAAAGGGGTTTGAGAAAAAGAAAATCTATGTGGTTCCCTTTTTTCCTATTTGTTGTACTAACATAAATATATGTATTTATACATTTATTTTGCACAAATGCGTTTCTGTTTTTTTTTATACATAAATACAAAAATGTATCTCCTATTTGTTCTAATAATATAAACATATGTAATTACAAATGTATTTTGTACGTATTTATTTCTGCATTAATTTATACACTAGTACATTTATTTCCTTTGTCGTTGATATTTGATTTTGGTGGTTTTGGTTCTCCATACATTTTGAATACATTCAAGTGTCTCTGCAACACTTACGTCTTCACACAGTAACATTCGCAGTCGCAGTTCCAACGCAGGTGATGACAAAAGACCTGCGTTTTCTAAAGTTTTAAAATCTCCGTTTCAATATCTTCCAATGCTTCTGTCCAGTTTCCATGTAAATGTTTTAAGAACAAATGCACAAATTGCAACATTGAAAATAAAAAAAGAAACAGACAAAGCTTGACAAAGCAACTATCCACAGTTCTACTCAGCAGGGGGCGGTAATGCTTAAGTGTAGTATTATAGTAAATATGTAATGTATGTAATTATTAATTTTGAAAGTTTGTAATCTGGTGTCATGTGTATGCCTAAAATTAGGCAATTGATAATCCTTTAGAGTGTGCCGTAAAGTCTGAAAAATACAGCAGATATTATTTCAGAAACTGATGCATGTTCAGTACAGTATTTAATTCAGACCTAAAAATGCTGTTACATTTGTGGCCACTTGACAGCATTTATTTTATTAGCCTTGTCATGATATAATGGCAAGCAAACGTTACCCAAAATTGTAATATTGAATGTAACCATTTTAATTTGTTCAATTATCAACTAATCGTGTTATCAACTAAATCTGATTCCGGTCCTCGAACAGGGGGTTGTGGACCACACGATTTCAAAACGGATTTACACAAGACACATAATGGTTTTTGAGTACCAATATTAGATATAGACGATCGTTGAATTCAATGTTTGTCGCGTTAAGAATTTGAAATCCCGCGTTGAAACGTTGTTTGCCCTTATTTGGCGCTTCGGTCACGTGCCCTTGATGACGCAGATAGGATCTTGTGGGAGTACCGAGTCTTCAACAACCTTTTGGAGAGTTTGAATCACGTCACGAATCGATTCTGCCGAACACACATTTTTATGAAATGAACCGCAAATACTCATTCAAATGGTTACCACGTGATAATTGTTGCTTTAGAGTGAAATGTGAAAATACGCTCACACACATTTTAATAATATACTGTACATACTACTGTATGCCTTAAACTAATCTTTTTATTAATGCCTTCACATTATACGGTAATGTGTGTGTATAGTGCTAAGCACAAACGAATTAAAACAGTCTACCGTTTAATCATAAAGTCATTTAATTTTATTATTGATAATAATTATTGATACTTGATCTTTATAAAAAATTTAAAATTTTATATATATATACACACACACACACACACACACACACACACACACACACACACACACACACACGTTGTTTAGAAGTTTTTGACCTAATTGGATTTGACCGAATCGCAGGACCCTTAGATTCGGTTCTTCCGATCCACCAAAAATAGCGCTGAGCGAAAAGATTCGTTCTGACTCGGACTTCACAAGGTTCGCATGGCGTGGTTTGACTCACGGAGATGTTGTAGCTTATTTTGACGAACCTTTCGGTAAGTACAAGATCGATCTTTTCTAGTCATTTGGATAGTGAAATGCGCCACACGTGTGATTCTAACACTACACGAAGGACAAGACAGGCGAATTTGATGACCAGTGAGCGGAGGGTGTTGCCCAAACCGGCTTTCTGTCGGAAATCATGTCTAAAAATGTTATTTGTATATTTTCTCGGTTATTTTACTTGATTTACATTACATTCAACTGTATGTTGGCTTATAAATGCTCTCTTTTATCAATTAGCTTAATGTGATGTTTTTGGTCGAGATCGTGTCTTTCTGTCTGAAGCAGCTCGGATATAAGGTTTAAACCCATTTATATGACAATAGTTAAATGATGTGTTTATAGAACAAACTCCAAATCTGTAGAAATTGTCATTTGTTGACGACGTTAATTGAAAGGTAAAGCTACTGACAATCAATGTACGTGTTCTTTTGTAAAAAGCTACCGAATCATTTTGAAGAGCAAACCTTGGTCGTTCCATTAACATTCAAACCTTGAAAGTGAGTCACATATTCATGCTTTCTGTTTTTGTTGTTGTACATTTGAGGAAATTGCATTCTACTGGGTTTTGGTTTCTGAGGTTCTGGGGTTCTGATCCACCAATGGATGAGTTCTTACCGTAACTTGGTTATCAACTTTTTATACTTCAACTTTGTTTTGCATCTTTTGTCCTCATTTATACACAATTTATGTCATGCAATTAAGAAACTTGTGGCTTGTGAAGAACAGGTCTCTGTAGGGATCCATCAGCTGTTTCCTTCAGACTCACGTTTGCGTCAGATCTGCCTGGCACGTCACTTGTTTCTTCTAATGCAGTAGTCGTCTAATGCCGTCTAAAGTGCAGTTAATTCCCAGGACTGAGCGTTCTACTGAACTTCCCCCAAGAGGGTCCCAATCCTCAAATAAATACTTCCACATGACCTTCAGTCCGTGTGCCAGAAAGAGCCGCTTCTGCGCTCTTGGTGACGTCTGGGATTCCTTGAGATGTCAGCAGACTGCTCTTTCTTCTGTGTGGTTTCAGCTACACGGGGCTTCCTTATTTCTTCAGCTCGTTGGGAATTTTGCCTGCCCTGGGTTGTGGTCTATAAAACAGAGCCACAAGGGAAAGTGGGGATTTAAAGATCAAAATCAGGCAAAACCTGATGACGACAACAAGCCCTAGGCTTCGAATGTGAAGATGCGTCACAGAGAGGCCTTTTGAAAATCTCAGGTGGCACGAGGGCGAAGTTCTATCATATCCGTAAAATCTGTGTGTTCCGTTTTGAAATGGGACTTGGCCTGTTTCCAGCCCCAGCAGAAAGACAATGGATAAACAAGCTTCTCTGTGTGGCTTTGAAGTCCATGCCAAGGTTGATGAGTATCGGGCAGTACTTGACCTGGTCTAGTTTTGGGTCGTGTAATTTATTCGTTTGATAAACAGTAGTAATATGCTCACAATGAGCTGCGGGCGATACGCACCAGTTTATGATAAAGTGAACACTGATAACATTCTGACATGCGTATTTAAGACGTGATTGATTGATTTATTTATTGACTTTGAGTTTTTAACTCATTTTACATTGTAACAATTGTATTTGTTGATTAAATTGTGCTGTTTTCAGTGAATATGATGAAGCCTGAAAAAATATGAATACAACATGAATTGCAATCCTGTGCAACGAATTTGTAGAAATCCTCTCCATTGGAGGAAATGTCTCCATAAAACAAGATGGATGTTTTGTGCAAACAAGTTTTGTGCAAACAAGCAGAAAAAGTTCCTAAACTTTTAAAAATTGTGATTTAAATCACAAAAAATCATTAAAAATTTTAACTGATCAAAACAACTCATGACTTCTGTCATGTTTCTAAAGCACAGTATATAAAATTAAATAATATATTAATAACATAACAAAATAACATTATTATAATTCATTGGTATTATTTTGATTTAAATATTTTGTACTCAATGCCTTTGTAAAGCTCGTTTTACAGTTACAACTGTCTCAATGCCGCTGTGTGGAAAAAAATGTAAAAATAGAAGATTGTTGCATTTTGCTCATTGTTCGTGGGTGTTTAAGATTATGGCTATGACCAGGTCATTACAATATTGGTTGTAATTTTTTTTGTAGAAAGTGTTTTTTATTTGTTTGACCTCCCTCAATGGACGTTTAATTACAATTTCATAATGTTCTGTGTGTGTGTGTGTGTGTGTTTGTGTGTGTGTGTTAAGCAATAAATGCATTGAACATAATGAAATTGTAATTAAATGTTGCTATAGCAACCACAGAGATTACAAGCACAACCTATTGCTCAAACCCCCCAAAATCTGTATTTGGCTTTGAATTGGAGATAGGACACTTGAACACACTTGAAAACATTTCCAGCCGGCTCACACTGTGCTTCACATTGTGAGAGCTGTGCCATGAATCACCAAATCATTCCCAGTCAAGCTCGAGCTGCTCATCTTTTGTATTTTTTGTCCAAAAAGTAACACGGAACCAAACGTTGGTTTAAAAAAACGCTAAAGTACACGCTAAACTGACCGTTCATGCTCAATTACAAATGTTTGGGAAAAAAATTAATAATTCAACAAACATTTGATTAAATTGGTGATGTGTAAATTAAAAAAGCCCAATGATCTCCATCGATAGTTATGCAATTCTCAGCGTAACCTGAGACTTTTATTAACATGAACTTCACACACATACACCTGAATGTCAGACCGCTCAGTGGCTTATTGTTCTAATCCTGCGAAGTGGTTTTAATAGAAATGCTTTTATTTAATCCAGGAATGGGCCACGGGTGGCTGCCCGAACCTGTTGTGATGTAAGCTTGGGATTTAATCACAAGTAGAATGACAGACACCAAAAGAGAATCTCAGCCCCGTCTCCAGCCGATGATGGTGTTGGGATCTGTTATCCACTTCTGATGTATTGTTGAAGTTCCTCCTTTAACACATGGCCGACATCTCAGTGCAGACACTGGGGAGCGATTAAAACGCTCATCTGATAATGTAAAACGAATCCAGCGAGGAATGCGTTGACGGCTGGAGTGTAGTTGAATTACTCGTGCGCACAGTACGACGTCTGTAATTTCTTGTCTGCTGACGGGGGAAGTGAAAACTGGGTTCAAACCTCGGTAGTAAACTGAAAGTTGCTCTTGAAGTGGGCCGTTGCTCTTCATTTGTGTGTCAAGGTGCAGTCGTATCTTTCAAGGAGATTTAGAGCCAACAATATGCCAACGGCTTTTGACTTCCCAGACTCCGAGCTGGATGTTGACCGGGTCATTAACTAAACACAGACGCTGTCTTAATGGAAGAGAAGCTCACTGAGCAATCATAAACTTAAGACTTTTATTAAAAACCTGCACTGATTTTTGGAGGACTTGGCAACCCAATTGATCAAACTTAAATTGGGCATTTTGTCCACAGTACACGTTTATTGTTTGTTATTTAATTAATTCATACTTTCAAGCGAGCGTTTAAAAAGCATTCAAACAATTTTTAACACGCACTTCTGCAAAACAATTTTGTGTAGATGATTGTGTTTTTCAAAATGGCCAATAGGCACCATATCTTTAAGCTGACACATACTTTTTGTCATGCTTTTTTTTTCTTCCTCCATCCAATTGCGGTTTCTACTTTGACTAATATAGAAATCTGATAAATACATTTTAGGCAATTATCTGCGTTAAATCATGAATAGTCAGAGACTGTTGCTTTTAGCGATACTGTTGTGCTTTTTATGTACGTGTCTCCGTTTCCCTCCCTTTGAGTATTTTTGTTAATAGTTTCTAATGCACAGGACTTTTGTCCAGCTGTAGTTCTCAGACAGGAAACTCTGCGTTGTTTGAAAACTAGCAGCTGTAGAAACAGGGAATGTCCCATGAAGCTAAGCAAATATTCCTGTGAGAATATTCCTAAAAACTTGATCAGTGTAGCTTTGTAGAATCACTTCACTTTGAAAGTGCATCTAAGTTGTAATTTGGAGTAATTTTACCGACTCGACCTTTTTGATCAGATTATGGATACTGTGTCTTTTTCTTTTGGTTGGTTGAAATTCAGAAGTCTGTGTAGAGGATTTCCTGTGTTGATCATTTATGTTTCTACACTACCAAATTTGGGCAATGCTGACCTTTTAATATAAGTTGTGTGTGTGTGTTTATTAATCTAGTTATTGAGTGAGTTAATTGTTTTTGTTTTTAGTCATTTTTAAATGGTTTCTGATTGAACTTTAGGTCTCAGCTTTCCCGTAGAATTCTATCGCACATCTTCTCAAGGCAAATCTCTGAAGCATCATCTAACACACACGATGTTCTGTTGTTGGCCTCTTTCGGTTTTCCTGTAAGTGTCTTGATTTGTGTCATTTGTCTGTTAACAGCGAGGCTGTGGATGTACCCGTTTGGTTTCTAATGTATAGACAATGTAAACGTCTGTATATATTACACCTCTATAAGTGCGTGACATGCCTGTATTTTTTAGTATGACTTCATCAATATTTGTGCAACTCAATTATCAGTGGTACAGTATTACTTCTAACAATCGAGGGGTGGAGTCAGGGGTTGTTGTCATATTTGTTATAAATATTCTGTGTGTAACATAATTGCATGAACTATGAAACTGTATTTCCCACAAGCATCCACCACCAGTTTCCCACAAGCCTCCACCACCAGTGCCACCCAAATGACCCAGTGGACACACCAAACTGGAGCAGTGGGCAGCAGGATTCGAACCTGCAAACAATTGGTTGCAAGTTGCACTCTCTAAAACTAGGCCATGACTGCCCGTGTTGTCTTAGTGCCTGGTTTCTGGTTTTTGTATGTATTTCTGCCTGCCTCGACATAGATCTGGATTCACACCTTGCCCTTTAAACATTCAAGTTTTGATTTGCAAATGGATCACTACTTGAGTCATTCCGAACAATAGAACTGAAAATTACACTTGCATTTTTTTTAGTTAATTTATAGCTTAATTTAGTCTACATTCATGGGACATTTTGATAAAAAAAAATATGGAGAATACCATGACACTCTACTGTATGTATTTACCATTTGTTTGCATTTTCACTTAGACAATCATGTTTCCACTGGTAAAACCGATAAAACAGAGTTTACAATTTGTTACAATTCTCTTTTACACAGACTATATTTTTGTTATGACGCTCGACATGGGTTTTTTTTTTTCATGTCTGTTGCAATAATGGAGACAACTTCAAGTTATTTCAGTGGCATAGCTATGAATTCAAGTAGTTCGTTAAATATCATGCCAAGCAAGCAAAACCGTCATCAGACACGCCAATTTAAAGGTAAAAGGGCAGTTTACCCTAGACTTTGTAGGCGAAACATGATCTTGACACCACCATGATGAAGTGCAAACCAGTATTCCCCAGACTAACGCAGGCAGAGTTTTGTGTGTAATTCATCACTGTAATAAGGCTGTAAGTGACGGCTCCGCTGGCTTTCATGGCACCATGCTCCTGACAACTTGCACGTAGCTGGATAAATTCCCTCCATCGTGAGCCCTATTTTTTTTGATTATTGGTAATCTGGTAATTCAAAGTGACGCACAGATGTGGCAAAACAATGGCTCTCAAAAAGTAGGCCACAAGCTAGCGTACGAACAACGTGCCCCCAGTGGCTTTTATTAGCATGACAAATCAAGATAAAGGCTTAAAACATTAGCTTTTGTGGATTTGCCTTTCTTCACTTTTAAGCCGAGCTGGAGTTGATGTATCTGTGTTCCATATGGTGAACTTTTGTTTTGTCCAGAATTAATATCCTTTAATATACTTTCATATTTTTTTTTGATTGAATCTTTTTTATGATTAAGGTTGTTAAAAATTGCAATGTCCGAACATATTGCCATTTAAACATTTTTCCAATTGCAAAATAATTTAATGTAAAAGTATTGTATGTTAACGAACAATTTCATACTCGAGTCAAGCAACTTCGTATTTTTCCCTAAAATTTTGATTTCAAGATCATTTGTTTTTTAATAGGTTTTCTATGACACGTGGGCGTGGCCAATCTGAAATGCGCAACTATCGGTTATTCTCCCAGGTTCAATTTGCATACTTTTGCTAATCTTTTAATTTGTGTATGGCTTTGCATGATCAAAAATACAAATGATCAAACTTATATTTCATTTTACATAAAAAAAAATTAAATGTTTTCCTGAAACTTCAGCATTTACCATTTATTTTGATATTGAGGGAAAACAAAACGGGCAATATTTAGTTAATTTAGTTGTTTTTTTTTTTATTTTCTTTTTATTTATTTATTTTTTTATTTCCAGAAACAATTGCAAAGGTCATTCTAATTTATATGGCCCAGTAGAAGCCCATGAACGTCACAAATGTCCGTGTTCTGATGTCCAGCTCATTTGATGTCCTGCTCGGCTTCATTCTCTTTCCACCATAACAACTTTACAACACCATTTTTTCCAGATCAACAGTCCAATGAATCCATGATTAATTACAGATTTTCCAGCACTAAACTTAGCAGTTGGACACTCAAAGTTCACGAGTACGAGTTCAAAACAAACTCTCCTCCAGTGACCCAGTCCAGTCAGGACTCGATGCGCCAGAAAGCAGCTGCTAACCCTATTTATAACCCGCAGGTGACACGTGGCACACGGGCCGTCACATCATCACCACGAGCTGTTCGTGAGACACGGTCAGCCTGACTCGCATATCTGTGCATTCAGGTCTTATGGTTTGCCTGTTGGACACATTTCTGGCAAGCACGTCAAGGGGAACTTCAAAAACATTTCCGACATTTTTATTCCAAGTACTGTGGCGCATTGGTTCCACTTAACCATTCACTAATTTGTGGACTACGGTAATATCATTTTTGAGTAATTCGTCATCTTTGAGTAAATCAAGGAGTGAAGGAAATCAAAATCACTGAAGGAGTGTGGATGAAACATAATAGTAACGGTTATCAATTCAAAGGACCAAGGTTTGAACGTCCTTAATGTTACTTAGTCACATAAAAAATATCATGAATCAATAAATCATAATCATAAATCAAAAAAAGCGTTTTTCGCAAATTGATTTAACAATTCATGTCGCATGTAGCTAAACTCCACATTCACACACACACAAAAGCTGAAACTAAGTCGCGGAACTCTTGGTTTATCTCTACATGTCCCTGGTGCTGATGGCCAAGGTTTTTTTTTTTAAACACTGAAAGTTACGGTGACTTTTATATAATGGAGTGTCATTGGGTATTCTCGCTGAATTCAGTCTCTCCAGGATTTCATGCTTTTGTGATTTGCGTAAAAATGATAGATTTTGTGGTGCTAACTTCCACAAATTTGTGAAAATACTTTTTCTATGTTCAGTATCACATACCATCTGTTACATGCACAATATTTGTACATGACACAAATCACAAAAAGAATTGTATGTTGTTTTTTAATTGTTCCAAATTTTAGAGTGCTTTAATTTGCTTAAAAAACGGCCACAGTTTGCCTACAATTTTGCCACAAAACTAAAGACTTTTCAGTAAATAAGTCTTGTATTGGTCCCAATTTCAAGGAAACTGTTTTTAAATTCAAATTTCAATTCAGTCCTGATGTGTTTTACTGTATTTTTGCTAGATTAAATGAAAAATATTTGTGTCTGCTCTGATCTGTAGTTTGTTCAAATGCACTTGTAACTCAATATGTAGTCCTGGCGTTCCCGCTCAAACGTTGTGGGTTCCAATCCAAAAGTCAAATTATAGTCAAAATATATTGTACATGTAAATAGCTCTGGATAAGTGTTTGTAGAATGTAATGTTCATTTTCTTATCTCTTGCTGTTATCTTGTGAATAAGTGGTGGCTTTTAATAAAAATGATTGGCGGATGGGTTTGTGATCAGGTGGTTTTGGCCCCTTTTAAAGGCTACGACTGAAAATAGTAACTCGAACCTGTTGAAGTTCAAGAACCTTGCAAGGCGCCAGCGCGAAAAGTCGTGACGCCTATTCATGTGTAGAAATGAAATACTTAAGTGGTCTTTTTTCCCCAGTGGACCGTCAACGTGACCATCAACCACGTGTAAGGAGCCCAAGTGGCTTCCCTGATCCATTTTCAACCCATGTGCCTGGCAAACAGCTGAGCCGAGTATCTCAACTCAGTCTAGTTACAACTGGTAACCGGATGTTTTTTATTTTTGGGATTTGCGTTTTGTGAACGTCAAGCAGAAGTGATTGCTTTCTTCGTCACTCGTCTCTCATCACATGTTCTCTCTGGTCCCATATGCCCAGAGCGGCACTTGAGATAGTCAGCACAAATATTTAAGCAGTACTTGTGTTCTTAAGGGACCGGGTTCGGTAATTAGTCTGTGATGACAAGCGCTCGCTGTCATGGCAGCGCTGAAGTTCTCTGTTCCTGCGGGGCAGCAGTGTTGGAGATGGAGAGATGGTTTATGGATCTTTGCAGATGTCTAGATGGACACGTGTGACCCCCGGCACATTGCTTATTTTGCTCGGTAGTTCTCCGCTAACCTCACTCCACATGAATCTACAGTAAAGGTCTCCACTAGGCCTGAAGACCAACAATTCTACATGTTTTTCATATGGATGGGAGTTTTATTGGCTTGTCTCAATGTGTTTCTTAAAAAACATTCTAATTTCTGCAGGTGGTTAAATTAAGTAAAACTAGAATATTTTCCACTTTTCCTGTAGTTTTACATTTTTATTTATGACTCAAAAATTGGGCAAAACCAATATAATCATTGTCCACGTGGAAAAAACAGCTACCCTATCCAAATACATTTTTAATTAAATTGCACTTTTAAACGGTGATCGTGTGTAAAATAATATTTTCCACTTTTTTGTCATTTTTAAGTTGTTTAGTGACCCCAAAAAAACCCTTCTTAATGAAAGTCGCTTAATCTGTTAAGTCGTAAAAGGGCCTCTTATAAGGAATTTTTTGAATCAGTTTGTGGAGCCTCCATGTTGTTATAGGCAAAATAATTGTCTTTATCGATTGTGATTTAAACGGCGCCAATTAGGGATAGTTTTATTTTTTTTAAAGATAATAACTACCAATAAAAGGCCCTGGATAAATGTTCATTTGGAAATCCAACATTCAAAAATAGTTTTATAGCACTATTGGAGCATAAATGCTGTCGTGTGTATTTTCTAAAAGATCTATTAGCATTGCTAATATAAATATATCTAGAGAGAGAGCGAGAGAGAGAGAGAGAGAGAGTTAAAGTTAGTGGCTCGCTGCCTGTCAACATCCTTTAACTCCAGCAGATGCCAGAGCTGAGATCGGTTCACACACTGGGTCCCTTCCGTCACAGATCTCCAGTGAAAACACCAGCGCTGATTTCTTCTGTAGTCGTCTCCTGTGCCGTCCACCGCTAGAATTTAAGACTCACATCTCAGTCCTGTGTGAGCCTGTGTGGGTAAGTCACAGAATTTCTGTCTGATGTTGTCACCTTTAATAACCATTACATAGACATTGTAGAAGTTGTGCTGTTTGTATATCTGTGTGTGTGACATACAACTAAAGTATGTTTACAGTGCTTTACAGAACTTTTTCTTATGATGTATTGTGCGAGGTGGTTTGTCGTTTATTGCTGTCAGAAAGTCTACTAAGGAGATTGTGTGTTTCATTAATGATTGCTTTTATTGCATTCTGTGTGGTTCCCACTGTTACAATAATCTGGTTTATTTCTGTGTTGTTCATTACTGTGGAATATTTTAAAATCATTGTTGCGTTAATATTTTCATAAGTTTAGTTTGATAACAATTCATCACTACAGAATCTCTGTGACAACCTGACAACTATAAATTGACAGTGTGTTTAAGGTTTAGTTAGTTACCTGCTTCTTTTCACTCACTCTCTGTTCTGTTAATAAAAGACCTTTTTCTCTGGCTAATCCAGTTCCCGTGTTTTTCTGACCGGAAACCCCTTCTGTCCTGCGACTGCAAACAAAGATCTCTAAATTCTCCGTTTTAATTGCACTTTTAAATATGCTGGGTTTTTTAATATCTTTTGATCACAATTTGATATTCTTCATCTTATTTTTAATTTGAGTAAAAAAAAAAAAAAAGTTATACACTGTTTATTTGTATGTATATACACGTATTGAAAACAAACACATATACAAAGTATGTATACAAATATTTGTTTCTATATGTGTGTGTTTTACATGTAAATACTGTACAGTGAATTGTAAAGATGTTTTAATAAATTATATATACGTATATAAAATCTATGTATTAATATACATGAGGTGTGTGTGTGTGTGTATTTACATTTTTATCATACTTCATAGATTGAAATTCTTAAATCAATAAAATGGTAAAATCAAAAAGGAAAAATGTTAAAATCAAAAAAGGAAATAAAAGTGAGTTCCCGGACTGTGTTTACTTTCTCCTTTTGCTTCTCTTTTTGCTTTACCGACAAGCTTCAGTTCCTTTCACCCTCTGTGTTGCGCAATGTTTTGTGCGTGTGGGCGGTGGGATTGTGTGGGTGGCTTCGGGGACACTGTGCGTAAACGCTGGTCACACACTCGTGGTTAACAGGATCCGCGCTGTCATCGGCGTAATGTTTGTCTTTGGACTGTCTGCATGTTTGTTTGAAAGAAGTAAACTCACGTCTCGCTCTATCCGACAGCTCTTCCCTCCGGCAGCAGTGTGGTCCATGGAGTTCTTGCAGAGGAGTGGAGACTACTGCCACGCTCAGCATCTGCTCGCTTGAAACCAGCATCCCGCACTGATCCCTGGATGCACTGTCGAATGGGGTGATCTTCCCTCGCCAAGCCACCATCAAGAAGACGCAAGACTTTGAGAGTCTTCCTCGCCTGGAAAGATCTGAGACTGTGAATCGGGTCCCGACTGCTTCTTCAAAAGGTCAAGCAGACGATTCCGAGCAAGCGCGATGGCTCGGATGAACCGGCCGGCCCCGGTGGAGGTGTGCTACAAGAACATGAGGTTCTTAATCACGCACAACCCAACAAACTCCACTCTCAACAGCTTCATCGAGGTGAGACATTTATCATGTAACCTTTGTGTGTGTGTGTGTGTGTGTGTGTGTATGCGCTTGTCAGCCTTCCAGCCAATTTTCTCACTCGCACACACACATTGCAACAGCACGTCCCACTTGGACTCACATGGTCTATCTTAAGAAAGCTCTGCTGTCACATGGCCCGCTCATTCTTATCTTGCTGGGAAAGTGTGCATGAGCCATGGAGACTTGACTGATAGCGGTACATACACAAAGCCTGGGTTTCTATGGTAACCCGTCCCAGCACCGCGGTCACATGGCAGGGATGAGCGACAGAGCATGTTGACGGGAAGCTTACGTACTTTTCCTCGCCTCCCATTAAAATAATTGTTTGCTAATATGATGTGGGATTGGTTATGCATTTCATTTTTTTTCCCCCATCATGCATCAGGATCTGAAGAAGTACGGTGCCACTACAGTGGTCAGGGTTTGTGAGGTGACCTATGACAAAACTCCACTGGAGAAGGACGGCATTACAGTCGTGGTGAGTGAACGTCACCTGTCTGGACTAGAGTTAATTTACTTCTTTAGAATAGAATATTTTGTTTTTATTGTAATAATGGACTTGACCGTTCAGGTCAAGCCAAAACTTTGTTGATAAGCCCATTGTTCATGTAAAATTGGTTGAAATAATTCACGTCCACCTTGCTTTCAAATTTTTATTTAAAAAGTGATTGTGAACATTTGAAGTTGGTTTTATGCTTTTGGCTTTTTTCCCTCAGCTTTATATTTAAACAAACTCTTTATCAACCAACTAAACCAACCTCAATAGAACAAACCTCAAGCTCAATAGAATCTAGGTGTTGCTAGCAATGTGACTGAGCCACCAGCAGAATTTTATTTTTTTCTTCACGGTATCCAGTTCACAAAATGTGGAAGAACTGCATTTCATATTTTGTTGTTTTTCACATAAGAGAACCGTAATGCTGCACGGTGCTTTTCTTTGGCTCTTTGTCAATTCGTACCGAAAGTCGTAAGAACCGCAGTTCTTCCAGGAACAGATAGGGGGCCGAACGAGAAGTGTGAATGACAGGAAGTGATTCAGTTCAACCAAACGTTACCTGTTCACAGAAGAACTAAGCTCAGAAAATGACTGCAACGTGTGGTGCTGATAATAAGCCAAAATATGAGAGGTTTGATTTAAAACCACTGTGTTTTTTCATGTACATGTTCATGTTCTGACAGTTTAACCGATGAAGGAAGAATGACAAGGCGTTTTCAGCGTTGACTAGCACGAGGAGGGTGAGAAAATCATTTCACAGTGAGAAAGCAACCCAAAGACAAGCTCAGCAGCAGCCATTTATTATCCAGATCTTAAAGTGTGTAGTGAATGCAGACAATTGTTGGACAGTAAAATCTTAAAATACGTGAAATGTTTGCATATTGTTCAAAACACTCGCAGTCTATGGTTGGTTTCGAACAGCTTCTGAGAAAATAAAATAATACAGTAATCCATGGTCCACCGACTCCACCCTATAATATAGTTTCACTTTGTAACATTATGACTAATATAGTCTACATTAAATTAATAAATAAAATAATAATACACTACAAAAAATAATACACTTCCTAAAATACGCACTTCTGCATGCTGATTGATGGCTTGACCTCCACAAATGCTGCCTGCAGCTATAGTTTAACTTGAATTTTGGAGCTGAAGTGCCATTGGGGGTTTTTTTAAGCATGGAATTGACTTTCTAACCACACTACTTTATTTTCTAAGACACATTGATTCAAATCAAATGCTGAGATTCTCACTGCTAGATCCTTTACTTCATCCGCAACAGATAAAGCAGCAGATTTTTTTTTGACTCCTACCTATTTCTATTCCTTATGGAAATATGAATAGCCCGCAGCTCTTCAGATGGCCGTAAATAATGTCAGCTTTACATTGAAATGAGAAATGTAAGAGAGGCGATAAAACACTCGCCGTGCGTGTCCAGCGTCATGATTAAAAACCCAAACGGGCCTCTGCGGATCCCAGTGACCCAATATACGCTCGCACACGTACTTCATTCATTAGACAGAACATTTTCTTCCAAGCAGCCGCACATGTTTCTTATTACCGACGTCAAGGTTTCATTGTTGCCATGGCAACAGCACAGCCTGGTCTTTCCGCGTGGCCTGCGATTCGAAACCCACCAGCACCGCCACCGTTCTTTTATGCCTCATCCTCTTGACTTTTTCACAACGACACTGTGAAGAAGAAAACTCAAGCGAACTGTTGCATAAGTCACGTCAATAGTGTTCCTGAAGGACGCGCCGGCTCCCCACAACACTTCAGCCCGATCTCCCGCCGCCCGGCGAATAATTCATGCTAGCATCTTTTTATTCAGTAGCTCACGGAGTGAAGGAGACATCCAAGGCAAACGAGTAGAATGTGTCCGACGCCCTTGACGTCAACTGCTTGCGTCTGAATGGATGTTTGTTGTTGTGGAGCCGGCTCCATGGTGAGCTCATGAAACGTCAGTCATCTGGCACACAGGTTGCCGAGAAGATCTGAGGCGAAAACCCACACGGGGAACAATCAGCTTGTTGTTCGCCGCATGTATTTGTGTAAGCTTCCACTAGGGAATAAACTCCATGCCCCTGGGAGACGTGCTCATGCCATTCCAGATCAGGCCGTCTGTGTGGGGATTCGTGCAGGACGGCGTTTCCTAGCGAGTGACCCTACTGCCTCATTCTGGATTCCCAAAGTAGGCCACGGCTGTTTACTCGGCCTGCATTACATCAGCGGCCCTCACTCTGCACCCGGGGTGAGGTGTGTTTGGCCAGGAAGGACTGCGGGGAAGTGCACGCCACGGTCTTTTTCAGACAGAACAAAGACTCCATTTTAAGATAAAGATTCACACCAGCACTTCCTCGATCTCCGTCATGGTCACCTGCTGAGGACCTGCTTCTGTTCCTGTTAAGATTGTTTTCTTGCGCTTGTACTCCAACCACTACGCTAAAATGTTCTGTGCGCTACTGTGCTGATGAAAAGTGCATTACTGTGCTGTTGCTGCGCGGTGCACTAGTTTTTGAGTTGACGCACAGTATTTTCTGTTTTTTTTTTATTAACATTTAAGTTTGTGGCTGCAAAGTCACTTTGACATTCGCTCTTTCTTCCTGAGTTGCTGTGAAGAATTGATTCCACTCTACGGTTTGATGGAAAATTAAATTTCTCTAGAATTTTGTTTTAGCTTTTCACGTTTTTAAACATTTCGTGTTCAAATTTGGATTTTTAAATGTGGTTTAATGACAACTTTTGCTGTGTTATGGTTGCAGAATCTTATGAAACTGGTTTGTTTATGGAACTCGCACCTGTTGACAGCGAATGGCTGCGTCTCTGGGACAGTATATCACTCTTCACCTCTCTGTGATATGGATAGCAAAAGCACTGGATAACAATTCAAATGTGTTTGGGCCAGTCAGAGCCATGTCCTGGGGTGGCTAACCCATGCAAGCTACTGACTAAAGCAGTTGAGGCCTAGAGGTTTGAGAAATGGACAGGTTGCAAGTTCAAATGCCAGAATGGTTGGTTCTACAACTAAAGTCTCCAGGAGACAGTGCAAAACACTGAATCTGATTTGCTTCTAGAGCAACACAACTTAAGGCTGCCCACTGCTCCGGGTGTGTGAATTTACCTTCTTCTGATATGTCCCAAAATTGGCACTGTTTGCGAACATCACACAAACAGAAAAAAACAGTTTGTTTGACAATCGTTAGCATAACTCAGTAAAAATTAGTAAAAGTAAAAATGTTTTAACCGTGAAAAGTTTTTTTTAAAAGTAAAAATTTTAACCGTGGTTGACCTAGTTCCCAGTAAAACAAATGATTTAAATTACCCTTGGTTGACCTTCATTCAATTTTAGAGCACTCATTCCGTTGTTGCCCCTAGTTGCCATAATTGGCAACAACCTTTACAAAGCTTGGTGTGCAAAACGCATGAGACAATCTAATGAAGTTCAAGAGTGCGCACGTTTGCAAACGTTTTTCACAAGAAAACATTCAGCTCACAATAAGAATTGAGTTGACAAACAAGACCATCCAACCTTCCTATGCTCTGTCGCTGAATTATGATTTCTCTGCAGATGGGACGGACGTTCGTATCTTTTTCATGAATAGGTCAAGACACAAGTCCTTTCTTTCATAAAATGTGGCTGAAGACACGCTCACGAGTCTGGGGTTGAAGGCTTGAAGCTGTGACTCAACATATAATGAGACGACTCATTGTCCATTAGTCATTGTAAAGATTTGTCCAAAATTAGTGATTCATGAATGATGTGGAGTGCTGATAAAGCGAGGCCTCCGTCTCTTTCACTGAGCAATCGACACACAATCAACTGACTTGCTCATACGACTTCAAATATTCGGACCTCGAGCTCGTCCTGGAGTAATCATCCTTCACTTTCTAGACACCCTCACGTCACGGCTTTTTGTCCCTTTCTCGCGGAATACAATGGGCCAATATTGTCCTGATCCAATTCATGACATTCTTTTAATCTCATAATGATCATTTTCAAACAATTTCTACAGTGACTATTGTCTGAGTCCATGTGATTCTGAATGCATTTTTCATCGTTTCATTAACGTCAGAAGTTATCATTGTTGAACACATTGTTGGAATTGTTGAATTTTTTTTTGTTTGTTTTAAATTAAACTTTTATTCAAATAGTCACAAACTTTGAATATATATATATATATACCTGCACAGGCAGGTTTAATAATCTTTTAACAAATTATTATTTTAACGAACAAAACTTTAATTCCATATTTTAAAAGGTCAAAAGTTAAGAGATCTGTTTGGGGATCCGCACTTGCAAAAAACTGAATTTTGTTTAATTGCTAGTTGTTAAATTGTAATTCATATATGATTTTTGTCTTTCTCGCGCACCATCAGCAGAAGAAAAAAACAAAAAAAAACAGTAAGCAGCCACAGGACGTAGAGTTAGAGATAAGTGATGGGCAAGTTTGATTCTTTTAACTGACTCGAATCTCTAACTCTCAAACAATGAAGTGAACGATTCATTTCGAGTCATGAATGCGGGCCTGTCGCTCAGCTGTCACGAACAAATGATCCGAAAGCATCCGTTTGCGCGACTCGTTGGTCACGTTACGTAACAATACGATATCGAATTTTTCACTGAGGAGACTCGTTCATTTCAAGTCATATAACACATTAGTTAACTTTTGGACAACTTTGGATCACTATTGGAGATGCATCCGTTTGTGACACATTTCAAGTAGTGCGGGTGTTTTTTTTCACTGCAAGTTGTTCAAATTAAAAATGAATTAATTTGTATGTGTAGTAGTGAAATTATGTGGTAGTCTGAGGTGAATTCAGATTTTTTTTTTTTTTTTTTTTTTTTTTTTTTTTCAAAAAACGTTTGAGAACCCCTGTGTTTATACAGTATTATGAAAGTTCTATACATAGATTTGAGCAAGTGGTATCAAAACATCTGTCTCCACAGAAGTGTGATGATGGTGGTTGTCTCCCCAGGACTGGCCTTTCGATGACGGAGCTCCTCCGCCCTCCAAGGTGGTGGAGGACTGGCTGAGTCTGCTGAAGCGGCGCTTCATGGAGGAGCCGGGCTGCTGCGTGGCCGTGCACTGCGTGGCTGGATTAGGCAGGTCAGTCCGTGCGCTCGCTGGTATGAAATAGCGCTGAGGATTTAGCCAGACTCCAGCTGAGCTCAACCCTGGGAACTCTGAAGTCAAGCGGGTTCATTTCTCGTCTGGTGGCCCATATGTAAGCCCACCTTTACAGCTTCTCCGCAGACCTTAATCTGGAGAAGAATGCGGTCTGTGCGCCTTCTACAACCTTCTGCACCTCTGGTTTCCCAGGAGACACTTGTTCTTTATTAATTGTGGATAAAACTGATGGTCCCCAATGGGCCGAAACCACGCAGACGGCATAGTGAGGGTGGACATCGTGCTCGGCCAAAGTCAATAGACCAAATGTACTCTTGCCCCCGCAGTCACGCTTTGTTTTAGTCGAAGACGAAACAGGAAGTGGCTTTTTACGAGCGTTTCTAGCGGTCCGTCTGTTTCGCTGACCTTTCTTCCAGACAGTCTATTCCACATGACTGAGATTCCTCCGCTACCTCGAGCTTCCCGGTTACGTCCTGCTTGTATTTCACTCCTTTGGTGTCATGTGTCGTCGCTTTAGAAACGCGGCGGGTTTGCTTTGTCACCTGGGTTCCTTTGTTAGCAGCGGTTTAACGATAACCTCGCTCCAGCGCCACGTCACACTTGACTTTTAGGTTGAATTACACAAAACTAAGTCCGTAATTCTACAAGACTAATCATTTCTGTTTGTTTAATGTCACATCAGAAATCGTTGTATTTTATTTATGAATGATGAATGCTTTTCAATCTTTAGTAATCTCACTGTAATCTTGGAATTAAACTTAATATAGATTACTCTAAAATAAATTTAACTCAGAATTACACTTTCAGAATACTTGCAATTCTAACTTGACCTGCACAAAACGAAATATAAAAAGAAAATTGGAAATACTTTTTCATACTTTCGTATTTCATGCCTGCAACACATAATTCTACATTTAATTCGTACTTATATTTGCTTTTCTTTTTCTTTGTACCTAAATGATTCATTTAAATTACTTGAATAACTTTCTTGTGTGCACAAACATTTGGCGACAAAGCTTTTTTTTCTGATTTGCTTCAGAGTTGAAAACAAAATATAACCTTAGAGTTTAAGATGAATGTATACACTTAATCTGTTAAACTGTCTGTTTTTCAAAATCTCAAATCTCTCAATATGTATAAATTGCTGCCATCTAATGATTTCTATCTTTCTTCCAGGGCTCCGGTACTTGTGGCTGTGGCTCTGATTGAAAGTGGGATGAAGTACGAAGACGCCATCCAGTTCATCAGGCAGTACGTGGGTCTCTTGACTTGTTCTAGAATCGCGAGCTGCCGATCTCTGTCAACCTGTTCTCTTCTTCTCATCTTGAAAGCCACGTTTGAAGGATTTGATTGTTGACAGAACCATACATTGTGTTGAATCTCTTCTCTTGTTGCGCAGGAAACGCAGAGGCGCTATAAACAGCAAGCAGCTGACGTATCTGGAGAAGTATCGGCCCAAACAGAGACTGCGCTACAAGCACCCGCACATTTTCAAGAACAAGTGCTGCGTCATGTGACTGAGCCTTCGGCCTCCTGTTCTGAACCGATTCCGACCGACGGACTGGGCCGCACCAGATGCACTTTGCAAATTTTTCATTTCAATACAAAAAATCTGATTGGCTCTGGTTGAATAAACCACTGGTGCCTGAATCCTGCCCGCTTTGTGGTACGGAAACTGCCAGAACTTTCTCCAGTCTCGCCACTCGGAGGTCACAACCAGCCGATCAAAGGTTCAGGAGGGCCAATGGGCAACACTAAACCGAACCGACCCGAGTAACGCCTCAAATGATTGTGATTGTTCGTGAGAGCCGGCTGTGCGCTAATGTGAATTGTCGATAAACTTCGTACTCGTTTTTGCTCTCGCTACTTACCAGTATGTTACGTCCTCCTGTTCCGCCATCTTGCCTCGTATTTTTTTTTTTTTTAGACGACTCCTGATCCTTTAAAACTCTTTGCTTCCTCTACCTTAAAGTGAGACGTCCACAGTACTTTTCTGGTTTGTGAGCAAACAACTGGATCCGTCGGAAAAGGGCTCACACGAAATGTCCTTTCATTCGGTTCAAGCTGCTTCGGTTTTTGAAAACACCGTGAAGGTTGATGAATTTTTTGCGTAGGCAAAGATGCTAAATATGTGTTTGTGCTTGAAACCAAACCTTGTGAAGCTGGGGTAGCTCTGTGCTGGGAATGCCGGGCTTCCTGGAAGTGTTCAGCGAAGGAGCAAATTTAAAATGGATTCCAACATGTTGCACTCTTTCAGATTGAGATTAAGGGTCTTTCGGATTGAGATTAAGCATTTTTCTTTGTTTTTTAAAGATGACTTCAGCTACATACTAGAAATAAAAGCTGCTGTTTAAATAAACAAGTGTTGTCATGCTGGAAGACGAGTGATATTTTCAGATTGTTTAATAGTTTTATACTGAAACGGGCTTGATATTCCAAACCGCTACAGCCATATCTGGGAGTATGGACTATTGGAGCAAGAAAGATGCTCAACGACTCACAGGCCAGTTTGACGCACATGCTGTTACCGAACTTCTACGTATTTAGTTAATTTGTCGCCACCTTGTGGTGGAGTTGCAGAACGTCGGCTTCCGTAATAGTCGCCACAACAGAGCCAAAGGTTTAGACTTATATCAAAGATAAAACATAGATACAATTTAGATTTTATTGTAATATAATAGTAATAATTATATTACATGCAATTCAGCCTTAGTCGAATAGTTTTTTTTTTGTTTTACATTTTATTCACCACTGATTTGTTCAGAATTGACTGTCAATGTAATGCTCCATTTATAAATTAGGCGCTATACAGATTCCACAATTGGTTTTGTATACTAATTTATAATAATCCAAAGTCAAATAGGTGGTTCCTGCAAACAGTCTTTGAAAAATCGTTACTGGTCACCTAAGAGATTAATCTTTACAAAGGAGATGGACTCTATGGAAACTTGATGACCTTTCTCATAGATGACATAGATGTGTTTGTGGTCTGGAGTAAAAGAGGTCATGCTGGAGTATCCACTAGGCCCGGGCCAGATTTCCAGAATGTCCTTCACCCAGGAGGAACCATCATCATAAGACCAGCGCAGCGTGAGATTAACCCCTGCGGACATTCCGTTGAAATTGATAAGTTTCAAAACAGGAATAAAATGATTAAAACGCTAATGTATAGAGAGATTAACACAGTTCTTCACGCGCTGCTCTCCCTCACACACACAGGACCCCCCGCGGCGCTGCCCCGCCCTTGCCTGTGCAATATTCTTCTGCAGCCCATATCTGCCTTACCAAAAATCAACTATAATTAAAATAACTTAATGAGAAAACATATATAAGCAATAAAAAGAACAAATACAAAATACAATTGAAAAGGGCATCCAGCATTTATCTAAACTTTTTTTATAAACTTAATTATTTTAACATGGACCCCACACACACAAGACGTCTATAATACGTCTACAGTATAAACCTTCTATAATATTGTACAGTATATTAAAAGGATCTCATAATGGTGTTAAAATAATCATTAAAAACTATAGTAATAAATAGTAAATAATGAAGTCTCTCTCACGGCTGGTAGAGTTGTCAGGGTTGGTAAAAAACAGAGTTCCGTCCTTCATTAAACTTCCTGCTGCCACCGCAGGGTCCACCAGTGCGGTGTCGAACAACAGCTCCTCCACCGGCAGAGTTTCGCCCCCGTCCAGGCTGCGAGTGAACATACGACAGCGGCAGTGGTAGTTCATGTTGTTGCGCACATTGATCAGGATGTCGCCATTGTCCAGCTCCACTGGCTGAGAAAAATGTGGTTCGGAGTTAAAAGATGCATCGCTGACAATCCAACGGAGAAAACATCCCCTAGTGGCCACCAACGTGAATAACACCGGCAGAAATGAAACGAAAAAAGGTCTTCAAACCTGACACTCGTCTGGGTCAAAATCAAAAGGTTGCTTGGGTTGGTTGTAAGGGATGCTCTTCAGTTCAGCTCCATTTCGCCAAGATTGTGCGTGATCATCGCTCAGGATGCAGAAGACCCCATCTCCTTCTACCGTGCCGTGACCGCAGACCACCAGTCTCCCAGCAGCAGGTGTGCGCTTTTTCTGTCAAACCACAACTTATAATAAATAAATAATTGGTGTGTATGTGACTTTGTATATAACTTTGTATCATATATTTTTTACTATTAATTCCATTATTGTATATTTTTTTACAAAATACAAGAATGTGTTTTACTATTGTTTTTTACCCTGTCATTACAGTTTATTGTTGTACCTTTCATTGTTGTTTCTGTAAACACAGAAATTTCCCCCATAGTGGGATTAATAAAATCTCATCAAATATATTTAAATGAAATAAACAACCAGCATACCTGTATTCCAAAACCAGGCCCAGGAGAAAAGCTTTTCACTCCAAGTTCGATGGAAAGGTTTCTTGGGTGGGTCCAAGTGATCCCGTCATCCAGACTCTTAACCATCATGGTGCTGGAGGGGTTGCAGCGATAATGATGGAAGCAGAGAGCGTAGATGAGTATCACTGCTCCGGTCTCCTCATCCACCACCACTGAACCCAGATTTAACCCATCGGCTAGAAAACCGTCATCCACAATGAAGGAAGTGGAGGACCAGGTGGCACCTGAGAAAGTCAGAAAGTGGTTAATGTCAAAGACAAACAACTATTTAGTCAATGTCGAACACGCCTTTGTCTGTGGATCGTCTCAAGGCAATGAACTTTGCCCCGATGTCTTTGGAGGAAAGCTTCCGTGCTTCTGCAAAGGCCAGCAGACTTCCCTGAGAAGTGAAGATGATGAGGGGAATCCTGTAAGTGTGCACTTCTCCAGTCTGACCCGCCACCCAAAGCAGCATTTCGTCCGATACAATCGGTCTGATCTGTGGACATAAAAAGAAAAAACATGTTGAAATTATTTTTCAAGAGGGTTTTTTTTCAAGATTTTTAAAAGCAGCTTATTCATATACGTTGTGTGTGACAGTTGTGGATTGTTTTCAAGCAGCTATTAAAAAAACATATGGATAAAAACAAAATCATTATACATGTTTTATTGGATAAATTCACCAAGAGACAGTTGTAAATCATTCAGCATGATCCTTGATTGAATACATTGGAGAGAGAAGAAACATGGTTGGCACAATCAGGACAGGGATGACATGGACCTGGGCTGGAATTCAAAAACAATTTTTCAAAAACAATTTTGGTCAATTTCCGTAAAAAGTTGGTTAAATGTAATAATTAACATGGTATTGGAAAATGTTTTTTTACAGTGTTCAACTTTCAAAAATGACTCATGTATCAAATATAAAACGTTGATCATGTAGAAATATTGTTTTTTAATATCAGACTTGGATTATATATGCGTACACATTTATACTTACAAATGCTTTCATATTAAATTGGTATATCCAATATGTATATGGATTGTCTATCAAAACAGGTCTTAAATTATTGAAATATTAAAATTGTATTTTTACAGGTGATTTCAATTGATACTTTAAACATTGGTGGGTTATTAAAAATATGTAACTTGTGGTATTGTGAGATTTTGAAAAGTCCTTTGAACTGAACACACACTTGCAAACCAAAAAGTTAACCATCAATAAGTTTAAATTAATCTTCATGTGCAAAAAAAAAGTTCAAAATAAAAAAATAGAAGTAAACAACACGTGAACGCCATTACACAACACCACTATGAAAACATTACATTAATTGTTAATTGTCTTACCTGTTCACTCGGAGCGAATGAAAACATTATCAGGAGCAAAATGAGTAAAAACGTCCAAGTCATGATGACGCAGCTCACACGAGGATCAGATGCTTTTACTGACGAGCTGATGAAGGTCGCACAAAAGACACTAGAACTGGTTTCACATCAGTTCAGCTGAAGCACGTATTGCGTTAACGAACAGGGAGTGTGTCCCAAAAACCAGGGATAATTTACAAATTCTAAACACGGAACTCTCTGCTTATCTCGAAAATGTCGGTTCGAAACACCTGATTAGAGTTAGTTTAATCTAGGTCCAACCTTCTCACCTCAACCGATTAATGCGCTCGCATTGGTGCATGGAGAGAACAGGTATTGCATCAGGATAGTGTTCAGCACAGCACTCACAGCAGCGGATCGCCACAATACGTCACTGCTCAGCTGCTTCTAGCTTGAAAGTTGCGCATGCGCGCTAATGAAACGTCACTTCTCAGCTGTTCTCACCCTTCGCGGTGCGCGATAAATGACTAAATGAACATGGACACTTATAACAGTACACACTTATGACGTGAACAGCTGATCAGTGACATAGGTGTAGGAACTTCTGAGCTGTAGGAGGAATTTTCACAACACCGGCCTTCCTGATCCAGTCTCCTCCTGTCTCTGCAGCAGAGATGCCACTGTTCCAGCAAACTACACCATAGAATAGTGCTGACGCCACTACAGAGTCAAAAAAGGTCTTCAGCAGGGCTCCCTGCACTCCAAAGAACCTCAATCTCCTCAGCAAAAAGAGCCTGCATTGACATTTTTTATGGCGTCAGTGTTGTCAGACCTGTCCAATTTGGTATTCAGGTGAATGCCCAGGTATTTATAGCAGTTCACCCTCTCAATTTCCTTGTCATGGATGTAGATCTGAGATGTTCGGGTGTTCTTGGATCTGCGGAAATCCACCACCAATTCGTTGGTCTTACCCGCATTCAACGCTTCGTTGACACCAGCCTGAAGAGTTCTTTAGTGATCTTTAGTGACGTCTTCTGTGATCAGTCCGACAATGGCAGAGTCATCACAGGTAGACCTATTTGCATTGGTTATACTTAAAGGACTTTTAATTTGAAAGGTTACTATGTATTTGACAATGTATTAGTGTCAAAAATGAACAAAAACAAAGCAAAATTGCCACACTGGCAGTTGCAGTGTCAAACCCCTCAGAGCTGCTGTGTGTGGGCTGAGAACGCCCTCTGCTGGTCACTCTCTGTCCCTGCAGTCAACCACTCCATTGGTGCCAAAATGAGGAAAGTATGGCTAGTGGCTACAGGCCAAAGGTTTTTGGTATTTAAGCTTCGGTTTCGATCAGTTGGGAGAAACACATGAAACGAGTCACTGTTGGGAGAAACACATGAAACGAGTCACTGGCAACAGAGGGAACTCTTCTGGAAGAGAATCTGAATCTGAGAAACTAGCAAGAAAGTTGATTCGTAAGTAATTATAAGAATTACTTCAATTATTATAGTATTACTGCATCAATGGCAGCATTTTTTGTAATTAATGTAATACATAGCGTTATAATCATTACGTCGGACGTTTTCTTGTATACGATATTTGCCGGACACGCATGATATTGCACCATATTAGATCGCACCAGGTAATGATGATCTAATTGTGACAGCACGCACGCTGTCACAGTTTTATGAAATGAAACTTAAGCACATTCAGAACTGTTTTGTCTTAGACAAACTCTTGTTTAAAGCTTTTGCTCAAGTTTAAATGTTTCCACCCGTCCTTAAACGTACTTGCGCGTTTCGTTTTATTGAGTCAATAAAGGGAACAGCTTTTGTCCCAGAATTTTTATTATCGTTTTCTAAAAGCTGCGTCTCATGCAAATCACCCCTCGCGCCTTTTATTGAAAACAATTAGTTTGCCTCCGTTATAATTTTTGGTAAATCATCTCGACGTCATCTTTAGTTTGGTGGAATTATTTTATGTCCAGAGTCTGCAAAGTGCAATGAATGACACTTTAACTCATTTGACCTTGTTACACACTGTGTTTCCCACTGTGTAACAAATTTGTATCAGTTCTCTGAATACAATGTAAGTGGATCACAATCCAGTGCAATATTATCATAATTTTGTGTGTCAAGTCAAACAGACATTTAAGACTTAATTTATTAAATGAAAAATTACATAGAAATATACAGAATGTCAATGTAAATAATATTTAAAATAGAATGCCTTAATTGTCATTGTGTCACAGGATTACAATGAAACTAGTAAAAAATGAAATTGTTTATATAATTCATAGATATATTATAGTATATCACAAAGTCATTCTATGTCTGTTTTTGTTTGTTAGACGTATTTTGGCCCATTATAGTTATTGTCATTTATGTTTTTAGCTATTTTCATCAGAGACGTATACTGAGTTGCAAAAGAGAAAGACTGACTGCATTAAACTAAAAGACCGTAAGTCCAAGTGTTCTTACTTTCCTGAACATACACACACACACACACACACACACACACACAC
>CM051498.1:6274434-6306171 GCA_028031935.1 Paedocypris micromegethes
CACACACACACACACATTCTCAGAAGCCATTCTTCTTCTTCACCCATTCTTCTTCTTTAGCCATTCAATTAGATTATTTTAACCATTCAATTAGATTTTTTTAAAAGATGTTTTATTGTAATTTCTCACCGTAAGATTCACACCGGAGAAACAAACATTATCTGCTTTTAATGAGTGTGAGTGAGTGAGCGAGTGAGTGAGTGTGAGCTAGGAAGAAAGGTTTTTCTGAAACAATATCCATGCAGTGAAGTGGCACACACACCAGGAGCAGTGGGCAGCTGACATGCGAGTTGCTCAAGGACACTCAGTTGTGTAAATGAGAAAATGTAAGAAATTTGTTCTCTTTAGATTTTTTGCAGCGAAGTTGCTGGTAAAAAAAAGACATATGAACAAGTTCTTCAGTGCAACACGATGAGGACCAACCGTCTATTTCTAAGGCCCAAAACGTCAAAGGCCCAAAAACCAAAAAACACAAGTGTCCTCACTGTGATATGACCTTTGCTTATCAATGCTTATTAAAGCGTCACAT
Source organism: Paedocypris micromegethes (assembly GCA_028031935.1). NCBI lineage: Eukaryota > Metazoa > Chordata > Actinopteri > Cypriniformes > Paedocypris > Paedocypris micromegethes. The sequence continues at coordinate 6,274,964 of CM051498.1, forward strand.
TGTAATTCACAGCGATGAGAAGCCGTTCTCGTGTTCTCAGTGTGAAAGACGTTTTAAAACTAAAGACGTCCTAAGAAAACACGAGAAGACTCACATCGGTGAAAAACCATTTGTCTGTTCTTGTGGGAAGAGTTTTACACGCAGAGATAGTTTGAAGCTTCACATGATGATTCATACTGACAAGAAGCCGCTGTCGTGTTCTCTGTGTAAGATAAGGTTTGCACGGAGGGATTGTTGGAGGCTTCACATGATGGACCACTTCGGACAGAGACCATTCTCCTGCTCTTATTGCTCAATCCGTTTTAGAATGAATTCACAAGTGAAAGCTCACATGAGGATTCACACTGGTGAGTAACGTTTTGAATGTTCTCAGTGTGAAAACCATTTTACACATAGTAGCGGTCTGAAGGCTCACCTGAAGAATCACACAAGGTCACGTGATCTCTGTGAGTGAAGAGTTTCACACACACACACACACACACACCTTGAACCTGCAACATCTGAGTGGCCAAAACCATAACTGCCACTTTGTAAATGGAATACTTTTTTATTCTCGTTTAAGAACTTTTTAATTTACTTTTAATGTAATTATGGCTATAATTCTATGAGGCACAAATTCCTGTTTATATGTTTGTTTGTATATATATATATATATATATATATATATATATATATATATATATATATATATATATATATATATATATATACCTATATTTTTTGTGTTAAAAACATGTTGTTATGTTGTAGTTTCTAAATGTTCGGCCTCCAAATGTGGTTTGAGTAAAAATTCTGTTTGACATATATTCACTAGAATAATGCAAGAAAATGTACTTGTCCAAATATTTTAACTGCACTGTACACATCTTTCTTTAGGATTTAGTTTTAATTTTTTTGTTGCTTCTGTACTTTAGAGTTACTAACTAACATTTAGTTAGTAACTAACATTTACATATTTTCCACGAATGTCTGCTCAGAAGGGAGTTGGAACACTGCCTCTTTGGAAAGATGGATCAGCACTCTGCGTTCGTGAGATGCAGATGTTGTCTGAGAATCAAAAGCTGTTCGTTAGCAATTCTGTTTCCAGTCTCGTTCAACCTATTTTTCCATAACATGTTATATTAGCTACATGACGCCTTTTTAGGATTCAACACATTTTTTTTATATTTGTGTGTTTTAATATTTCAATGACAAAACCTAATTGTGAACTTTATTTCACTTTAATACACTTTTCTTTCAGTATACATTAAAAAAAATTTAACACACACACACAATTGATTTTTGCTAACCTTTATATAATCTGTAGACGTAAACAAACTGTTATCTTTCACAAAATGTATGTTTTCACAGTTTTTTCAACAAATGCGAATAAAGCAAACAAAGTTCACATCATTATTGTTGTTTTTATTTCTTTATTACACTATATGAGTTTGTGCCTCAGTTAGTATCTTCTTATAGTAAGAAAAAATTTCAAGTCTATACATTGAATACTACAGTATATACTATGCTATACTATACTGTGATATAATATAATATAAATTGAATACTATGAATTGTGCCTCAGTTAGCTACTTCTTATAGAATAAAAAAATCTAAGTCTATAATATAATATAATATAATATAATATAATATAATATAATATAATATAATATAATATAACATAATATAATATAATATAATAAAAATCCAATGCTATGAATTGTGCTTCAGGTAGCTAATTCTTATAGGATGATAAAAAGTCTATAAAATGCATTGCATGAATGCATTTGTTGTTCAGAAAGTTACTGTAACTACAAACATTTACATGGTAAACAAATGTTTTCATACATTATTAAGTACATTATTGATTACTTGTATTTGGCATTACATATGCTTAGTTATGTAGTACATATGTTTACTTAATTACTTATAATATTATTATTTTTAATAATAACATTTTAGAAATCTGTCACAAAATTAATTAGTTAATAAGGTAAACTCTCTAAAACCAAAAGTATCAAATGTTCACAGTACAGCGAATAATATACAAGATCTTAAAGGAAAGATTTAAAATACAATGGTAAAGCCCAGTTTTCATTCTGGGTCTAAAGCCAAGGAGAAGAGATGAGTTTTAAGCTTCAATTTCAGTGAGAAGGCTCTGGAGACGTAGAATATTCCGGATCCTAGGGCCTGCAACAGTAAGGTTATATTTATTACATATTTATTTTAAATAAACACCGGGGACACGGGCCACACACCCAGGGAAGCATCCACAGAAGGAGTCAACACGCAAAGAAAAGATGCAGGAGGCTGATGATATATTGCCCAGGGTTATGAGGGGAGAACACCGCTGTTTCTTCTAAATAGTCTCTCCTATAGTGAGTGCAGAGGCAGAACACAGGAAACAGACTGACGCAGCAATTAATTCGCTTCCTTTAACATACCCGTTTAACATCAATGTGAAACAAATTAACTCACATTTTTAACATTACAACAAATAGTGTGTGTTATAAACAAAACTCTGCAAATTATTAAAGACAAGTGGAACAACAACTGCAGTTACATCTTCTATATTAAACATGGCTAGTTTAATACAAATTATTTTGTGAATATTTATCATCTGTACAATACTGAATGATCACCTATTTTCATGAAGCACTTTTTTGATATCACATTTATTGCATGTTAATGAATCATGAATGATCACTATTGCAGTATGAACTGATCGTCCGAGATGTCGTCTTACTAGTTACTGCTAGATGTTGCATGACGTAAATAACTTTTTCATTACTTACAAACGTGCACAGCATTTCAGCCACACCATTTTAATTAGAATAAAAAAAACACCAACAACATTAATGAATTAAACATATATTCAGTATATATATATATATATATATATATATATATATATATATATATATATATATATATATATATATATATATACTATAGTTAATGTTAACGCATTAACTTGTGCAATTAATAAAATGTATTTGTCCATTTATTGCGCGTAAAAAAGTGTGTATATACACACACACACACACAGTGAGGTCAGTATTTGATTTACTATTATTTACTATTATTTATTTCTATTTATACAGCGGCAAAAAGGATTTGTAATTTTCTTTTACCAAACAGAAGTAGATTCACATTGGCATGAAACCTGGCAGGATCTGTCTTTTTTGTTAACAGCGGTTTAGATTAATTGAAACTTTGAAAGTTCACGTCAGGGTTCACACTGGAGGGAAACCTTTTGAATGTCCTCAGTGTGGACGATGTTTCTCACAAAAAAGCAACCTGAACCATCACCTGAAGAGCAGCAGAGCATGTCCGTCATCCATGAGTGAAGAGAACATAAAGAGAGAAATCAATCCTCTTCTGCTTCTTCAATTCAATTTAATAACTGTAAAGTAAAAAAAACAAAACCTTATCTGCTCTTACTGTATGAGCACGGAAGTGGCCAGGTTCGGGTGTGTTGAAAAAAAAAGATGTTTTAATGTGTATTTTAAATGTTCGGCCTTTGATTTAAAATGTTGTTTGAGTTTTTCCTGTAAATGAGTTTGATGCCTCTGTACTAGGATACTGTCAAAAATGACTTGTGCTCCAAGTAAAACCAAGCATTTTAATTTTGCAAGACTATGATAAACGTTACACAGTAAATCACTTGGGTTTTTTCAGTATTACCGTAAGGTCTGTATATTTCACAGATATTTTGCCTGAATGTCTGATGTTTTTCTTCAGCTCTAAAGAGAGATGGCCCACACACACACACACACACTTTTAATTGTTTTAACTTCATATAATCTGGTATTGCAGTTTATATGACTCTATATCAGTGAGTATACTATATCCCAACCTTTTTTTCGGCACGAACCACAGCCCCCCCGGGGAGGGGGGGTGTATTTTAGTATTTATTATTATATTAATTATAATATTAACAATTTAATTGTACTTTAACATGCATTCAAAATAAAAACAGTTATACCAAAATGTATAAAACTATATTTGCTTTTTTGTTTTAAAATGTCAGACACCTTTTTTTAATATTGGACTTGATTACATTTCCTCATTTATACTTTGAACCAAAAAGTCTACATCTTAGAAACGAAAAAAAAAAACATTTCTCAAAATCAGAAGCAACTGCGGTCAAACACGAGCCACCACGTGTTTCGTTGAGCTCCTAATTCTATTATTATGGCGCACAGATTCAATGGAAAATGTGCTGATCCTCTTCCCTCTTTTACTGACTCATAATAAAGCATTTCTACTAAATCTATAAGTATGCTATAAATTAAATACCTAATTTGGAGAAAGTGACGCTAAAACATGTTTCATTGAGCTACATTTAGAGAAAATAACCACTAAAGCGTCAGATTTCATTGCCCTTATTAATATTAAAAATTATTATTATTATTATTATTATTATATAATAAGATTTTTCACAAGTTTGACTGACAGACGACACGCTAAGTGTAACGTATTAAAATTAAACTTGTTTTTACCTGTAGAGGGCGATATTTTACAGATATAGATTAACGGTATATAAATATGTATGCCCTCTTTAATCAAATGCATGCATGTAAATAAATACATATACAGAAGCTGCTGAGGTCTTTGGTTTGCTGTGTCTTACGCAGGAAGTTTTCAGAGCAGTGTTACTATCCTCAGCTTGAGGTTTGGAATGAAGACATATTCCATGACTCCACATACACAAATGAACACAAATGTTCCGTATACACACGTTCAAGTCAAGCTAACACTGAATTATAATTGAGATTTTAAAACGAACTAGAACTCTGGCTCTAGTTGTGTCTTTTATGTTTATGATACATATTAATGCATACTGTATTTATTGGTTTATAGATGTGTTTTTATGTATATTCTCTCTTTTATGCCTTACTATTTTTCTGCTGTTGTAGATGCAATTTCCCCACCGTGGGACTAATTTCAACTGAAGGCCATTCAATTAGGCAAGCAAGCAAACTTAATACTTTTTGCAAGAAAACAGAATATTGTCACGATTCTCTGTGCAGAACAGGAGAGCCGGAGATCGTAGTGCACGAAGACACACATTTAATGACAAAAACCTCACATGAACTCAGGACAAACTCAGGAACAGACTGGTGCAACATCAATTACAGACAAGGATTCAAACACAGGTGGCAACTTAAATACATGACTATCAATGGGAACAGGTTGCAATAATGAAGCACGTGACTGCAAACACAGGAAGGGAACAACACAGAGAATCCTGTATTTTGTAGTCCGTAGCCCAGTCCATGAACGTGAAAAATATACAAGAGATACTGCAATTGATCTCTTTATAACCCTGTGCTGCGGAGCAGAGTCAAACAGGTGGAGATGTTCTGGAAGACTCCTTCCTGAAGGACGCAGAGAAACTTTCAATGCCATAAGAATGGTTTGCCAAGACTATTGTCCTTGAGTGTAACACACGATGGTTTGCTTGCTATACAAGTTGAAAACACTTTTCAATGATTATGATTTGACAATATAATGTCAATATAAAGCTCCAAAAATAATTCAACTACTTTTCCTGTGTATTTGTTTGGCAAAATTACAATTGTATGTGATGCCATTTTTCTTAGCAAGACTGGAACATCTTTTGTCCTTCAATCTGTCAGTGGATTTCATTATTTAAGCTTCTAAAGATAACCTCTGGCCTGTTCCATACTGAACAAGGCCTTCACAAGTTAAGAAACCAAAGACCGTGACGCGCAACGGCGTCATCAAACACATTTTGTCTCCAAACCTGAACATCTCTGTGCTCAGTGTGCTGTTGCTCTTCACGTTGTCATTCTTCTTCTGTGAGAGCATCTGAATCTGAAGAGAATTTGGACATGTTCATCGTCATGGTCATAGTAATAGTCATAGTGAGAATCATAGCCATTTTCTTAACACAAACTACTAATCAATAAAAAGCAATAATCCTCTTACATATTCACACAAGCGCTTAGAGACAGTTAAAATTGTAGAAATACGCCTTACAAATGCTCTGAACTTGAACTAACTATCTTCAATGCTTCACTGCTGTGTAAATGTTTTTTTCTATGCAACATCAGTATCCGGTGCCTGTGCAATGTTTGTGTATAAATTTTTTTTTAGTATTTCTTTAAACTATATTTAAATTGTAAATACTCTTTGGATTCTGCACGTGTTTCTATCGTAAATTACCATTCAATTCAATTCAGTTAAATTTCAGTTCAATTATTTCAAACCAGAGGTTCTGCTCTTGATAGATTATTTAGGGTGACCATATTTTGATTTTATGTTCATCAAGACACAAATTCAGACAGTCTTGTCTGAGTGATGTCTGACTCTTACAATGCAATGATGGCGCCACGGACGGCTGCCTCGGTGTTTTGGTGCGCTCTTCTTTGTTTTGTTTTGTGTTTTAACTCGGTTTAGAGTTAGGGACGCTCTTTCACCAGAGACGATCTCATGCATCCCTGTCCCCAAAAAGGCCAGAATGACAGGTCTCAACGACTACAGACTCGTGGCCTTCACCTCTGTAGTCATGAAGTCCTTTGACATATTCGTCTCTTATCTCAAAGACATCACAGGCCTCCTCCTCGACCCCCTCCAGTTCGCCTACAGAGCCCTCAGATCTGTAGACGATACGGTAAACATGGCCCTCAACTTCATCCTCCAGCATCTGGACTCTCCAGGATCCTACGCCAGGATACTGTTTGTAGATTTCAGCTCTGATTTTAATACAATAGTCCCTTCACTGCTTTAAGACAAGCTCTCCCAGATGAAAGTTCCGGGCTCTATCTGCAGGTGGATCACAGACGTCCTCACTGACCGACAGCAGTACATGAAGCTGAGGAAGCTTGTCTCTGATCCCCGGACCATCAGCACTGGATCCCCCTCAAGGCTGCGTTCTTTCCCCACTGCTATTCTCCCTGTACACAAACAGCTGCACGTCTGGACATCAGTCTGTCAAGCTCCTGAAGTTTGCTGATGACACCAACATCATTGGCCACATCTCTGATGGAGATGAGTCAGCCTACAGGAGTGTGATAGCCAGTCTGATGTCAGGGTGCAGCTCTAACAACCTGGAGCTCAACACTCTGAAGACAGTGGAGATGACAGTGGACTTCAGGAAGAACCCAGCCACCTTCACCTCATGTGACCTAGTCACCATCATCAGCCAGGACCTCAAGTGGGAGCGGAACATCAGCTCCATCACTAAGAAGGCTCAGCAGATGATGTACTTCCTGAGGCAGCTGAAGAAGTTCTGCCTCCCCGTGAAGATGCTAGTGAACTTCTACACTGCCATCATTGAATCAGCGCTCACATCCACCATCTCAGTCTGGTTCGCTGGCACCACGGCCAGAGACAAAGCCAAGCTGCAGCGTGTTATACACTCTGCAGAGAAGGTCATCGGCTGTCACCTTCCATCTATCCAAGAGCTGCACACCAGGACTCGGAAAAAGGCAGCCAGGATAGTGGCCGACCCCTCACACCTCTCAGACCCCTCACACATGAACTCTTTCATCCCCTACCCTCAGGCAAGAGGCTCTGGACCATCATGACCAGAACCTCATGCCACCGAAACAGCTACAGTTCCCCGCCACAGTCAACCTACTGAACTGTGTCCCAACTCCCCCAAGCTGACCCCCCCACCTCAATACAATGACTTCTACTGCCACTTCTCAGACCAAACACACTCTGTACAGAATTTGTTTATATTTGTTCATGTTATATGTTTATGTCTGCATTTATCTTCCCTTCGCCTGATGTGCACTGTCACGTTATGTCATGGTTCTGTCTGTGCAATTGAATGTATGTCACGAAGCACCACTTACACCAAGACACATTCCAAGTTCCATAAAGTGCTCTTTATGGAACCTGTCAATAAAGTTTTTTTCTGATTTCTGAGGTCGATGAACACGCTTCAACATGCTATAATGGTGAAAAATTTTAATCCTGTGATAAATTAAAATCAAATCAGTAAAAACTTGTAACAAAATAATAGTCTTAGATTTAAAGTTTGAGTTTAAGTTCAAGATCCCAATGCCATCCCATAAAAGAAATAATAATAATAAAAAATATTACAAACAAAACAAATACATTTAAGCAGGGGTGTCAAACTCATTTCACATCGTGGGCCACCTACGGCCTATGAGATGTCAAGCAGGCCGGACCAATAAATAAATATATTTAAAATATGCTATAAATAACCAAAAAAATAATGTTTTTCCTTTGTTTTGTAAAAAGAAGCACAAGAAAATTAGGAAGATTTTGAAAGTTAATGAACTGTCCTTCTAAAAAACATTCCAAAAATTACCCGATATTTCCTTAGAAGTATCACTGTGAATCAATATAGGACGTGGTTCTTATTTATTGATTATTTTTGGCTAATGAGGGTGCAGTGGAGAGGTAGAGACAAAAGTTTTCAGTCTGTCTCAGTGATACGGTGTTTTACCCTGATGAAAACAGTGCCCTTAGCGGATAATCAATGAATTTCAGCTAATTACAAATATTAATTCCAAGCTTTTTATGCATTTTTTCCACTTTCAAATTATTAAAACATCCTTGCGGGCCGTCTGTTTGACACCCCTGGGTCTTGCCAATGACAATAAAGTTGAATTTATTTTAACTTTATCTTAATTCTGTATATGAATGTAAATACTGGGAAAAAATGAAAGTTGTACGTAGTATAAAACGGAGTCGCTGAGGTGTGCTGAGCCCGCCCCCTGCTGGTACCGCACTGAAGCCGTCCCACTCACTTATTATCAGAAGAGATGCCGGCTTGAACTTCTGACAAGCAGACGGAACTTGATGAGACCGTGAGATGGACGTTCGGCAACAAATACGGTAAGAAACGAATAATATTTGCCTTACAGTACTTTATACTTGGACTTTTTCCAATTTTCACGGAAAACGTCCACTCGTGTTTTTATGTGTTTGTATTATAGTATGAACATTATAAGTATTATAAGTATTTCTCTAGTCTAGTGCGTGGTTTCAAATATTGTTTTTTTTTATACATTAACCCGACAATATGTCGACGGCATGCAGTCTATGCAGTGCACTTTTTTCAAGATGTAAAACACAATACCGTCACTTTTTAAAACTCCGTCATCAATTGAAAGTGTGAAATGTCTGTTTTATGTATATATTGTTTGACAAAAATACAGAACATTGTTTTTCGTAAAGCCCGTTCCGAAATGCGTCTGAAAAAGAACTGTAACTATATACATATGTAGAATGTCTGTTATTAAATAGTAAAAATAAACATGTATGGTCTGTTTTTTTAATCCGTGTGATTCTAAGAAGAAGTTCAGTACGGGAGCAATTTAGTGCCAAAAAGATTCGCGAGCGAGAAACCTCGATTTGCGACACTCGAATGAACTCGTGTGAACTTAATTTGAGGGCGCGCAACCGGAGTAGAGCGAGCGCATCTCAGTTTGAGCGAGTGGGTCTAGAAGCGCGGGCACGTAGTATTTTCGTGGCGGCCGACCACCGCCATTGTCCCGCCCACTGAAAGAGTAAAGCAACAAATAGTCAAGGCCCGTTATCATTTATTTAATTGTATTTGAAGATATCTTCTCCTAGCCAGAATACCAATTGTAGATATCTCTAATCGAGGTCTGATTAGTCACAATTACATTTGCAGATATCCAAAAGTTGGAGATAATGGACAGCATTCACAAACACAACTATATTAGAGATATCACTAAATACATTTTATAGTATTATAGTATTTTATAGTATAGTAGGATATAGGCAAGATATCTTTTATAGATTTATCCAAATGTTTTTGGCACTAAATTGAACCTATAGTTTAATCAGTCTCGCTTCAACTCATTACTGTGTAATTGGTAATTTATCTATCACCTCCTTGCCAATCACACGCTAATCAATTAGCAAAAAACAGGACAGACTTACAACAGATTACACGCAATGTGTTGGTGAAGAAGCTCTGTGAGATGTATGCGAGATGTTGTAATGAACTTTGTTTGTTCTTTGCAGGACACGACTTTGCAAACTTCTGAATAAAGGAGGTATCAATAAATATTGGAAGTTCAACACAAGTTCTTCAGGTGAACCAGTGCAAGACGATCAGAACCAAAGCCTCTTCCAATTTGAGAAACACAAGTGTTCTCACTGTGACGTTTTTCGATGTTTATTTAAGTGTCACATAAAATCTCACAGCGACGAGAAGCTGTTCCCTTGTTCATCAGGCCTGATAAACCCACAACCAATTCACCCCGGAGAATCTTCAGTACCAGAGACGGTCTTGGAGCAGACAGAGTCAGATTATATTTGGCTATCAGAGATTGAGAGCTGGAAAGGTCGAAAAGAATATCCATTGAAAGATGAAAAATGCTTCCATGAAGCCGAATCGCTTGATGCCGACACACACTTGAAACAAGAACAAACCAAAATTGATTTGTTAAAAAATGGTATCTTCCTGGCTAAAACTTCCTTCGAAGTTGACCAAATGCAAGTTAGTGTCATCAATACCTGCGCCTTTGACTCCTTTTGCCAGTCACTTTGCTCTGCCATCTGTGACAGTGCGTCATTCGCTGATCACCTCCAGAAGCAACATTACAAGAATGTCATGTTAGATTTGGTGAAGACCATAATCACAAAAGGAGTTGGAAATGATGCGTATGCAAAAAGAGCAAAAATACTATTTGAGATGTTTGAAAGTGAACCTGTTTCTGGAGGGATTCGGGTCGATGCATCATGTAATGTTTACAGCATTGTAACAGTGACAATAAAAGATGTACCAAGTGCCACCCTCTTCATCAAATGCTCTTCTCCCTACTGCAGTCGACATACTGGATCTTCAAGATCAGTTCCCATCGTTTCAGTAAATGTGGAGATTGTACAAAACCGAGGACTAAAACTAAAAGAGGCAATTGAAAATGGACTGAATCTCAATCAATCCAAATGTCTGATGCCACTCTGGTCAGCAGAGAACTGCCCAGATGATTTGAAATGGACAGATGATACAAACCAAACACGATGTTGTGGTTTTGTCACACATACATTCACAACTGGGCCACTGCTTTGCGTTGAAATGGAGGACATGGACTATGCACTTTGTGAAATCCCAGTGAGCATTGATCTTGACAACCATCTATTCACTTTGCGAAGTGTCGTTGCGTTCATTCCTGCACCAAGATGGCAAACCATTGGACATTACGTGGCATACTGCAGGAGAACATCTGACAAATGGGAAAAATATGATGACCTGAGTGATCATGTCCCAACAGTCTCAGCTGAAACCGTCATTCGACCACATCTCATTTTGTATACAAAAGATGACTAAAACCTCTACATGATGTGTGTATTTTTTTAATGTGTTTCTCAGCAAAAAGGAATGCCAGATACCCAATTTTTTTTAAACTATTGTCAAAACTTCACTCAATCCTAGACAACTCTTCTCATCCCAGTGTTGCTGGTCAACCAGAGCAGCACACTAAGTGTTCCACAGAGAACTTCAGAAGATCCTACACACCTGTGACCTTCAAGCTGTACAGCTCCTCTCTATAAGTGATGGGACTTGGCATGTGCTGTACATGTTCATCTTGATTGTTGATTCATTTTATGCGCTATGTTTACTATGTAGTTTTTGGTATTATAGCTACTGCTAGTTTAATCACTGTTATAATTCATTTTTCAATCTTATGTGCCCTTTAATTGTAATACAGTCTTACATCACAGTCAGTTTTTGCTTACCAGTTCATCTTTGATCTTTGATTCACTTTATTTGTATGTATGCTGTACATATACTGTAGAGGCACACACACACACGCATTCACACATAAAAAGCAAATGAAATTGGTCTGACATCACAGACGCCTCTTTGTGCTGAGAATATTGAGGACTTATGGACTACAGGGCCTTGTTTTCACTTTTTTCACTCTGCAAGCTGCAAGTGATTAAGTACAATGCTGTTACAATTGTGAGCAACAATGTCATTTTTGTGAAAAAAACTAACTGTTCTTCGATGTTTAGTTAAAAAGTTTTTTTTTTATCAGGCAGGCATGTTTTTGTCAAGACGTAACTTATGACCTTTGTGAAATTGTCACAAAATAAAATCATTTCAAACACCCGCAGCACAATTGAATGGTGTGTGTGTTTAAATGCCTGTCATTTCTCCACAGGTGTTGCAATTCTGTTTTGTAACAATAAGTGGCAGACATCTTACACATTGCAGATAGCTGGATGGATGGATGGATAGAAAGACAAATAGACAGACAAACAGACAAGCAGCCAGACCGAAAGATAGACAGATAGAAAGATCGATAGATAGATCCACTGCCAAAGAAGGACCTCCATCTACTCAATGTCCGGTGTTCCAGAGAGAGAAACATTGCAGTCTTTCTTTTGGCCTTGGCCAAACCATTCAGTGTTGTTTGGTCCGTCTCTATGCAGAATCAAGGTTTGTGATTGGGCAGTTTGCCAAGGGCAGCTCTGTCTAGATTTAAGGTTCAGGTCGCAGATCATGGTTTTCACTGTGTCCTGACGTTTCTCTGTGTTGATCTGTACTCTGGTTGGATATCATCATTTCCATGGTTGTGTTCTAAAGATAAATTGTCCTCAGGTATTAAAAAAAAAAATCCAAGTCGTCCACTTGCATAAACGTGTGAAGGCCAGTAGCAAAAGCACAAAGATTACGTTTTTAATTCTTTCAGGAATTTAATACATAAATAAAAACCCATCAAAATTAAATATCATAAAAAACGAAGCATCTTTTGAACTAAAAGTGAAATGAGGGGATTAGCTTTCAAAATGAAATGTTATAAATAGAAATTAGCAGCAAGAGTCTTCATTCTCTTCTCCACTCCAGTGAGACGTGGAACCGCAACTGCGAGTCTGGGTGAAATATCTTCATTAGAGTCTGTTTCCTCCAAATTAAAATTGGCTCTTGCTCTGAGTTCTTCTGGTCTGATTTGTCCCGGACCATTCAGTTTCTGTTCATCGACATTGGGATGCAGCCATCGGTAGTAAACCAATCTCAGCAGAATCCCAGTCAAGTGCAAGCCAATTAAGAAAGGAATCACTGTATAAGGTCGGAAGGAATCTGAACAACCTGGGCGCTCCAGAGATTTCCAGCACCAGAAGCCCAGCAGAACCAGTGTGTCCATCCCCATGACACTGTAATACACAACAGCCTTTATCTTGGTGTTTCCCTTCGACACGTTGAACCAGCTGAAGTACCAGATGAGTCCGACTGTGGCTCTGTACAGCCATTCCCAGCAACGACTCTCCATAAAATCTGTTTTCTGGCTCCAGACCCCCAAAACAAGCAGCATCCAGAAGGAAAAGAAGTGCGGGAAAATGTAGCAGGGAAACGTGGAGGAAAAGAGGGCGAGAACGCACACACGCGGGACGATCAGCAACAAGGTCCACAGGAAGTAGACCCAGGTTGAAGCCCAGCTCATCTTGCGTTTTTCGGGAAGAAAGGAGCGCATGCTGCGATGGTACATGGCGACACTGCATGCGATCGCAGCAGCTGATGCTAGGGCTTTCAAACCTTTAAAAAACACAAAAAGAGTTCATTATTTAAATTTTTTTTTAAGAAAACACAAATTAACCTGTGAATAAGTGATAGGAATTTTCACATGTATACAACTCACAACAATGAAGTTGAAGTGAGATTTGTGAATTATGAAGGTGAGAAATGAATTTAATGAATAACGAGCAAATAATTGTTTTTTTATAATAATAATTAAATTAACTAAAGTCAGTTAATTTAACACAGGCGAAGGCATAAGCAAACTAAGCAGTGGTTGAAGGATCCAAGTGTGCACTAGATACCAAAGATTTGTAATAAAATACGGTAAATAAAATATGTAAAATAGAACGTAGTTTTCTACAAAAATGTAGATAAAATTGAGGTGAACAGAGTAGTTTTCGATATATACGAAAACTATATATTTTTTATATAGTTTTTATATATACGAAATATATAAAAGCATAATAATAAAAGTGCCAAATTGACCATCAAAATTTTCAATTAAATTGAACTAGAAATGAACAAACCATTGTTTACAGTCTGTGGTTTGACTAAACAAACGTGGAATTCTGAACTAAAACAAATTAATTGAGAAAGTGATCTAGACCCAGACCTGTGACGATCCTCAGATCTCCCCTCTGAACAATGATGGCGATCATCAGCACGAGCTGTGGAACACTTTCCGAAAAGGTCTCAAACAGACGAAGCATCTGAAGATCGTGGTTCATGAACACAGCCACGCCTTGAGGAAAAGCACCAGCCTTCTGAAGTAAACTGTTCGCCGAAATCTCCATCACTCCTGAATACCTGCGAAATTCAACACATATTTATTTTGCTGATGTATGTAATGGTACCACTTTCTAAAAAAGTAAACTTTAAAAAATAATTTAAATAACACACACACACACACACACACACACACACACACACACACACACACACACACACAGTTCTATGTAAATTCTGTGAAAATTCCTCTTTGATGTCAGAGAAGAATGGCCAGATAGAAAGATAATAGTAATTCAATTAACCTCTTGTTACAACCAAGTCTGCAGAATAGGATCTCCACCTTGAGGGTCTTACACCTGAGGTGTAATGGTGTGGGTAATTTTTCCAAGGTCACTAGATCTCAATTCAAAATCATCATTCAACTCTTTGAGAACCATTGGGCAGGGGTGTAAAGTACTTGAGTACACTTTAGGTATCTTTGTAAATTTTGTAAATATACAACATGTATATTTATACATGTTTAACATGTATGATAAACGCGTAAAAAAGTGTGATGAACGCGTAAAGAAACTGAAAAAATGTATTAGACATTGAAACACAGAGAATAGTATCTGTACTTGTAATTTATTGATTGCGTGAATTTATTGGGACTGCGTGAATGTAAAAGTTGCTTGTATTTTTGATACTTAGTACAAGTACAAAGTATTCAAAAATACTTATATGGGTAAAAACACATTTACAATATTTACAAAAAAATTCCTAAAGTGTTACTTTACAGCTATGCCCTTGGAATGTTATTAAAAATAAATTTGCCGTGTTATTCTATTATGTCAATACAGACCAAAATTCCAGATGAATGTTTACAGTAGCTATTATTTAAAAATACATTTTGAAGGTGTAAGGTGGTTTGTACGTAAAGTGGTTAGCACATGTATGATCCCAATAAAGAATATACAGCACACACAATCTTATACAGACTGTTCACCCATGTATTCATATTTAAATACAATCTGGAAATTTTACTCTCTCTTTCAGGGTAGATATCATACATATTCAAATGTAATATTACTGACCTGAGAAAAACTCCAAGCTGAAGAAAATGGAATGGTTTGATCAACCCCAAGCGCTTGGCAAAAGTCTCCACCCGAGTCTCGATTTTGTCCATGCTCTCAGAATACCAGACCCAGCTGAAGATCTGAGATAGCACCGAAGAGCCCAGTAGGAATGTGATCATCAGCGCCATGTAAAGGTAATATCCATCCTGATAAAACAAAACAACAGTCCAAATGTCCAGCACCACGTCCAGCAGGAACAAAAGCAGTCCCACAAGAACTAACAAGAACTCCAGTAAAGTGTAGTGGAATGGGAAGCCCTCCTCCATGTTTCAGATCTTACTTTGTCAGTCAAGTATTGCTGGATCATTTCACAGATACATATACTTCTTTAAACAGAAAGTTAACCTTATCAGGATGGCCTCTTACATCACAGTCACACAGGGCGTGTCTATGGTGGAGTGACTTGACGGCCATGTGACCAGAGCCTGTATGAGGAACGAAACATAAGATTCCTATATTTGCTTCCGTATTAGAAGCTATAAATTCAGTCTACAATTTTATCATCAGATAATAAAAAAGTCGAATTGATTATTAATGCATTCATATAATTGATTGATTTAATCAACCAACTCTGAAATTTTTGCTTTTGAGCGTTATGGAATAAAAACCCCATGATGGGTCAATTGCACGTGTTTCCTACAGCATGACAAGACGTGTTTGGATTCTGACACTAAAACCACATTTTTTTTCACTATGACACTCAAAAAAAAAAAAAACCTACAACCAATCATTATGCAACCAGTGCATTCAAAAATACAGTCTCGCAACAAGATGCCAGGAGTACAGCCTTTTAAAAGTAAAAAAGTAGCGTGAAATGCCCAGAAAATAATGTATTGTGATGATAATAATAATAATAAATTTAATTAATAACGCTAAAAAGAAAAGCTGGTAAATAAATTCTGTTGCATTCTAAAATACAGTCTCGCAACTAGATACAAGAGTAAAGCCTTTTAAAAGTAAAGAAAATAATGTATTGTGATGATTATAATAATGATAATATTATTATTTATATAATACTACTACAACTACTACTACTACTACTACTACTACTAATAATAAAAAAAAAACAATAAGAATAGCTGGTAAATCAATTCTGTTTTAAATCCTGTTTTAAGGGTAACTGAAGTGTACAAGGCAGTTAATAGACCTAATAGTTGAACTTGTAATCAAAGGTCACAGCCAGGTTTAAGTTTAACAATGAGGTGACACTTACAAGTGTAAAACTGAGGGTCCCTGAACAAGACCCTGACCTCAGCAAATTCCGATAAAAATTCGGAATCAGGTTTTTCCATTCACTTTTATTGCCACAATCGTACAATAACAAGGAAGTCTTCTTTCTACAACATTTCTGTAAGGATGGAAAGGGAATTATGGTGTGCCGTGCTTTTTCTGCAAATGGGCTTGTCCTCAATGTTCCAGTGAAAGAAGCCTTAATTCCTTCACCACACCAAGACATTTTGGAAAATTCAACGTCCTTTTAAAATAACTACACAAATAAAAGTTCATAAAGACATGGACCGACTTGCACAGAGACCTGGCATTAGACCCAAAAGAACACATCTTCTCGTCCAGTTCATCAGCACAAGATTAACTTTGCATAGTATTCCCACAAATATACACCAACAAAGCAAAAAACAAAAAACATTTCCTGAACACAAAGCTCAATAAAATGTTATTTCTACAGTATTGTAGTTGTTCACAGTATTTCTATTTTAATTTTTCACATTTTTTCAACAATTTTACAAGTGAGCCCAATTGTCCACGTCTTATCTATTTTAGGTGCATCCATGACGCATCAGCTTCGCCTCAGACAGCGTGGAAGGCTACGTGATTGGATTGTGACACTTTAGCCGCATTAATCACTATGACACTCGTGCATCAGGAAGCTCCAACCACCGGCAGATCGGGCACGTCCAATCAGAATTCCTCAAAAGTCACATGTTTGAAAAAAGTCAGCAAAAAGTCCAAGACATTGTTCACTTAACCGTGTAATGTGGTTATAATCTGACTAGACATTGTAATATTTCCAGAAGCGTTGTGCTACCGATGATTCCCCATCACGGATGAAACCAAGAGTCTTGAAATTCTGTCAACATTTGCTTGTGCCAAATGTAAATGACGTACTTCAAAGAAAGAACAAAACCTGACGTTCTGTCAATATGAAAATGTACTTTATAAACGCGAAAACCTAACCAATATTCCAAATTGGAACGTCATAAAACGGAATCGTTGAGGCAGCCGCCACACAATTTGTCTTTGAACGCAAAATTACACTCCATTGGATTTCAGCGTGAGGGCTTTTGTGGAATAAAAGCAGGCCGCGTGCTGGCACATCCTCTTGTTGTATACTTGGACAGTTGCACCATCGGTCTGAATGACCTTGAAGGTCTCGACTCCATCAGACGCGTCGTCGGAAACCAATCCCGGCGCAACAGGCCGCCACAACTTTGGATGAAAGCAGCAATAGTAGAGAACTTTAATCATCAGGCCGAGGAGATAGCAAAGAGGGATGGAAATGATCAGACTGAGGGCGTACGACTGTGTCACTTCAGCATCTCGGCACAGCCACCATGTAGTCAACAGAATGCCAGTGTCTGTGACCATGAAGGTGTGGTAAATGAGGCTCCGTCCTCTGGTGTGACCTTCCGCCACGTTGAACCAGCTGAAGTACCAGATGAGGGCAACAGTGGCCCGGTAGAGCCATTCCCCAACTGCACTGTCCATGAAGTCTGTTACCTGCCTCCAGGCCCAGAAGACAAACACCAGCCACAGCAGCAGGAAGTGAGCAGCGATGTTGTAGGGCAACACAGAGGCGAAAAGCGCCACTGCTGCCACTCGCGGGCCAATCAGAAACAGGTTCCAGAAGAAGTAAACGACAGAAGACACCCAGCCCTGCTTGTCTTTGTCGGGAAGAAATGAGCGAAGGGAACGGTGGTAATCCACAACCATCCAGGCGATAGAAGTAGTGGAAGTGGCCACGCTCACATCTGTGGAAAAGAAACACGCTGTTTGGGCTTGGTTCCTTCTCATATACACACTTCATATAAGCACACACGTGATTTTATTTTTACGGTTTATTTAACACACAAAATATTTACGGTATATACAGATTTTATACCCCTAAAACCTTTTAAATTAGAAGGCCATGGGTTTTAGGGTATATATAATCTGTATATACCGCAATCATTTTGTCAATTATAGGTATATAATGGGGACACTTGATTCGATCTTTCTGTCCCCTTAAAGCGGACATGCCCTGCGTTCCCCAAAATGACACACACGTATGACATACAGCCTGTTATATTTCTAATATCCTCTTATGATTATTGTTCATTGAAAAATACATATTCTAATTATTCTAAATGAACAATATGCTTAGCTTTCAATATTTTGGATTATGGAATTTTAGCTAACCAACCAAACGCTTACCCACGGTTTCCAGGTGGGCTACCTGCATTTCTTTTTCTTATTTTCTCAGGATTTTTAAAATTAAAATGCATTTTAATTGTTTTTCAGTACATCATTGCAATAGTTCAAACCTTTTCAAATCTCATCAAATGTGATATTTAGATCTCCGACCAATTTCACAACGTATGTCAAGGAATTTGGCCAATCAGAAGGCTTACTTGTTTCCTAGTGTATAAACACAAGCATGAAAAATTGACATACTAAATCTAAATTGCATATCGTTGTGAAGTTGCACAACCCTGGTTTACTGAGAAGGGAAAAGGGAAATAGTGCACAGAGAAAAAGGAAGTTTTGCAGCAAATTACGGCATTATCTAATAATGTCGTACGTTCGGTTCCCACTGATGTGTCTGAGTCATTGTGGAGGTTTGGAGCTGAAGCGGTTACCCACATTGGACGATCCGTGCGTGATTGGTGTGCAGCATGATGTATATCATGAGAGTGAGCTGGGGTGCGCTCTCGCAGAACGTCTCGATGAGACGCAGCATGCTGAGGTCATGGGTTAGATAAACGGCGTACTCTGACCCGCCCCCTCCTCGCCACCAGACACGGAAGCCCTGCCAGATGGCTGACACGTGCCTATGGGAAATAAAACAGGTCAGGTGATCAAGTCTGTACAAGCAAGAGAGTTGAATTGTACTTAAGAGGCAGTATTTTTTTTAGTACATTTTAGATTCTGGCTTCAGCGTTTCAAAACTAATCGTTTTGCAAAGTTGCCAGGTATAATTGAAACTTTGTTCTGCATTTCATTTATCCAACAAACCAACCAGTTAAGTGTACCTACACACAGTGTGCAGTGTTCAGTTTCTTGATCAAGAACACATTAATTGTGGGACCTGCTGATACACAATTCAAACCTAAGACGGTTCCAAGTCCAACTCTCTGGCCATTAGGCCACTACTACCCATATGTTTTTAGCCAAATAATTCAGTCATCGTCATAGTAATAATCATAGCCATTTTCTTAGCACCAACTGTTAATGAAAAAAAAGCAAAAAACATATACACACACGTGAGACTAAAAGTTAAAACTGAAAAGCGCCTTACAAATGCTCAGAACTTGAACTTGTTTTGACTCCATGTTATTTATTAAAAAGATGTGTGCCATTTGGACGAGTTTTTCAAAATCCTTCTGTGAATGAATAAACCAGATCTGGGCATTGTCAGGGCCGGGGCCACACTCGGCCCTTGATCTAAACGGCTTGGAACTTACTAAAAAAGCATTTACTTAACCTAAAACAGCATTGCTTTATTTATTCTTATCCACTTTTTGAATGCTTAACATAATGTACACAAGGCTGCAATCAAAACATCAACGAAATATCCTCAAAAAATGCCCATCGCTAATAAAAATGTAGGCAAAAAAGGTTAAGTAATTTAAATTTTAGTAAAGTTTAAAGTTTAGTTATTCGTTATTTTCAAAGTTATTTTTACAACCCAGCGGTCTGAAACCATTGTTACAAGACAACTGGGTGTTTTTAGCAAAAATGTTGTTCACGTTGTCAATATTCTAATGCAGGTAAGGGAAAAAAATCATTAATGTAATAAAGTAATGTAATACAGTCGACTCCGCTTAATTGGGCTGCCGGTTAATGGGGCAAGCAGCTTTATTGTGATAAATCCTCATCATGCATTATCAATAAATGCATGCATCATGCAGAAGTCCAAATAATATCTCAGGACGCAAATTTGAGCCGCCTTACTGGGGCACTATGAACGTGTCCCAATTAACAGGAGTCGACTGTATTTAAAGATGTGACGCAACAGCCGCTCGTGAACCTGATGAAGAAGCCCAGCTGACAGACGTGCAGGAGCAGCGACACCTTCACCCTCCTCGCTCCACTGAACAAAACCACATTCCCGGCGGACGCTTGCGCTTCAAAGTCCTCCAATCCACGGTCGTACTGGAGCCAGAACCAGCTAAACATCTGCACGACGACAGACGACACCAGCATAAAGCCCACCAAGACCCCGAACCACATGAAATCTCCACGCGCGTAAAACTCTTTGGCCACCCAAAGGTCCGAACCCACGTCAAAGAGAAACGTGCACACGCCGATCACCGTGAAGGTTAAATCCAGCCAGGAATACTTGGAGAACGTAACGCAATCCATGCTGAGAATCAGAACAGCTGCTCGAACAGAAGTTCGGACGTGTAGCCGTTAGCACGCACAAACACCGCCGCTCTTCCGACACCCGCGAAAGTTCACAAACTTTTGTCCATCGTTTCATTGAACGGCTACGTCCACATCAATGCGACGTCCATGTTGCAAACGGGTCGCTTTAATAGTTCGACCGCAGCAGGAACGGGACGACATTGTTACGGCACTGGGCTTCGGGTTCGCTCGTAACTTTAGTCACGCCCACGTGACGTCACATTTTAACGGTCCTTGTGAGGAAACGCCACGCTTTTCCTATTCTATTTCCTATCCTTTGTTCCTAAATGCCAACACATCGACAGCTTAAGCTGGAAGTTGCAAATATCAAAATTATATTTATGTTTTTATATGACAGCCCTGGCTTTCAAACGATTTCCTGAAAAGTGTTTTTTTCAACAACACCAAGTGACAAACACGTTATATTTAGGACATGCGTATCAAATTTTAGACGTAATACAAAATAAATCGTTAAAAGCATTGAACAGAGTAAGAAGTTTTATTTACGCCGGTATTCTCCAGTAGTTCTTCGCAATAGGCGTTTACGAAAATACGTACTGATGCATAATTACGTATGGGGGAATCTACTTGTCCCCGATTGGCTAAAATGTCTGCTCTGGATTGAATATGTAAGTATGACCCCGCCCATGATCGCTCGCATCCGCCCCTCTCTGCGCTACCATCATCAGAAGCCGTTGACGGCTCTAATAGTGACGGATCGACTCCCGCGATATTATTTTATTTTTCCTTTTTCATTTGTTTTGTGGAAAAAAAGGAAAACAGAGTACAAGTAAGCTTCATTTCACACATCCGTCCTCAGAAATCCCCATCCAATCGCTTCAACACATAATCCTGTTTTTTGAGCTTGTAAGTGTGCTAACGATCGCTAGTTATTGCTAATAACTCATCGATACAACATCGAGACAAGTCGGGACAAGACCAGGTTAGTAGCTGTGTGTTATAGCAATTCGAGCACTTAAATGCATCTTAATTGGATTTGTGTTGTCGTGAAGTTATGGTTACGCTATTTTGCTTTAATGTACGGCGTTGGCTAACGTTAGCATGCTAACTGCTAAGCTGATGTGTACCATATCACGGCCAAGCTGTGCTGTACGTTAAAGCCAAATGTTTATCATTTTGTTATGTTTAGTAGCCAATTTAATATGCTCTGTGACGAGTAATGTAAGAATACATAAAGTGTTTACAAATCGACTAGGATTGTTAGATTGCTGCTTTGTGCTTTTGTGTAATATTTTCAATTTAGTGAATTGGTTTTACCTAACGTTTATGTATTAGTGTTTTTCAATTAAACCAGGAAAGTGGTAAAACTGTGACCGTTGCGTGGCTCAGTCGTCTCAAATCTGGATGCTAAGGTGCTTGTAGCTTTGGCCTCGCTTCTCCGACGCCATTTTGTTTTGTTCTCGCCATCAAATCCGAACCTGTAACCCGGTTTCAAGACCCCGGTTCGCGGTGTTTTAAGTGTCCGTCGTGTTTTACTCGCGCTACGTGTGCTTAGGTTCGCGCAAACGATGATTGTGATGACAGAGCACCGAGCTTTGAAGAAGGCGAATCGGCGCATATGTCTGCCTCTTCGCACCGGACTAAACATGGAGGCCGCGGTTTCAACAACTAGAATTAACTAGTCAAAACTCACTCACTTGGCCCTAACACCACATTTTTAATCCAGGATGTGTTTTGGTTGGGTTAATATTTCGCTTTGTTTGGGTTGGATAAACGGGGTGTTCTCGATATGACGACGCGATTCTTCACCGGAGCGTCCGTGGCGTCCACAATCTGCTTGTTTTTTTCCCCTATAAATTAGTCACAACGATGGTTAAAGACTCATTAACGTTGTTAAAGTGTTAAATTGAGAAAGAGGCTTGAGTGTGTGGTCACACATTGGGTCTGTGATGTTAATGGTGCTGATGCTGCAGTGAGTCTGACTGATGTCGAAATACACCAACATTCGCACCAATAAATGCGAATTTAACCACAGTTTTGATGCCGAGAGGTTCAAAAATACAAGCTAACAAATTAAAATGTTCGGTTTGAATGGAAATACGGAATTTATTAAAGCAGCATCTTCATTTAGCACTATATAATTAATACATTAGGGTGGATATCAAGGATAAATACTGGATTGCTAGTCAGAACACCAATAATAAAAAAAAAAACAAATCTATTGGCGTTCATTTAACTGAAGATGAAATGTAATGCTCGATATATTTTCAGCCGTTCTTGGTGTGGATGTTGATGCACTTGATTGCTCAGTAAAAAATCTAATCTCTGGCCGTTTCAACACTTGCACTTTTTCACAGAACTTCACAAATTGCAGCTTTTAGGGGATATATTTAGTCACTCTCAGACTTGTGCAGTTGTGATTCGATATGTTGTGCCGCTCTGGTTCCTTTTTTTATTTTAATTGATAGATTTTCATTTTATATCTTGGTTTTTGGATGCATTTTATCAGCCTTCATTGTTTTGGATTGTCTTGACGCTAAAACAATTTTGAGTGTTTGTGGCTCGCACATTAAGGAAACAAGCCTTTAAAATAAAATGTATTGTTATAAGTTTCCCTGTGATGTCTGTTTCAATTTTTTCTTAATAACGTGGCAATGACACGTGAACGACTGGAAATGTTACCATAGCAACAAAACAAGGCTTTCTTCAGTCGTGGCTGGTGATTGGTTGGCCACTGTTGATGGTTTTTCACTGATCAGCATCTTTTCTGCTTGTGCGTTGCTCTGTATTTTTCTCCCTTATTGTTTTTGGCTTTTTACTTATGGCAACATTTTTGTAATTGATCTGAATATTTTGTATTCTTGTTCTCATCTATAAGTCCTTTTCTCTTTTTTTCGTAGGCAACCTTTTTATTTTTTGATCGTGATAAAATATCCCATTGAAAAGTTCACTACATCAAAATATACACTTTACCGTGACCAGAGTGATTATGTACATGAAAAGAATGTGTAATGTGAACAGAGCTAAATTATTTTACAGTCCTAGCATCATTATTTTTTATATAATTTCTGATACAACAGTGTAAGTCTAAACAAACCTTTTAATTTTCAAATTAGTATGTGAGTGGAGTTTGTCAGCAGGACCTCAAGGGATCGCATTGAGG
Source organism: Paedocypris micromegethes (assembly GCA_028031935.1). Lineage (NCBI taxonomy): Eukaryota > Metazoa > Chordata > Actinopteri > Cypriniformes > Paedocypris > Paedocypris micromegethes. The sequence continues at coordinate 6,299,037 of CM051498.1, forward strand.
TTGTACTGTGCATTTAAGGGCATTTATCCAGTGAAGCCACACACTCAAAACGAGATTACAAAAACAATCTTCCGAGGTTTTGATACAGTTGTCTTAATAGCAATCGTTCTGGTAGCTAAACTATTGGTTGAGTAAAAAATTCCTCAACACTGTAAATATTTTTTCAATTGTGTATTGATCATCTAATAAAGAATTGAGTTCATATACTTGAGTATTTGGCATGAATTAGTCATATGACTAACATGATACGCTACCATTAAAGTGATTGGTTTGAACAGACACTGAGAAGATGTGCGTAAGGGTTTTTAATATTATTAGTCTCGTTGCTGTTTGCTTGAGTGGATTTAATTTTGCATTATATTCTTTTTTCTTCTCTTTTATTCTTTTCATCCATTCTGTTTAGAAGTATACTTTTATTTTTAAAAAGGCATATTCTGCACACTTTTTTTTGTAAGCTTATTTTGATGCTATTAAATTATAATAAAACTCTTTGAGCTTACATTTTTTTAACGTGATTCATTGAAACATACATTTTTAAGTATAAAGTAACAAAATGTCATAGTAATTATCTCCCTTATGTTTAAGACGTTACCTTCAGTCGTGCATTGATCTTGTCACTTTATTAAAATCTTGTTATGAGATTTAACAGTTAAAGTCACTTTATCTAAATGTAAATCTAATATGATTATATTCGTTATGCATACTGTGCAGCTCAATAACTGGCTTTCAACTCTCCCTCAACTAATCTTTTTGTTCACAAATTAAGTGCTTTGTTGTGGAAACGACATTCAAACACAGACAAGCCTTTTTGAATGTGATGTTAGCCTTCTCTTCTGTTTAACCCGATTTTTCCTCTTGGAATGGCTGGGGAACACCTAAGCAACTAACATTTATCCTGTTACTAGTCCTCTTCAGGATGTAGAAATGTTCACATGACACCTTGCTTTTTAGATTTTGGAATTCCTATTCTGATCTTTTTTTTTTTTTAATCCCTCATTTTCATTCTTGTTCGTTTATAAATCTTTAGGGACGAACGAGCCAATGGAAATTGTTACAATGGCGACACTGTCTGTTCAGCTGGGGCTGTTGATTGGTTGGTCACTGCTGATGATTTGTCAGTGGCTCTCTTGCAGGATGTTTTTTTCAACTTCTAAGAGTTTGTGTAACCTTTTTATAACATGTAGTCGTTTTTCATCATTCTCATGTGATTATGCTCCTCAATAAATACCAGAATAACAACAAAGTTTAAAAATTAATCACTATCACAATGTAACAATTCAGTGTTGTCTGAAAACAAACGGCCAAGTTTTAATACTCAGGGTTTTGGTTGTAACACACAGCTTGAAATATGATACTCTGCTATAGCTTGGCTTCCTTTTCACTTTCTCTGCTTTTGTTCTCTTTCTCTTTCAGTCTCAGGACTCACCATACTCAATGAGCGTACAGCGCAATGTCAGAGCGCTCTGGGCAAACGGCAAAGGGGAAGGATGGCAAAAAGTATGCATCTCTCAACCTGTTTGATACCTACAAAGGAAAGAGCCTTGAAGCACAGAAGCCTGTTGGTAGGTGAAATATCAGAACCCTGTGTGTGTTTGTGTGTATTTATCTTGCTTGTAAGTTGAACTTTCAAGTCTGGAATGGCACGTCATAATTTTTGCTTCCATTATCGTGCTTTTCCCAGAATTTTGTCACTGTAGTCAATCCCAGTTTTTACGATTGCTGATTTGAATGCAGAATCAGTGGAAATGCTGCAATTTCCTGTAAAAATAGTCACATATCTGCAAAAAATACTTACAAAAAATAGTCAGTGGTCTAGCAAACTGATCTCTTGTTCCAATATTTCAACCTAGAAAGTAAATATTTAAAATGAGAACATGGTAATTCTCTCTCATTTCACAGAAAGCAAGTCATGATAATATCGTGACTCTTTGGCCACAATGTTTAGCCGTTTATTAAATAAAGCAAGAATCATCATGTGTCGGCTCTAAACATCCGACTTGGTGCATCACTCTAAAACCAGTGCACCGGGAGAACGTGCAACATCAGCACCGTGAAACACCCACCAACATCGCACAGAACATTATCTCGGAATAGCTGGAGAACGAGCACAAGAAAAACATCTTCACAGGAACCGAAGCAGCAGTTGACCATGTCGGAGAAGGAAGTGACGGTGTAAATCTTTATGTTAAAATGAAGTTTTAATAGTAAGACTGTACGGCTCATCTAATAAATTTTTAACTTGCAAAATTCAAATTTATTTCAGAGATTTGTGTAAAGAAGCTAGTTTAGTAAGCTAGTAAAAGATAGTTTGAAATTAAAATCTTTTTTTTGATTGTGGCTTTTTTTTGTTTATGATCCTTACTATCAGTAGGACTTCTGTTGTTGGGAGTAAATCTGGCTTTTTGCTAGGTATAGCATTACAAAATGTGTAAAAGTCTAAAATAACTCAGATTTCTGTCAACATGTTAAAAATGTTTGCTACAGATCCGCCTGGTTTTCTTCTCTCTAATGTTTTCATTTGAAAGCTTGGAGCCCTGTAGGGACTGTGTAATGCATCATATGCCCGACATGTCTGACCTTGCTAAGTTTGCTTTACAGTTTCCTCTTAAAGGACGACTGGGTTTGAGTTTCTCACACAAGCAGACCGGTCTCAAGCATGAGACTGTAGTTCCGCACTGAGAATGTTTATTTACCTGTTCCTTCCTTCCTTTCTTTTTAAAGTTGCCCCTCGTCATGGCTTACAGTCTCTTGGTAAAGTTGCCTCTGCACGCCGCATGCCCCCCCCTGCCTGCTTGCCCAGTTTGAAGGCGGAGAACAAAGGCAACGACCCCAACGTCTCGCTCGTTCCCAAAGACGGCACAGGATGGGCAAGCAAACAGGAACAAGCAGACCCAAAGAGGTGAAGGACACTTGGCATTCCATGGAATTCTAGCTACATAGTCAAAATTGTGTAGGAATAGTGCTACTGATTTTCAAACAAAAACACAATGTAATTTTTAACGAATTGGCCTCATATCTTATTTCCTAATCTTTTTTTTTCCCCACACAAATAAAGCACACTTTTTCTATTTGCACACAAAGGCGCAGTCAATTTTAAAATGTCCTTAGGAATAAATTGTGACTTTGGTGTGAGAACAGATTTGGGCGGTTGGCCTTCATTATCCGAATAAAACAGTAATAAATAAAGTTAACTAATTCTTAACACGAAATACATACTCTTTTAAATCTAGACACAAAGAAGTAATTCACTCAAGATGTCGCATCGGTCACACCGGACATCTACTTATTGGAGAAGAAGCCCCAAAGTGCCAGAATTGCAAAGTGGCTTTAAATGTCAAGCACATATTCCTGGAGTGCCCTGTTTTTAAAACCATGAGACAGAGTTTTTTTTTTTAATTAAGAGACAATGAAAGACTTGTTTCTAAATGTTTATCAACCAAAGATTGTTGAGTTTTTCCTCAAAGATACATATTGTCAAGTTTATTTGAATATTTGATGTATATTTTTACGGAATTGCTTTATATGAAGCATTATTAAAGATAATGCACATATTAAAGATGTTCTTTGTTTTACTCATTCCAGCAGCCATGTAGTCTGATCTAATGTATTTTTGTGAAAATCTTTCCTCTAGTACCGATGTATTGTCAGCAGCGCAGCCGGAGTTGCAGCAGCCTGTGGTCTCACAGACATCTGCGCCGATCGTGCCGAGAACACCCCCAGCTCAAGAGGTGGCGTCACTGCAACAACCACGTCATCACTAAATAATGGCCCATCATGCTACGTGTTTGGTGTCTGACCGTCTCTGTGTTTTAGGTCCCGACGCAAGCTCCAGTCGTAGGGCCAAGGTCCTGGGCCCAGGCCAGTGTTACACTTGGAGTTCAAGGAGATGGTGAGACATATTTGAAACATTGGTTTGGCGTGAGAAGGTTGCGTTGAAGTTCATCTGTTAACAGGTGGAAAGGGATCAAACCAACCGTCGCCATTCTCTCGCGAGGAATTTCCCACTTTGCAGGCGGCTGGAGACCAGGACAAAGTTGGCAAAGAACAGGCCACTGCAGATCAGTGGTATGGGCCCGGACCAAGCCTCCGCCCCCAAAGTAGGCTTCCTTTTTATCTGGTTTGCGTGATTTCTCGTGCACTGAATAACGTTGTGCTTCGCCTGCTGTTCCAGACGTGACAAGTTGGCGGGATGGTGGGGGCCGAGCTTTGGCGCCCACCCTGGCGGGGGAGGGAGCCGCAGAGGGCGTTGTAGTGGGGTCTGTGGTGATGGAGGGGGCTGCTGGGGCACCTCCTATACCGCAGCAGAATATGTCCTCCCATGGCCCGCCTAGTACCAGTAACCCCGCCCTTCCTCTGCCTCAGCCACCCATTGGCCCACAGTTTCAGGCTTACAGAGGGATCATGCCTCCTTTCGTAAGTGACACTTTAATATTTCTTCTCTGAATCTAAGCTATTTTTGTTAGGTTTACATTTCTCCTACGTTTTTATATTATTTAGATGTATCCACCATACTTGCCGTTCCCACCCCCTTATGGCCCACAAGGGCCTTACAGGTACCCAACCCCGAGTGAGGCTGCCAGGTGAGATGAGACGGAAACTTTTTGTTTAAAGTTTTTTTTTTTTTTAAATATCTCACATAACATGGATTTTTTTTCCCCAGGTTTTCCCGTTCCCAGGGTGGCGTAGGACCAGATGGACGTCCTCCTGGTGGCCCGCGGGGTGAGGTGGTGAAACGACCCTCCATCCTTAAACAGGATGACTTGAAGGAGCTGGACGAGCTGGACCATGATGGAGATGAAGGCTGGGCTGGTGAGATGAAATGGTTTTTAGAAATATAGAATACTGGATGTTTTGCATCGGAGAAACTCAAGACCCCTGTATGATTGGCAAGTGAAAAAAACATTGACTTTTAGAGTTGTGGATTTTGTACATTTTGGAATATCTGTGGAAACTTGACAAAATTAGCTACACAAAATAAATCTTTAAAATTTTTACTAAAATATACCTGTCATCTTCACTGTTTGATGATGATGAAATTTGGCACAATAGTTCAGTAGTAAAAATCTTGTATAATTTGATAAATTAACGGGAAAGTTTATTAATTTCCCTGATGTATACAATCATTCTTTGTATTCTCTGATTGAAACAAAAAAGAGAGTTTTCTAATATTACCAACAAATATTAAACTAAGTAGATGTAAACAATATTAGATATTAATCAATCGTTAAACATCGTTAAAGCTTAAATTATGTAAAAGCTTTATGCAAAATCATTAGCACTTCTAATACTTCAAACATATTTGGCTAATTGTATCATTTTCATTTCAGGAGCACAGGAAGAAATCGATTACTCTGCAAAATTGAAATTCAGTGATGATGAAGGAGAGGAAGACGGGGATGAGGAGCGAACCGAAAGCAAAAATGGTTCCCGGTGAGTAATTGAGGATCTTCATGCATTATTTAGACGTGTTTATTTTATAAAAAAATTTTTAAGCGTTACATTTACAGAGCTAGACTCCAAACTAATTTTCTTTCTGGCCAGAGTCAATTTTTCTCCAAAAAGTTTACATCTGTAACTCTTAAAACATTAGAGTGAAATTGAGTCCTTTTTTATGTTCTTATCAAAGCAAAAACAAAGCGGCTTGGGAATTGCAGAGAAAACGAGGCATGTCTGCTAACTCAGATAAACAAATTACTAGGACCAAGTTTCAATAAACAAGTTTCTTCTGCTTACACGTTCGTTTAAATTCTATATTTTTTCTACTACATTATTTGATGCGCATCCTCATTTGCCTTTTTTATTAAGAAAAAAAGCCAAACGAGGCTTAATCTCTGATTTTCACTAAATGGGTTAAAAGCCGTCCATTGCTGAATGCTGCTATATTTCCTTTGTTTTTATCTTATGTGTTGTTGGTTTCCTCAAAACAGGGAGTTAAGAGAGCTTAAGAGATCCCAAGAAATCCCGGCGGCTGTTACACGTTCTCGGACCTCTGACAGTGTAGGAGAGTCTCACTCCACGCCTCCTCTCAGTATTGACGATGGCTCCACACCCCCCTCCAGCAAGCCAGGCTGGGCCGAGGAGGGGGGAAGTGGCTGGAGCGGTCAGACAAACACTGGATCTTTTCAGGTATGGAATCTTCTAGTCTAATGGTGAGTTTTGATGGACCTCAGAAAATGTTCTTCCTTGATGGCTTGCGAATCAATACATATAAAGCTTGGGTTTCTACGGCTGGATATATCAATTTCTCTGTTAGAATGTTTGGACTTTTTTTTTTTTTTTTTTTTAAACAGTAAAGAAAACAATTGGAGTTGCAAATTTTGAGCTTCAACGACGTTGGATTATATTCAACTTCGAAATGCCGTTTTATTGCGCCACCACATACTTTCCGAATTAAACAATTAAAAGTAAAGTAAATTCTATTAATAACATTTGAATTTGAACTAATAAATACTCAATATTTGTCAAACTCTATTGCAGAGCTGTGTTATAAACCCAGAGTTGGTAGCATGATGAAGAGTTTCTTATTTTATTTAACTTGACTTGTGTTTACAGGACCGCTCTTCAAACCAGTTGGGAGTTTCTGGTCCCATTTTGGTTCCCCAGAAGCCAAACAGTGCCCAGCCTCAGCAACAGGCTGGGCCCACACCTCCTTCCTCTAATGCTCTGCACCCCCAGCAGCAGGGTGAGGATGAGGATGAGACGTGGCGGCAACGAAGGAAGCAGTCATCGACGGAGATCTCTGCTGCTGTAGAGCGTGCCCGGCGGCGTCGGGAAGAGGAGGAGCGGAGGATGCAAGAAGAGCGGCGTGCTGCCTGTGCGGAGAAGCTGAAGAGACTTGACGAAAAACAGCAGCAACACATTTTGAAACCCGGCTCCCCCACTGATGCTCCAGCCAGCAGCCCTAGTCCCTCCTTGTCTGCACCTGCATCTTCTCCCAATGTCAGCCAGCCATCGTCACCTTGTGTGGACCCGGAAGAACTTCCTTTGACCTCTGCTCCCACTAGCAGCGCCACACTGGGACTAAATGTGAACAACAGGCAGAGGGCCGGCAGCAACAGCAGCCATGACTCAAACACGGGTTTGTTTTTCACCGTTCCCACTGTTAGTGGTAATGTACGATATTTTTTTTTTTTTT
>CM051498.1:6306177-6348677 GCA_028031935.1 Paedocypris micromegethes
ATTTATACATTATCATTTTGATCCACATTCAGAGTCTCAGCAGATGTTGCAGCCTCAACCTGTTCTCCATCCGCAAACTCTGGACGTTCCCATTTCTGCGGAAAGTAAAGAGGAACCTGTAGTGGTTGGTCCACCCATGCGCAGCTCCAGAGCTGGAGACGAGTCTGTGAAGGCAGAAATTGTTGGTGGAACCGGCCGACAGGGAAGTGGTCCATCTGGACAGGGCTTTTCCAAGTATCAAAAATCCCTTCCTCCTCGTTTTCAGAGGCAACAGCAGGTATGTGTCGTCTAGAGTTCCTATTTTGTCTTAAACGGCACTGCTTTTGTTGGGATGACACGTACGATTTGTTATGTTAGATACAACAGAAGTGTGTTTGATAAAAAGCTATTTTTTTGGGGTAGGAGCAACTTCTAAAACAGCAGCAGCAGTGGCATCAGCAACATAGCCAAGTGAACCAAAATCAGCTCCATTACCAGGCGCCCTGTCAGCAGGGACCTTTTCCAGGCACAGCACCTCAACCCAGGCCCAAACAGCCGGCGCTTTACCCCCCTGGCTCAATGGGACGCCCTCCACCTCTGCCCATGAACGTTGATCCACGTTGGATGATGATGTCCTACATGGATCCTCGCATGATGCAGGGACGCCCCACACCCATGGACTACTACCCTCCAAACATGCACCCTTCTGGTTCGTAAAAGAGTAATAATTAGTGCTGTCAAACGAAACATTTTTTAAAACCAGTTAATTGCTCTTCCTCGACCAGATTAATCGCAAATAAATCACTGAAGCTTGTAATGTTGAAATGTAAAATGCAAATTAATGTAAACTCAACACTAAAGAAACACTAGTTTAAATATTGTAATATAATTTTAAAAAAGCGGTATATCAATTGAACTTCAAAACAATGGCATTAAAAAATGTTTTCATGTTTCAGGATTCCAAAAAAAGTCCTCTAATATCGGCATGGCAATTATGTAATTTGTTTTTGAGGAACAAATACCAACAATTACTCATTATAAAGATGTGCTGAGAGTTGAGAACGTTTATAAGTGTATAATGTAGAAACAAGGCCGCTTAGTCCTTCCTTACTGTTGAATGATGTGACCTGAGTGAGAACAGCTTCTTTCTGTTCACACAGAAGCTGCTCCCTTAGTCCTTGGTTTTTCTGCTGTGATTCACCTTTCGGACAATCTTGCAACATTTCGCAACTTCTAATCGGCTGCCGTTAATGGAATGCGCAGTCGTTTGAGAGACTGTGCGAATTATTGCATTTTTCTTTCATTATTAACAAAGTGCCCCTTGTTTTTATACTTGCACAATATTGTTGTTCTATCTACTGCTCCATTTGGCAAAGTTTTAAAGTGAAACTCTGTCTTAACGGCCTTCCTTGCTCTTATTCAATGCACGTACAGTGGCCCCCACAGGAAAACAACTGCAACTGCGTTAATGCTCGTTAAAAATAAACATCGCAATTAAGTACTCAAAATTAATTGCATGCATTAACGTGCTAATTTTGACAGCACTACTAATAATAAAAAAAAAATTGTTGCCCAGCTTAATACATTATTATGTTTGTGTTTTGCAGGCATTCTAAGTCGAGAGCGTTCTGATTCGGGTGGCTCTGGGTCAGATCAGTATGAGAGACATGGTGGGCCACCTCATCCGCTTTGTGGCACTCCGCCCATTGATCCAAAATTGGCCTGGGGACCAGATGTTTTTCCAGGCGGTAGCGAGGGACGCAGTCTAAGCTCACCTCTTCGTCAAAAGGCAGTAGAGGAAGAAGAAATTGGCAAAGGTCAAAGGTAATGTGGAACTCTTTCAAAAATGTAAACCTTATCTAGTCAAGATAAAGCATTATCTCACCAAAACAATTTATGTTGGTTTGTGAAATAGACCTGAAAGTAACACCTTAATATTAACATTTACATCAGAGCTTATTTTTTAGGCTGATTTGAAAAGTGATTTTGAATGACTTATTGAATATTGAATTTTCACAAAAGCTCCAAAGCTCGTTAAGTTCAAGTTTTAAGTTTTTTTTATATAGCGCTTTTCTTCAAAAGTCGCCAGGGAATCCAGCGCAAAGTCACTATGCAAATTAGGGGGGATAAAGTTAAAAGGTTATCATTCCTCTTAAAGCAAATAAGTAAAAAATTCTTGTTTAAAATGACTTTTTACTACTTTTTTACTATTAATACTTGTTTGTATTAATAAAAACTAATACTTAATAATGTTCTCAAAAATATCAATAAAATAAAAAGCATCGCTACTGAAAATTCTGAAACGATACAATATTCTGACAGAAAAGTAATAATAGAGACCAAAAACAATACCCCCTACCAAAATAAACTCTTTTTGTTTTATTTTAGTTTTATAAAAAGCTTTTTAAGTTTAGTATTTGTTTCTTTCTAGAAAATATAAAAGATAATGCAGTTTTATTGTTGGAACTTTATTTGAGATTCTTCATTCAGACACATTCATGTTCTAGTCTTTTCTTAATGAAAAAAGCAACAAAAAAAAGGCCCTAACATTATTGCAGTTTTTCCCCATGGTATCAAAAATGGTATTGAGTATCGATACTTTTCTCAGTATCGTATCAAAGTATCTAATTCTAGTATTTTGACAACACTAATACTTAATTTTGTTCCCTCTCAAAACATCTAGAAGTGATACTCCACCTCCTCATCTGCAAGAAGGAGGCACAACAGCCATTCATCCGCCAAGTGTTTCTCCAAGTTCTCCTTCTGGCTCATCCAACCAAACTCCACCGCCTTTGGGTATTCAAGTTGGGGGCCAAGGTTCAAGCCACCATGGGCACCATCAGCCTTTCATCGGAGGGCAAAGAGGTTATGGCAACTATTCTGACACTGGATCTAGAATGGGCTCACATCTACACCAAAGGGCCAACGCTGGAGGAGCCATGCATGGGTTTGGCCATCAAGACAACAGTCAACAGAATCAGATCTGGGGAAATCCTCATTCACATTATGACCACAACGGCCGGTCTGACGCCTCTGTCTTGGAAACAAACGTGCATCTCCAACATCATGGTCCTTCCACACGCTCCTCTCAATTCACTCTCCATCCTCATAAGCACGAGAATGGACGAGATCGTGAAAAGGGAGAGCCCAAAAAGAGTGATCCCTCACCTCCACTCCTTCAGCCGTCCCTCTCCTCCTCCTGTTCATCTTCATCATCCTCTTCAGCTAGAGAAGATGGCAGTGTAAAGCAGTCCTCACATAATCAAGCCCCAACTCAGATTGAGACCGGTCCCACTCAGGCTTCTGCAAGGAAACAAGACAAGGCAGGAAATGCAAACAATCCACCACAGCAACAGTTCCACACGAAGGGTAACCCTCGCAGCCGAGAACACAAAACTGAAACACACTGGGGTCCAAGGCCTGGGAGCAGCAATGTGAGTGGTGGTTCAAACCATAACAGAAAAGCTGGCTCTGGAATGAATTTGAGCACTGAAGGACCCACAAGTGAGAGCAAGCCTTTACCTTACGCAGGAGAGAGCAGCACGGTCAAGCGTGCAGGTCCTATCAAGAGACCAGTGCTTAAAGAAATGAAAAGAGAGCTTGTTGAAGGAGAGGCGGGCGAGAAGGTCGCTGGGGGGTCTAATAAAGAGAAAGAGCAAGAGTCCGGTCAGATTGGAAACAAACAAGACGTTGCTTCTGTGGCTCAAGCCCCGTCTGTACCCAGTAGAAAAGATGATGGCGCCGTCTCGTCAAATAAACCAAGGCACGGTGGGAAGGAGCGAGGTAACAGTGGGGTTACAAGTAAAGGCACAAAGAATGGAGACAACTTCAGCCAGAGCTCTGGCAATTCAGGTCCACAGTCCAGGAGGGAAAGAGAACGTTCTTCAGAAAGAGGAGGCAGCACTTACCATGCAACCTCAACCAGAGGTGGTCGCTCCAACCGTGGGCGTGGAGAGTTCTATGGGCGTGGCAGAGGCTACAGGGGAGCGTACGCCGGCAGTGCAGGTGGTTCCACCCGTGGAAAAGCAGGTGGCAGGAGCAGCAGGGATTACAGAGCATCTGCCAACAGTGGCTACCACAATGTGAATGCTAATCAGGAGTACAAGCGCGAGGCATCTTCTGGGAGTGGCAGGCATGGGGCTGCGCCACCAAATCCAGGACGAGCTAGGAATCGCAGTGAGACTCGAAGCGAAGGTTCTGAGTATGAAGAGGTGCCAAAGAGGAGAAGACAGCGGGGGTCTGAAACGGGCAGCGAGAGTGCTGGTAGTGATCTCCCACACTCTGACAAGGACGAGAGGAAGCCTGGTGCAAAAACTGGCGCTGTGGGGGAGAACCTTGCAGCGGGGTCTTCATCATCTTCAGCTCCGACAAGAAACTCCCAGGCTAGGGTGTTCACACCGAGGGGAGTGCCATCAAGGCGTGGCAGAGGTGGAGGTGGTTCCGGAGGAGCTCTTCATAGGAGTGCGGGTGGGCCTGGCGTGTCTGGTGGGCACAGATCAGGACCTGGCTCTGCTTCTCACGGTTGGTCAGCCAAGTCTGCGTCTGTGAGAAAGCAACAAATCGCCTCCCAGCTTTCTCCCCCTAAAGATGCAGGCCGTGAATCCAGTGCTGGCAAGACTCTAGCAGAAACGATTCCAAACTCCTCCGCACCCAATTCCTCAGTGCCTACCGCCGTCCAGCAGGGCCCACCTGAGAACGGAAGCGTTGGCACCCCTCTGTCTTCAAGCAATGCTCTGGCCAATTCTGGAGGCACACCAGCCCAGACTGGTCCTTTGTCTGCCCCAGATGGACGAGGTTTTCCCAACAGAGGATTTGAACGCCCCCCACGGCGTAAGCGTCACGGACGATCCCAGCATCAGCAGGACAAGCCTCCTAGATTCCGCAGGCTGAAGCAAGAGAGGGAAAATGCCGCTCGTGTGAACGGAAGCAGTGTGATCATTGAAGTGTCCGCTGGTCAGCAGCAGCAGCAGCATCAGCAGCAGTCTCCTCCTCTGTTGCAGAACTCCCAGCAAGAAAGCAACAGTACCCCAGTAAGCGAATCCACCACAGCCCCAGTCACGAACCACAAGGTGTCTGCAACCAACAACAACAATAATAACAGCAGCAGCAGCGTCGGTGGTGGAAACCAAACTTTCAACAGTCACCATCACCCCCACGGCAACTCCCAGGCACACCCTTACCATCACCACAACCACGCCCCAGCAGGGGGAGCCAAATCTCCAGATGCCTCCAATCAGAACTCGGACCAGGCCAATGAGGAATGGGAAACCGCCTCGGAGAGCAGTGATTTCACTGAGTTTCGAGAGAGGGAAGTTGGAGGAGGTGGTGGCAAACCTTACTCCTCCCACCACCAGCATCACCACCACCACCACCACCACCACCATCCATCAGGACGAGGTGGCGGAGCTGGCGATCGAGAGATGACGGCCAAAGAATTGGCAACCAGCAAGAGAAGCTTCTCCAGTCAGCGGCCAGGGATGGAGAGGCAGAACCGAAGAGTAAATGCTAGTGGTGGAGGAAGAGGCCCAAGGGGTCCGCCCACAGGTGCTGGAGGCGGAGCCGGCGGTGGTGGCGGGAATCGCGGTGAGAGGCGTGGCAACTGGCCCTCTCCTAAAAACAGGAAGTGATTTTTGTTTCCCCCCTTTTGTTATTGTATCAGACGCATCTTTTTTTTTTTTTTATCCACCCACTTCTCTCTATACATGTTAACATTTATTGTTAAAGAATAGCTATCCAGATCATTCTAGATCTCTTTATTTATAACTTATTTTTGTCCCATTGTTAAAAATCTAGTCTGTGCCCTTTCACATCAGCCCTCTCTTTAGATTTTACATACTCCTCCACATTTTAATGGAAGTGTTTCCTGATTGATAGAGCGTTCACATGTTCGGTTGGGATTTACAAGCACAAGATGGCTTCCGCCGGATAAAGATGTGCTTAGATTGCGAATACTGGCCCTGCAATATGTGTTTGTGTAAGACCAGTGGTTTGATCAGTAAAGAGGCCAAGGTTGATGTTTTGTACTCGTATATTTGATTCACATAATTCTCCATATTTTCCTCTTTTAATAAGAACAACAATCTGAGGTTTCTTTTCCTTTTTAATTCGTGCCCTTCCGCGAAGCTTTTCTTTCTATCAACCTCCATTCTCTTTTAAAGGTGACTAGATTTCTTTTCCCAGTTTTCCGCAACACAAATATTTTTTTTATAAATATATATATATACACATATATAAATATAAACCTTTATTTTCAATTAGATCATGACTATTACTGTGCTTGGCCCACCCAGTAACACATTTTTGTTTTTTTTTTTGTTTTGTTTAGTTTTTTTCTGCTTGATGAATAACAATTCTATACTGTCATGCCCTGTTTTTCTGAATGATGTTTATTTCCCCCTTATTTTTTTTTTTTTTTTAAAAGGTCTTCTCTGCTCATTGCTTTGCGTTTTCAAATAGTTTCATTAGATGTTTGGGTCTCGGCATGGAATTGTCAGATATTGCACATTATACGTGTTTGTTTGATGATATGATGTCGATTTGAAGGTTCCTCAGTTGACTTTAGTGTTCCATCCTCGTTCTGTTGAAAGCATCAGCTACGGATTTTCCTTGACTTGCACTCGTGAAGCCAGTAAAACTTCAGATCTGAGGGAAAATGATGCAGGTTCTCCTCATTGAGACGACTAGCTTGTCATCAGGCATCTGGGACGGAAGTATTGCGTTAGTCACTTTTCAGTTGTACAATTTCCTCTCTTTTATTCCAACACTAGACTTTCAACAACTCCTCTAGTGTGCGAGTCCCTGGAAACGTGTTTCAGAAGTACGAGCGTCATCTCAAGACTCGAGTCGATGCCAAGGAGCCCGCCGCCCTTTTGAAATTGTACGCAATACCACACTGGTTTATCGGACAGGTCGTCGGCCACCTTCAAAGTCTGAGGTTTACCAGTCAAGAACGAAACGGACGAAAGCATTGTCCTGTCGTCTCTCCGACCAGCATTTGTAATCCGACGGTGTAAGTTGGGGCACGTTTGTTCTCTGGGAATGCCTTGGTCGGAGTCCTAGCTTTGAAATAACGCGATTCTGAATGAGATGTATGTGCGAGTAGGGCATTTCAACAGAAGTGTGTGCGTGTGTGTGTGATCTCTCCACGTGGTGTGCTCTTCAGAGGGTAGGACGCTTTGTGCGGTGACCACAAGTCCCAGTTGCCCGTTTTGACACTATTAGGATGTTTATTTTATATAGCATATTTTCATTATATGCATTCTAGTGTGTGTATGTTATTCCAAATGCAGTGCAGTGGAAAGAAAATTCGATAATGGGATTTTTTTTTTTCTTCCGTAAAGGGGGGGAAACTGACTAAAATGAGGTGTTTTTACATGAGGCATTTTACCAAGATCTTTCCATCCTCCGGCTTGGTCGATCTGCCCATTGAAGGCTGTTCTCCAATAGACTTTCAGTGCGGCTCATTTTCACTCTTAATCTATTGACATGGTCACATTATATGCACCAATATTTGGGGGGGAAATAGAAATGTGTATTCCTTGAAATACTCAGAGATTGTATTATAGTTCTAACTATACCAAGGTACCCGAAGTTATTACTGCTGTTCTAGCATCTATGGCTTGTTATTGGATCCTTGATATACACACGTGTATGTATATTGGTATGCATCTGAGGTTTGTCAGCCCCAACTTACATTCCCACACACAGTTGTTGCCATTTTAAGTTCAAGGGAGCAATGTTCAAGCAGAGAAGTGTCTTATAATAAAAGTTATACAGAGAAAAAAAAAGTTAAATAAAAATCATTTGTTTTAATGCAAGACGTGTGTTTGCCGTCTATTCATTTTACCCAATGCTGGTGCTTTTTTGACAAATTAGAAGTTTATCACGTGCTGATTATTAGGTTACATACATTATACTATTTTACCGGTTGTATTTCAATATGTAATATTTCGGTGCACGAACCAAAACAGTAGCAAGAAAACTAGGCAATATATTATTACTGTTTGTCACGTATACTGCATCACGAAATGTGTATCAGCGAAAGTTTTTTCTTAATTAAAATATTTTGCGAATATATTTAGTTGGAAACATTTTGGACTTACAGACTACACAGTCTACAGTGTAGACTACAGTACACAGTCTTGCCTTTTTCTAGTTTGAGAACACGGGCGTCTCCACTTTTTTTTAATCTTATGCTGCCCTCTAGTGGACCAACCAAGCGAGTCTGGAGCACCAAAACGCCGAGCTCTTCCTTAATCACATTTCACACAGTTCACAAACATCACTTCTAAATTCTGTGTTGTTTCAGTGAGAACCGACGCAATATGCTCGTTTATTGTTTGAGTGCGGTTGCGTGCGTGTTTCACCGCCTGAAGTATTTTACATAATCTGGTCCAAAAGTAAAAATGTAGGTTCAAAAATTAGAAATTACATTAATGCCGCTTTTAAGTATTGAAGTCTTTCATTGTGCTATGTGTTTGTTGTTTATATATATTTTTTTTAGGAAAGAATGTCAATATGGCCACTAGGAACCATACTGGATTGGCGTTCTGCATTATACCCACCCGGTTTTATTTCAACTAACCACTTTTAAGCAGATGGTGTGTTATGACTTTATTCAACCTATATATGTGTGTTTGTATGATGTAAAATTATTTATAGAATGATGTATGAATTAATATAGTTTAGGACCTTGTGGTCACCTAAATTTTAGGTGACTCAAGGGGGCGGAGCTTTTCTTATGGTCACGTGGCTCACGGCGGAAACGTCCAATCAGCGTTCTTGTTGTACCGCTGCGGCTGACATCGACCCTGGGAGATCTCAGAGGTAAGACCGACAAACGCTTTTAACTCTAAAAAGCAAGAAAGTACAGTTACTTTTCAGCGTTTGATAAAAAATACATTCGACCTGTGTTTAATTTTCAGTCGTTAATTTGAAAACCAACCCTGATTTTGCGTAAAATTTAAATTTATCAAACATTTCCTCCCAGCGGCCTAGTTTGAAGGTTTTGCTAACAAACGACGTGCTGACATTTTTTCGCGTCGGAAAAAAGGTTTAAACCTACTTGATAAAAATGATTTTAAGCCTTTTAGGACAAAACTGCATTTCTATTGCAAAATATTCTTTTTTTAAAGCACGTTGTTTTTTTTTTAACCCACAGCGGCAGTTACGGAAGCTAGCGGACAAGCTAATGCTAAGCTAGTGCGTCGGGCCACCCAGGCCAAATATTTACGACATGGTGTTGCCGATCTTAATATGAGCTAATTTTAGATTTGTGTAATTTTATTGTGGATCTGTTAAAAAAAAAAGAACTAAATTTCTGTACCTTTACAGTTTCCCAACATGAGTAGCTCCGAGGAAGTGTCGTGGATCTCTTGGTTTTGTGGTCTCCGTGGAAATGAGTTCTTCTGCGAGGTTTGACTTTTTTATTAATACAATACATTATTAGAGGTGTATAACATATGTACACATTTTGCACGATGCTTTCATAAACCGTGTGGTTTTGTATCATTTTAAGAGAACACATACACACATAAAATACGTATTCTTGCTCTGTAATATCTGATCTTTATTTTGCAATTGTATTTCTAAAACCTACCTTTTATATTTGTTTAGAAATGTTTTATTCATAATCGCAAAGACTGCTTTTTAAGGCCTCTTTCTGTTGTCTTTATAGACCGTAATTTATGTATAATTGTGCAAAGATTGTGGATAATTGTCTGTAAAAAGTCCTGTAAACCTAATACTCTAAAAATTGTGAGAATAAATATAAAGTAGAACGTATCTGACTGGTCTGAGATCAGCGTATAATATATGAATCCCTGTGACATTTATAAAAATGGTGTGTGTTCTTGCAGGTGGATGAGGACTACATTCAGGACAAGTTTAATCTCACTGGACTCAACGAGCAAGTTCCGCATTATAGACAAGCCCTGGACATGATCTTGGATCTGGAACCTGGTTAGTGTTTGTTCTGGTTTTATTTCTGGCCGTCTTATTGTCAGACAATCAGGAGAACCATAATCATTAGAAACTACGCTAACCAATTATAATAAAAATTAAATATTAAATTGTAATAAAACAATATGCAGACAGATCTTGATAAATGTGTTTTAAAGACCTATTATCTGAATTGCTTCTCCATTTCTGAGATGTCTCAACATCTCAACGCTTTTATTCCTGTCGCTCATTAAGAAACCATTTCCTGTTCCTGACATCACAAAGTGTGTCTCTGATCTCTCTCTCTCTGTCTCTCCCGGGTCCATGGCTTTTTGTGCAGATGAGGAGCTGGAGGACAATCCCAATCAGAGCGACCTGATCGAGCAGGCGGCTGAGATGCTCTACGGGCTGATCCACGCTCGCTACATCCTCACTAATCGCGGCATTGCCCAGATGGTACCAGCACCGCCCGTCATCACTGCCACCGGCTGTATTTTCTGAAGTGATACACTTGTTGGCTTCTCTTTCAGCTGGAGAAGTATCAGCAGGGAGACTTTGGCTATTGCCCTCGTGTTTACTGTGAGAATCAGCCCATGCTGCCTATCGGTGGGTTTCCGTCCTGGTTTCGCCGTTGTTCTGAGGTGATGCTTTGGATTTGTTTAAACGAACTAAAGTGTGTGTTGTTCCTCAGGGCTCTCCGACATTCCTGGCGAGGCCATGGTGAAGCTCTACTGCCCCAAGTGTATGGACGTGTACACGCCCAAGTCCTCCCGGCACCATCACACGGACGGGGCTTATTTTGGGACCGGCTTCCCTCACATGCTCTTCATGGTTCACCCCGAGTACCGACCAAAGAGGCCTGCCAACCAGTTCGTGCCCAGGTTTGTGGGGAAATCCAATCCTACAATCTGTGACGTAGTTGGTTTTTTGCTATTTTTAAACCGGTTAAAGTGTGAAGCCGCTTTATTGGGACAAAGCATATCTCAGAATGCATTTTTTTTCTTGTGAAATTGTTGTGTCCCAATTAACAAGTCGACTGTATATGTTGCAGACGTCATACGCTTTTCTCAGACCGGCTTTAACATTGACAGGTTTTTTTTATCTTGTTAAACTCTAAATTCTAACTTTAGGATGAAAACGAGTCCAGTACTAAATTGAAACCAGACATTAAATCCTGACATTAGTTCCAAGCGTTTGTTTTGTGTAATTTTGTTCTGCATATTTTATTATAAGTATGTATAAATATATATAATCATTTTTTAATATCATTTTATAATTAAAAATAAACCAAACATTTTGCAATAACATAATAGCGTCCTACAGCCGTGTAACTTTAGCATGACGTGAGGTTCCTTCGCTTTCTGGGTGCAATCGCAGATGTCAGTATTATACAGTTTGTTCTGTAGAAATCTTGCTTCCGTAGAATCACTAATGTTGATCAAATATTTATGTACATTTGTAGAGTGTAACTGCGTGTAAGATATTTTAATCACTGGTTGACCTTTTGGGGAAATTTTCCACCTTTCTTAAACTTAATGTTTAAATTCCACATACTTAATGTTTTTACTACAATATATATATATATATATATATAGTTCTGCACATAGAAATATTCATGTCAGTAACCAGGCAGTTGTTTTACAAGTAATCTAATACATACAGATTTCAGTAAAACCAATTGAAGAACCTCTGCGTTAATCCACAAGTTCTGGATTCTGATTGGCTGTCTCCTCCCAGGCTCTATGGTTTCAAGATTCACCCCATGGCGTACCAGCTCCAGCTGCAGGCAGCCTCCAGCTTCAAGAGTCCCGTGAAGGCCATCCGCTAGGAGGCTGAGCAGCGTGGGACTGGGTGCGTGTGTGTCTGTCTACATGGCCCTGCTCTTCTCCAACAATTTGTTTTAGATTTGACCAAGACGAAAGTTCCAATGTGGAGAAGAGTGACGTTTCAGTCGGTGCGAAACGTTGATCTTCTGTACAGATAATGAGGTGTTACTCGTGAAAACCATTTCAGTTTAAACCAGGTAGAACGTAAAGTTTAAATAACGGATAGATTCTCCGCTCTGTGTTCGCCGGACTGTTCTGTTAGTAATGTGTGTAAGGTCCAGCAGAACGCCCTCATCAGACCCGGGAATGTGCGGCAGAGAAGAAACGAAATAAAATGGCTTTGCCGAGCAGATATTTGGCCTGTTTTTGCTTAGTTTTTCACGCGGTTGCATGGACAGGGCCGTGTGTTTGGTTTGGCTTCAGCTCTGTGTGATATTACCTGGACTGGTGAGATTTTACTTTATCGGATTGTAAGATTTTCAGTGCATGTTTTAGAAAAGACACCGATGCGATCAGCGTTTCCCACTGATTTTATCCCCAGAACCAGAACGTTGGGGCCCGACTCCCCTCTTGCAGCAGGCTTGTGTTGGATGTGTATGAGTAGGACATATACATTTAAATGGATTTCATTTTTGTTGTCCATTTTTTTTCTTGTTGGTCCTTGATGTTTATTTTTCCTTTACAGCTGTTGTTCACAATAAACGTCTTTTCCAAAAACATCTTTCCACTCTCAATTTGGTGCATATGGCCTGTATACAGACCATGCTTAAACAAGGCTTGACGTCTGGCATATGTGATGTTTTTTTTCAATGTACACGGCATGTTTAGAACGACAATGCCACATCTTACAGTACTGTACAAAGACGCCAAACCTTGCAGTCCTGGGACGGTTCATAACTCCTCCTTGACTCCGTCTATGACCAGCGGATTGGATGCTTCGCGCTTCAGGAAGTTGATGAAATCGTTCACTTCACGGGCTCCCTGAAACAAATGACCTTTATCAACCAGCAACTCCGCACTTACATTACACACATACGCGTCTGAAATCAAAACTCTTAACCCCTCCTTTGGGACTCCCACCACCTCTTGAGTGGCAAACACCTGCTCTGCTCCATAGAAAAGCTATGTCATAAATTACCTCAAATCTTCTCGGCTCTTCTTTCCGACCAGCAGGGGCCAAATAAATTGTAGGAAACCTGCAAAAGAAGTCAAGAAGTATGAATAAAGTGATGTGATTGGCTGGAGAGAGAGAGGAGTTGGAATACGTGCCCTTGTACGTCGTAGCCCTGCGGGACATCGTTGGACGTCGCGTCCATCTTGGCGATAACAATATTGGGATCAGCGTAGAGCTGCAGAGCAAACGGAAGAGTGAGGAACATTCCAGAAACCAACCATCAAACTTCTAACCTGACCTTATCTGCCAGCTCGGCGTATTTGGGCTCCAGTTTCTTACAGTGGCCGCACCACGGTGCGTAAAACTCTATTAGAACGTCTTTCCCTGGGTCATTCACGATCTCCTCAAACGTGTCGGCCACAACCACCTGCCAAGAAACGGACGTTGATTTGAAACGGGCAATAAACGAAAGCCGCACTTTCACCTCACGGACCTTCACCGGTCCGACACTTTTAACAGGAACCGGTTCAGATTTGACGTAACGCTTCAGGCGTCCTGCGAAATACTCGTCCAGAAAACTCTCTAAAGACCGCCCGTCTCGTCTGCAGAAATATGGCAGTTAGAAAAAAAGAAAGTGAGTGAGCTTGTCAGTATGACCACTAGAGGGACGTTGAATAACCTAAAGCAGGTTGAAAAAGCAGCTATGTCTTATTTTGGCACATGCATCAATTATGTGAAATAGAATTTGTGAAATACATGAATTAACAAAGCGTGGTACTTACGTGAATTCCTCCCGCATGCTGTATTTAGACCCGGCTTTGGTCCTGATGGTGACAAAGGGCAGCTCGGCTCCATCCTTTTCTCCCAAACCAAAGTCTTCCTCCAGCTCCTCGAGAAAATCGTTGCGGTTTGCCACCGAGAACAACAAACCCTGGGAACTGAACTTCGACGCAATCTTCAGCACTCTAAGTGACAAACAGGACACATTTTAGCACAGTTAAACACAGTTTATACATACAATTACATACACACACACACTGAAGTGTCGCTGTGTAGACAGAGTTACTTTTTTCTGTTATTCATATAAATGTATTGGCGCAACACTCCTGGAGATGACGTAATTTCCAGTTTTTTTTTCACACAAACGTACACAAATATATTTTCTTGACTTGCCTGTTTCTCCAATAGTTGGAACCTTTGGGATTGCGAAGATAATCCAAGTCGTAGTACGCCGTCAACAAGTCTCTCCTCCTCAGTGAATCCTTGTTCTCCTTGGTCAAGTGGGGACAAAGTCCAAATCTACAAAAGCAATCAACTTTCTGATCAGGCAAAGTTTCAGACGTTCCAGCGACTCTGTGATGTCACTCACATGCTGTCTCTGATGAAGCGCCGCAAGCCTGTGACGGACAGGGGGAGACGCTGCTTCACCACGCTCTCCTCAAACTTACTGTTGAGTCTCGGGGGTCTGAAGAGCAGCACAGACCTGCAGCGGGACAGTTCACATGTGGATCATGTTCTTAGTGGCATCTTGAGCGTGTCTTACTCGTGAGTGACGTTGTATTGCTTCCCAAGCTGGAGATCAGTGATGTGGCCGAACCGAAAACCATCCCTCATTAGACTGGCACCTTTGAGGAACTCGGAGATTTGAGAGCTGTCCTTCCCTGAGAAGAAACCTGCAAAGGGGTTCCACAGGAAAAAAAAAGTAAACGTTACCAATAATAAATGACAAAACATACTAATAGTTATATGCAAATACTGACTATTAAATACTAAACAGTAAATACAATTTGTTAATACTGCATATTAAAGACCGTTTTGATTACCGTAGTTAGTAGTACTTTTCTTCTGCAAGGATTTAGTTTTTAAAACTAAAAAATTTTCAACCCATACACATTTTCATCATATACATGTACATATGCAACAGAACAGTCTACTGATGGTGGTTATGTTCCAAAAGAGAGAGATATCAATGGATGGATAAATAAATGAATGGAGCGAGACAGACAGAAAGACAGACAAATAAATATATATCCAATCAATAAATGGATATATGGATATTTCTACACCTAAAAGTCCTTACCTACGACACTGGCATCAAAGTTGTTGATGAAATTGTCCAGGTCATTTTCACTTTGCAGATGCACAGAATCAGGTCCAGCCTGCTTCTTCATATACATCACAATTCCATCTGTTGGGATCAGCATAAGCAAAACATATCAACAACACCAGACCATATTCCCATTAAAATCCCAGCAGGAAACACCACCAGCTGAGCGCGGCCCATCATAGGAGGACGACTCCTGTCCACTGCGGAATATTTTCAGCGTTGGGTATCCAGTCACGGCAAACTTCTTGCAGGTCTCCGTGTTAGTAGTGCAGTCTACCTGAAATGTGCGTCACTCAAGTTTAACGATCCTTTATTTAGAACACAGTTCTAAAGAATAACAATTAGTCATTTGAGACACTCAGAAACAACACTTTCGAGGTTTATGATAAACATTTCAGAATAAAGCCCACCGAGCAAGCCATTGGGAAACAGTAGACGATTGAAAGATATATGAATGACATTTTAAATGATGAATATTAGACATTGGCTGACCTTGGCTAACGTCACCGTTCCTTTCAGACGAGCGGCAGCACTTTCGAATTCAGGGGCAAGTTTCTTACAGTGACCACACCTGGAAACAAACAAAAAAAGCGTCAACACACGTCTAGAGAAACGGGGGGAAATTGAACATTTCTAGCGATAAAACATGTCAGGTGACTGAAGGCCTTACGCATTTCTAGCAATAATATTTATTAAGTCGCAAATCATAAATTTGCACCAAGTACTGGTTGTGGCATTTCGGTACCATGGACAGCGACACAAAGTACTTAATGAAAAAAAGATGAAAGAATGCGGTTTCCGTACTTTTCTATAAAATATGTTGTTACTATTGAGTTTATCACTGTAGAAATAAGCATATGTACATACCATGGTGCAAAAAACTTCACCAGCAGCGTCTCATGCTCGGGCGCGAGGTAGTCGAAGTCAGCGTCCCTCAGCTCGAGCACATCACTGCGTCCGCGCGCTGACGAGATGAACGCGCAAACGGCGAATATACACGCAAACAAGCGCAACAACAAAGCGTCCATTAAGACAGTATTGCATGTGTCATAAATACAGACACAATAACGATTTATTCATGAGGCTTCCACCGATTTGCTTGCCCGGGTAAGGGGGGGGTGTAAAAAGTACGCTGGTGAAGTGGCAGATGATTGGTTGGAAATTCAGGAGCGGGTGAGATGTAAGATAGTGATTGGTCGAGGGATCTGCCAGTCAAAGTGACGCTCACCGCAGTCTCTTATGGGTAACGTGGTTTACTGCACAATTGCAGCTACGTTGATTACATATGTAAAACGACAAGCAGCACGATTAAAAAATAAATAAAATACACAATATTTTTTTTAACTAGAACGTTAATCACGATTATTATCTGAAAGTATGTAGTCAACTTGCATTTGTTTTGGACTGACACAATTTACTCTTAAAATCTATATTTAATCTATATTTAATAGCCAATAAATACAAATTTATCGTTCCACAGAACACAAACCAGAGATGACACAAGAACTATGACAGTAAAGCTTAAAATGAGTGGAGATAATCATGTATATCTTCACAGCAAAACAAAAGAATGCGAGTAGAAAGACACTTTCACAGTGCGAATTAGCTGCGCATAATGCAACAATCATCATCTTTTTGCATTTTCACAAAAGCTGCTTTGAGACGGCATGTTACAGACAATGGTTATTTAAATTTTAATTTCTGGTTATTTAAATATGTTAAAAAATATCTGTGTTAAATTAAAACATTTGTAGCAAGTTATATTAAAAATTGGAGAATATCAGGTAACACTGGGTCCACAGTTTCAAATTCATTTTTAAAATTCAGATGTAATTGCATTGGCAATAAACAGAACAGTTTGACCATTATCTGGCTGGACACAGCTTCGTCTGGTGCTGTTGATTAAATGATTATTAAATTCATTTGATGGATCTGTGAAACAACAGAACGAGATCTTGAAATCGACCAAAAACCTATGAAAATAAAAAAGATTTAGTTAACAACAGAACATTCACACACACACACACACACACACACACACACACACACACACACACACACACACACACACACACACACTACCAATTGTTCTACATTTTTATATTTTTAAAATACATAATCTAACAACAAAACCAAACCAATAATGTTATTTCAAAATATATTTTATAGCTTATTTGAAAAATTGTATTTATTTTATTAAATAGCTTAATCTAAAAAGTATTAAAACAAACATTTTTATAATACAATTAAAAAAAAATACAGTCTCCCTGTAATTCCTAAGGATAAACAAATCAGCAGTACATGCACTTCACTCGATGGGTTAAAGGCACAGCACAATTTCTATATGGTTCTCACTTTACTTTACTTTAGTGATCAAATGGTTTATCCTGAACCTGAACATGTCACCATTTATTATACTTCAAAACATTTTTGGACGAAGACATTTTTTTTCCATAATTGGTACAACAATAATGTGGGTGTGTGGCGGAGTGGGACCTGGCTGGCCGTTGTGTTGCCGAGTTGGGCTGCGATGGCATGGAAAGTGTCCGGCTTGGCTCCTCTCTGCTGACAGGTGGTCAGGATCACCCGGTCAGCTTCCCTTTCAGCACAAACAACATCATGTGATTACATACAATCATTTATGGAGGTTTTAGTTTGTGGAATGCTGCATTACATTTCAAAACAAACTTTCTAAAATGACTAACCGGGTCCAGAGCAGAACTCTTCTCTCAGGCGACCCGCAGCTGGTGTTCCGATCTCTAGCCGAGCTTCCGGAAGAATCCTGGCCTTGGTCTGATGAAGAAGAGCCACCATCTGCTCTCACCTCACTGCGGGTTTTTGCTTTGGCGCACTGAGAAGACATTTAGAGGTGACCTGCCGTTAGTGAACGTTGCTTGACATGACAAGTGTTTCCCGCATCACCTGAACTTTTCTTCTCTTGTGCTTGAAAATGCTCTGGACCGGCTTTGCTCGTCTGTCTGAGCTTCTCGAGCTTCCACCCGTGCGTTCGAGGGGCACTTCATCTGCACAACTTTCAGTTCGCTCGTCTGGGTGGAGTTGCTTAAACAACACCCAGAATTCCTCCAGCAAGCGAGGATGGCCACGGAACAACAGCGTTAGCCGAGCTTCTTTCTGTGGAGGCAAAGAGACAACTATTCAAACCAAATTAAGGCTTTGGTTTTATTTAACCAGCAGGCTTTTTTGGAGTAGAATTAATCCGTTTTATTTATTTATTTATAATTTTTTTTATAGAGGATCTTTCCCAGTTGATCACAAAAGTTTTATGAATAGTCGCCGTGGAGGTGTATATCTTAAATCATCCTGCCATGGTAGACTAGAGGAGAACAGAGAAGAGAAGAAAAACACACACAAGAGACACTGACACAAAGACGTTTTTTTTTTTCCTCTCAAGTAGGAGAAGCTCTGCGAGGCTCATGCCTGTGTTCATCTTAGTGACCCAAAAGCAGATCAATTTGGTCAGTAAACCCGAATACAATTCACACACAAAAGGCACAATTTTTTGTATTTGTAGTGTGCCTTTTAGTTTGAAAAATACAATAATTTACATCTAAACTAAAAATGCCAATTCAATAATTAAGATGGACATTCTATGGAAAAGCCTTTACGAGTGCTGCTCAACTACCTCTTTAAGATCAACATGGCCGTGCACTGATGGCTCTTGTAGAAGATGAACGATGCTTCGATGAACAGTCGATTTCTCTCCGAACGCCTCCTTAAGTTGGTGCAAAAACCGCCGGCTGCGTTCGAATGTCTGCTGCTCTGCAAACTAAGACAATTAAGCGTGTCAAGCGGAACGTTTAAGTGCTAACAGCGAAAAGTGCAGATGGCGTTCCTCACCAGGCCGCACTCTTTGGCTTGATCCGGATGCAGAAAGGCTGCGAAATCCTGGAGAAGCTCAGGAAAGTCTTGCAGCAGAGGCTTCAACCTCCTCAGTAGATCGAGCGAAGTGTGTCTTTCTGGATCCTTCTCAAACTCCGACAGAACACATAGCACCTTCTCCATTTTTCCAGGCATGGCCTGAAAAGCGCTTTTCACCTGCACACAGCAGCACACCACTTTCAGACCAAACCACCACGCTGAAGATGCACTGATGTTCTTATTAAGCTCAATTTCCTGCGTAAAGTTCAAAGAAGTCATGTGAAAGAACTAGTGCTGTCAAACGATTAAATATTTGTAACTAATTAACCGCACTTCACCGACCAAATTAATCGCGATTAATCGCAATTAAATGACTGAACTAATAAGCCATCAAGAACCTTGAAATTAACTGTTGGCTTGAAAGACATACCTCTTAAAGAAAAAAAAATGAACTTCAAAACAATCATTGGCAATAAAAAATATATTCCACCTTAGCAAAATACTGTACACAAAGTTTTAAAATGAAACTCTCAGTCTAAACGTCCTTCCTTTGCATGCTGAGCAAACAGCAGCACCCACAGGACATAAACTGTAACTGCGTTAATCCGCGTTAAAAATAAATATCGTAATTTAGCATTTAAAATTAATTGCATGTGTTAATGCGCTCATTTTTACAATCCTAGAAAGAACATAAAAATGAGACAGAGTAAATAAAATTACCCTGAAAATCAAATTAAGATGAATTGCAATGAAATGTCCCAAGTTTATTTTTCATTAAAGCTTTTTTCTTTTAAATTATTATTCCTCAATTGGTTTTCTTGAGTAGAGCATGGTCTTCTGCCGCTGACATACTTTCGGTTCTTTTGAAAATAGTATTCTTGCACTTTTACTCCGGTAATTACGATAAAATGTTCACTTTTGATGAGTGTATCACAGTGCTGATGTTATACATTACTCTTTTGCAACTCTACACGGAAAATGCTATGTGAACTTTTTACATTTGAAATTACAAGCGCTGTAAACAACTATGCAATCATTCAAAGTCGACGCTAAGAACACACATCACTCGCCTTTTCCAGATATGCTTGAGCAAGAGCAGCATCAGTATCGTCTCTGTACAGGTCATCCGGAGGGTCTCTGCAGTGGTCATCAGACACATTCGGTGTGCATTTATCATCTAGAAATGTGGTTTAAGAAACAGCAAATATACGTCAGTAACGTCTGGCTTTGGTGACTGACCTGAAGATGTTTAGATTTACCATTGTGCACATTTCCTTTCTGTTCACATGTCGTCTCTGTGTCAGTTTTTGACAAATTCTTCACGGCTTCCTGAAACATAGAAGTAATGAGACAAGAGCTTGATTCTTACAAAATGATACTGAAATACAGATTTCTCTCAATTATGGCCTTTTAAAAATTAGTGATGGAACAATAAATCCATTTTAACGATGATAATTGAAATAGAAGTCGGGAGAAAGTTGGTTTTCACAACTCTGTAAATTGTGTATAGTTTTTGTTTAATTTTTTTTAGATTAAATTGAGTTTTTGTTTTGTTAGTATTCACTACAAGTGCACGATTAAAGTGGGTTTTTTTAGGATTTCCTGTGAGGTTTTTCCTGTCACTTTGCCTACCACCACACGAGCCATCCACAACAGGGGGGCTGTACAAGACAAGACAGTATGCTTTAAATGGTAATATGTACTGTAAGCTTAAATTGGCGTGTGAAAGGCTGTTGACATTTCCAGTTCAGAGAATGTGGTCCAGAAATAAGAACTCAGAGGGCCGACCACAAATCCAGAGTTTGAAGGCCAGAGATAAGAACTTCCACTTGACTCAATGCCCAGAAAGCCAGGTGTGAGAAATAAGCTAGCGCTGTGGCCTTAAAAGGAATGTCGGTTTTTGTGAAAGATGTATCAGGCAATTACATTGAGTATTTCCAGCTTTTTTGCTATAATAAAGGATCAGTTGGGGAGAGCGAGAGGCGGAACTGAGATTGTTGGTGTCTGCAACCTCTCAGACATCCAAATTCTTGATGTTAACACTGAACTTTTTATTTCATTGTGCGATTGGCAAGACCCGTCGAGGTGAAAGAACCCAACAGATGCTTATATTTGCGTAAATACGGTATAAAAAATATGAATATTTCTGTATTAAAAATGTCTAATTTTTATTAAATTAACTGCAGGAGAAAAAATGCGATTAATGACTGATTAATCGGACAAATAATACACTGGTATTCTAAGAATGATCAAAAGTTGGAGCTCTATGTTAACTGCAAGTCTCACCTGACGTTCTGAAACTCTATCTCTGCTGGCTTCAGCCTCCGTCTGCTCATCACTGCCGAGTGTGTGTTTTGTAAGCGGCTTCTCGCGATGATTATCCACAGCTACAAGGTCCTCCATGTCCGAATCTTCCTCTTCCCTGTTCGACATGGGACTCCCAGAAGATTCGGAAAGTGTGAGCAGCAGCTCTGTATAGTCTTCTTCAACTAACTCCTCTGCTTCGTTCATACGAGCCTCTCTGTCGTCTTCATCAAACTCATCCTCTTTCAGTCCGGTTTCCCGCAGAGAGTCGATAAATGTCTCTTGAGTGACCCGTGGTTCTGTTTGCAACCCATCATTTGTGTTGAGACCATCAGGTCTTCTGTTGGTCCTACATATCAAGGGTTGGGATGTTTTTGGTGCCAGGCGTTTATAGGCCTGACGTTTGACGTTGTTGGTAGAATTCACACGGTCTGATGGGAGAGGAAAGCGATTGCCAGGTTTTGGAGCATTTTCTGTGGATACCAAACCAGAAGGTTTAGGTAGAAGTTTGAGAAGAGAAAACGTCTGACCGACACACTTTTTAGTGAACACGACAGGTCCAGAGTTCATCTCAAGGAAAGCCGTAGTGTGAGGAAGCGCAATGATTAGTTCACCTTGATTCCCTTCAGCTAAATGTCCTATTGGATTTAAACGTGTTCCTTCAGAAGGACACGAATTGAACTGAGTTGCTGGTACGGAGATGAGGATTTGAGCTTGAGGAGCGCCAAGAGGAGAATTAAACCCTGGTGTTTCCAGAGACCCAATGGAGGTTGCACAGTTGGACTCACTTTGGTGTTGTACTTGTGGGATGCTGGCGATTTTCACGACTCCTAGATGTCCACTCAAAGCTCCATTATTTAATGCAGTTCCTGGGTTGACCATCAGATTATTGGGGGGCGCTGCCGTTTTGGGTAAAATATTTGGCAAGTGGCGAAGAGCCTGGTTTATCGCGTCCGTTGACGGGGCAGGTTTTTCAGGCTTAGTGTTGGATTTTTTCCTCCTGTGTGAAAGTTTAAGGACTTGAGCTAATTTCTCTGGAAGACTGTGTGGGAAACTGGTGACTTGGAGGAGGTTAGAGTGTTTTTTGTCCGTGCACGAGGGCCGTGACTGAGAGCTGTCAGGTAATGGGTTAAGTTGCGTTCCGTGCTTGTAAAAAAGCGTGAGATTTTTCTAAAACGAAAGACAGACATAAAAAGTGGAGGATGAGAGGGAATTGCACAGAGATGGCTCGTCTTTAGCAGAGAAACACTTACCGACATCCACTTAGGCAAACAGCTTGGATCTTTCTCCACTGGGGGGCGCCGGTCACTAGGATGAACTCTCTTGCAGAATAAAGGCATGCTGGGATTTTTTCCTTCCAAAAAGTAGGTCTAAAACAAAGGTTATACCATGTACATTTCCACATTATTACCACCAACATAAATACACGTTATTGAAATTGTGAAAAATGTGCAAGACTGATACAGGAGCGGGATAATTAATGTACTTTTTCTAACAAATAAAAAACTTACAAGTGCAGTGTGCACAAATATTCAGAGTCAATACTTTGCAGAACTCCTGATTGCTGCAAGTTTTTTAGGGATTTCCTATCAGAATCCTGTTTCGCTTACTCACCTTAATGATCGTGGGAGACGACTTAAGACACTGATCACGTATGTGCGCTTTTAAAGCCGACAAGCTCTTAGCAGCCAGTAAATAGCGGCAGGTCAGTTGGAGTGGACGAATGGTACATCTCAAGTGTTTATGGCCCAGAACAGCAAGACTGGAAAGAGAGAGCGAGAAAAGCATCAGGAGTTCTGTATACTCATCCTGCAGAATAAAGGCATTTACTGATCCAGGTTCTAACCAGTCCTCAGCGGGTGTGAACTTTGCTTTGCAGGTAGAGGGACATAACGGGGCCACAGGAAGCAGCTCTGGGTAGATAAACACTGGCCGCGTTGCCATCAACCAGGCTAAATGAGCCGGAAACCCAGATCCTAAACAGACAATTTAAAAAAATCATAACGTGAAAACCATGCTGCAAAAAAATGCACATGAAAAAGAAAATTTAAAAAATGAGTAAAAAAAAACCACAAGAACCAAAAACTTCGACAAACAAGAATAAAAAAAAACTTGTTGCACGGAAGATTTGTTTCTGCACATAAGTTCTTGTTCTCATTAGTTCATATCACTCTCATTTAATATGAAAAAGTAGTTGTTTTCTTAAATTGAGAAGCATTGTGTCCTCAAGAATATTTGACTATTTGTCTAAATGTCTATTTTGAAAAATTTCTCAATTCAGTGTAGAATCCCACAAAATTTTCCAAGCAAGAAAAGTAATCTTTCACTCTTAATTCTAAGATAATTTATCTTGGAAGAAAAAAAATCCCAAGATGTATTGTGCAATTTAAAGATTTCTTTGGCTTCTAAAGAATTCGTTTTTTAGCTTCATTGAGTAAATGTAAAAAAGCATCACCAGAAAAACAAGGCCACGGGCCCGCAGATTCTGTCTTCGGTGACTGCTCTATTCCCTCCATAAGAGAAATGGCCTCCTGAAGGTTGCAGACACTGAAAACGCTGTTGACTGCTGGGCCAAGAGTTTGTTCTCCATTGCGAGCAAACATCTGCAGCTCAAGCTAACACAGGAAACACAGTAAACCTGATTAAACCAAGTTCAATTACAGTCCAACAATGCAAACATCTCACCAGGAACTGCTTGGTTGTGAAAGCTTCCATCTCCAGCCCACTGACAAAGCTGCTCAACATGTTAACTTGCGTGAGGAGCTGCACGTGCTATGACAAGAGAAAAATTAGCTTTTTACCTCAAGACAAGAAATGTGGCACTAAATAAAAACTACAGTGGTACATCTACTTATGAAATTAATTAGAGCCGTAAGATTTCGTAATATTTTCTCGACGATGCTTCCTAACTCGAAACTTTCATTTGAAAGTTGAGGTACCCCTGTAACTCAGACAAGTTTCAGAACTTTACCCATGTATGTCTTCAAAACTTTAACTCTGACACTAATCCCAGTGAAAACGTTTTTATATGACAATAATACAGTGATCACAATATACAGTACAGCATTTTTAAAAGGAGAAATGTATCAAATAATCAGAATAACAAGACTAAAACTTTCACCTTCCTGGTTCAAAATATTGTTTGAAAAATGTAAAACCTGATATATAACATCACTGTTACATAATTTACTAAAGAGGAGAATCATGGCAATGTTCTTAACGTACATCATCCATTACAAAATTCACATGAGAACATCCACTAAACTACTGAAATTGGTTCCAGCTCCACCTGATCCGGTAAAGTGGTTCAACAACTATATAGATAGATGGACCAAAACCTTTTTGGTAATACACAGTAGTAAACTTAATAAGCACGTTATTTAAAGTGATTTACAAAACAATGTTTTATGTTTTCTTTCAATAATTCTAGTAACATGTTTTTTCAAATTACAGTTATTTCAATATTTTACCATCTTCTAAAAAAATTGTTGGAATTTACGGAGGCTTAGAACAGATTAGGTAATTTACATGTTAATTGCATCTCTACTTACAACCTTTTCCCCTTATCAAACTACTCTCTGCACAAATTAATTTTGTCTAAGTTGAGATACCACTGTACATCTTTTAAGGTATGATTTTATCGGTCAATAATGATAATGATACATCTTGGTGTGTAACAAATAGCTGTTGATTAAATTGAATAACAACGAAAAGTGTAGTGTTTTTACACTACAAATAGTTGAAAAGAAAGAAAGATTGAATCTGAAGCGAACAGAAATGAGGTGAATGGTACCTGCTGCATCTGCTGCTGGAGCTGCAGCTTCTGACTGTTGTTGAGAGCAGTGGGCTCGGGGCTGGATGGTCTGGGAGGACAGGAGGCAGGTACGGACACTCCTTTACTCTGCAGCAGACACTTCTGCTGCTTTAAAGCGGACAAGTGTTCCCGGACCGTTCTGAAGCGCTGCCTCAGCACGTCTGCTAACAGATCCTTGTGTCTACACACACAATATTGTGGCATAAGAATACAAAGTGATATATTTACGGCGAGTTTGTGAGGAAAAAGACAGACATACACAGTGTTTTGATTGTCAGGAACCTCGGGTAGAGGAACCTGCTCATCCTCTTTGTCCTCTTCCTCTTCATCCTGACCAACTAAATCATCTCGAAACTATGATGGAAACAGAGTGTCTTCACTTGGAAAAAAAGCCAAGTAGATAACACGAAAAGCCTAATAGTAAGTAGAATCAAATGTTATAAGAAATTATAACTTTTCTTTATGCCGTTATAAAACTAAACGAGAGGAAGAACTGACCTCGACCACAGGTTAGAAATATTTGAATGTTCTGACATGAAAGCTTTGATAAAGAACAGTGGGAGTGGGAGAAATTTGAAGGGTGCAGGTTCAAATTTCACTCCGACTGGTTCTAACACCAAAGGTCTTTTTTGGGGACTGGGGACCACATCGAAAGCACAATTTCGATGTGGTCCCCAGTGGCCATATTGACTACAACAATTCATTTCATTATTATTTGCATTAATATTATTATATTTTTTTTTATATTTTTTGCTCATAAACTTAGTATGCCTTTTACTGTAATTATATTGTCTTTTAGGCTCCATTTATTGCACTGTGTTTTATTGCTGGTGTGTTGAATTTTACTGTAATTGTCATGATGATGCATTGCATTTATGTTCCGCCGCAGAACAGGCATTTTTCAGTAAATACAAAATGTCTTTTTTAATAAGGTTTATAGCGTTTCTGAAATGTAAGCTTAATTTAAAAAATACAACAAAACAATGATATTTAAATGTACTACAACTGAATGTTCAAATCTTAAAGATTAATTCCGCTATAAAACAGCAGTTAAAAAAGAAAACAGTTTTAGTTTTCTTTAAACATGCATAATTCAGACAACATTTAGAAAAAAATCTTACTGTATCAAACAGTTCCTCCATCAAGCCATTCAGCTCTTTCTCTGAATTAAAAAGAAAGCGGACAATCAACCAAAAGGCTCTTAAGAACAAATAAAAGTGTTTTAAAAGGTGTGAACTCACTGCTGATGCGAACAGCTTTGTCATTTCGGTAGTCCTCCACATCCGGCTCGTCGATGTCGGCCAAAAAATTATACTCAGGGTCGTCTTCATCATCTCCCTCCTCTGTGAAGAACACACGAGGCTGAACACTGATCATGAGTCTTTTTTTCTTTCCTTTCTCTACCTTCATTCTCCATATCTGAACTCATGAGGCCTTGCAGCCAATGTGTCCAGTCTCGATCCTCAGCCGTGGTGGCAAACTCGTACATGTCTGGAGTGATGTCTGGAGCACGCAACTCTGCTTCTAGGCGGCCCAGAGGAATGTTTCTCAGCGGACGCTTGGATCTCGTACGGAAGGAAATCAGGCTCTCATCTCCGTTGGCACCACTGAGACTCTGATGCAAAAAATAAAGATGATTCCAAAGTATTGCAAAGCTATGTGAAGCACACACATGATTAAATTATTTTGAACCAAGACTAAAATATAATTTCATACACTTACAGTTAGAACATAAAATGTGGCATTTCTCTGGAGGGCACTCTAAACCACAAATATTTTGTCCATGAATACTTATAAAATAATTCCAAATATTCTGCCCACTGCCTTTTACTGCTTTCAGATGACTGTGCTGCTTCCAGACATGTTTTAGTGTATTAAAACATATAACCAATTACATTTCAGCCATCATTTGTTACAATGCAGAAATAGTTAAACCAGCTCCGCCCACATCTTCATTTACGATTGACTCCACTTAAGTGGGCCATCAGTTAAAGGAGGCAGCCTCTTAATTGCAGAAATACACGTAATATCTCCCCCTGTTTATCAGACCGAGCGTTTTGATTGTGTCTGTTCTTTGGATTTTTAACTTCTTGCTCCGTGTTCTTCATCATATATAAAGCAGGACTATGTGAGCTGAACCTGATAGGGTTCCATGCAGTCAGGTCCAAATGCAAGCTCCTCATCTACTGCATGCAGTTTCTCCAGGAAGCTGCATTCTGGCGGGACCCTGGAGGGGGCCGGTGGTGGGGCTGGGGGTCCCATTGGTGTGGCAGTGACTGTCAGGTGCCTGGATCTGCGATGGCTCTGTTTCAATAACAAACCGGTTAGCCTAACCACAATATATCCACCTTCACATCTCACCTGTGTGGTTCCTTCGTGCTCATGTTCTAACCAAGATCTGTTTAGATTTACCTGACAACCTCGTGGGGAAGATGAGGAGATATCCAAGTCACTTTCCAAAAGGGTCTATGAAAAGACAAAGGAAATTAAACTCTGACCTACAAAAACAGCATCTTTACAAAAAAAAATATGCATAGATATTCATCATTGTTTTCTACCTCTTCAGTCGTCTCATCATCTTCGTCTTCATCAGGCCGATACTCCTCGTCAGAGGAATCCTCCTCTTCTAAAGGAATATCCACAAACTGGGGTCCCTTCTACACAAGTCATGACCATGAGCATAAGCATAGTATGTAATGCGCTGTGTAAGCAAGCAACCATGCATTTACATTAACCAGGTATTTACATTACCTTCACGTCAGTCGGCTTCTTAATTGGTGAGATGTTCCAAGTAGGAATTACCTATTGAAAATAATGACAAAACCTTGGTACACAAAAGCATTTGTATGTACTTTATATTGAATATAGTATTTTTTAGTATAGTGTGTGTTTTTACACTACAAATAGTTGCATATAAAACAATGTAATAATAAAAAACAAGTGTAACAAGTGGTGAACGTAAATGTGAATGTAACAACGTACAACTCCCTTCTCTACAACTTCCTTTAGTTTGGAGCGAGTCATCTTGGGCTCCTGGGAGAAAAACAAAAGACAAAAAATATGTCAATTCATGAAAATGGTTCAAGGTCATTGACAAGGACGAATGCTGATCCTCACAAAGACTGGAATGGGTTCGGTTTCACTGATGGCAGCTTTCATCATGGCCACCACATGCTCGTTGGTGATCACTTCCTGCAAACACAAAACACAATTTAATTGCATTTGTATTACTTTAAATAAATGCAATTATTCAAAAAACAATCTAGAGTGACAAGTCAAAGGAAACCGACCTTAGTTTAGTTAACTGAAAATTGAGGCTGTATGAAAAAAACCTTACTTCTTATACGTTTCTGTTTTGGAACATGACTAATTTAATTCATAAATACCTCCTTTGCAACAATTTGTATCATCTATAATGAATTAAAACAACACTGGAATATTATGAAGTAAACAAGCTTGTGATTTTAAAGAAACGTTTAAATATATATTAAATATAGATACTGTTTATATATGTACATACATATACACATGTATATATGTACGTATATAATTTACTATGTACTAATATACATACATATAAATATTTTGCATTGTTATTAATAATAATAATAATATACAAAAAACAAATGACCAACTAAACAATCTGCCACAGTGCAGCGACACAATAACGTCACCTCCTAGTGATCCAAGAAGACTGGTGCTTCAATTTGATTAGATCTTGTGATCTATAAGCAAATTGGGATCTTGTCTTTTGCCACTTCCACCCACTGATTCAGCCTGCAATACGCCCATCACCTTTACAAATCCACGAGACAAAGCAGACTCACATGGATGATGCTACGGACATTTGCAGAGGTCAAATTATGTTGCCGAGATTTATTTTCCAGTTCCTGGTCCAGTGATCGATCTATTTCATCTTCCATTTGCCCATGCTGTGCTTCTGCCATGGATTCTTTCTTCCTCCGCAAGCCTTTTTTTCTGACCACCAGCCGAGACACTTCCTCGTCATCTGCAAATCAGAAAATAAGCACACTTTCGCTCAGGAATATTTTCAATTTAACAGGTAACAGTTTGTAGACAGTGTACAAAACGTTTTCAAACTCACCATCCATGATGACCAAAGGGTTCTCTGTGTTTTCTTTAGCTGTAAAGAAAATGTTTTAAAATGTTATAAAATGGATTTTAAACTGTTGATTAATGAATGAAAATTTTTTTTATTTAAAAATGTATTTAAAATGTACTTTATATAAAGTTAGATTAAAAAAAAAAAATTAGTGAGTAAAGCCACTAGGGACCATATTGAAATTGTGTTCTGCATTTAACCAAACCCAG
This sequence comes from Paedocypris micromegethes, assembly GCA_028031935.1. Taxonomy (NCBI): domain Eukaryota; kingdom Metazoa; phylum Chordata; class Actinopteri; order Cypriniformes; genus Paedocypris; species Paedocypris micromegethes. Next base: position 6,335,472 of record CM051498.1, read on the forward strand.
AGCAGTGGACAACCTTAAGCCGTACTTGTACCGAGTATTTAAAAAAAAAAAAAAACCCAGCAACTTTTACTTTCTACTTGACTGCATTTTGGATTGAGTATATGTACCCTTTACTCCACTACATTGGAATGTACATTTATCGTTACTTTTTGTACATTTGAATGTACAGTTATCCGTTACTACCATGGTTAATTTATTGTGTGGACGAGGCATTTAGGCCATCTGCAGGATGCTGAAGGTACTGGATGCTATTTATGTAGTTGCACCTTGTTGCGACTTGAGTTGGACTGAGACTGACTCTTTGTTCTCTTTTTTCTGTCTTTTTGAAACATGGAGGTGTTACATTTCATTTCTATACGTATTATGATATAAAACCTCACAAATAAACGTTCTCGTTTTTTACATTTCCTTAATTATTTTACGTTCTGAGTTTAGGCTCAAAATCACAAGTTCTTTTAAAATTGGATACTTTAAGACTCAGGTCTTCTTGGAATTGGTGACTTGTAACTTGTAATATAGTAATTTTTACAGTAAGACATCTGCACTTTTACTCAAGCACGGTTTGCAGCCATTCTTTACACCAGACTATATCACCAGTGCTGGACCAAAACAGACCAATACAAATCCTGCTAAATAAATGAATGCACGTGGCATGAATTGGTTTTAATCTAGTCTGAAAACTTGGCTAAACATGACACGTGATAAGCAGAGGTCGTGAGGCGATGATAAGCGGGTGAACAGTACCGGGGCTGGAGGCTCTGATGTTACTCGAGCAAGCCGCGCCATCGCTGTCAACAACACTGCCGATCTCCTCGACTCTTGCCACTTTACTCTGCGAGAAGCCCGACCTTCTGTTCACTTTCCGCTTGCGAGTCTGATCCATGTCATAGTGGCTCGTTCAGACCTATGAAATATCACAAACAATAAACGTAAATCAGATAACGATGTGTTGCTCTTAGTACTCAATGATTCATATTACATGAAAAATACAGGGTGTGTTTGTGTGAGGGAGCGAGAGAGATGGTTGTGTACCTTTGTTATTTATTGCAATTTTTATATCGTCTTCAGTTCATCATTGTTAATCTCGCAGAAAACTTTATGGAGTCCCGACCACCAGACATTCTTCATACACGCCCGCCGTTAGACACAAGCGCCGCATGTTGATGACGAAATGCACAACAAAACACGTCACTTCCGGGACACGGCTTACCGTTGAAATTAATGAGCTTTCTTTATTAAAATATCTTTCGTGTTCTGATTTACCCCTTGTTTCTACGCGTTGGGAATGTGCTATGACTACGTTCAGTTTTATTTTGTAAAGCAAAAACACTATTACGCAAATAACTGATCATGCAGTATGGGCAAATGAAAATACATTTTATATAGATTAAAGCAATGTACATATGGTTTATGTATTTTCTTTTTACTTTAAATATAAACAAATAAAATAACAATTTTATTGTTATACAAACTTGTGGCGTTTGTCTTGTGAAAATAATTATAATTAATTTTAGCGTTGATGACCTAAGTGATGACGGACGATTAGGAATTTAATTGACATTGTCATCCAATGAAACGCTCTGATTAGTTTCACCTATATCTCATCAGTTAAGTCAAAAGTAGACATGTGACTGGGTGCTTTTCCACACACATTAGCCATTTGGAGAGCTACAGGCTGCTTTATCTGACAAAGCCGAGGAATGTTTGCTGCCCATCTCGAAAACCTCATGACACCCAAAAAGCTTCCAAAGCCAAATCTACCATTAACACCGGGAAGAATTCCAAAATTCACCCTCCCTCCAATACGCTCACCTCGAATGTGTCTGTTCCAAACCAAAGAGGACGACACATATAAGCTGTTATCTCCCGAGAGTCCAGAAGAACCTTCAAACTCTTCTCCGTTTGTCTCCCTGAAACTTCGGATGACACCAAGAACAAAGAAGAGGAGGATGAGAAACGATCCATCAGAAGATCTGTCGGACCCTTCGACGTCTGCGGCCTTGTCTTTAGAACACGTGGAGAAGGTCACGACCCCGTACGGGTTCCGTACTTTGGCAGCCAGTCCCAGTGTCGGTCAGAGAGAGTCTTTGTTTCACCAGCGACGCCCTGCAAACAAACCAACATCCTCGCCAAAGAAAGTCCCTTCCATCCAGGGTCTTCAGGACAGCCCGAGCGGTACCTGCTCTCCTCGGAGGGGCAGGAAAGGCCTCGAGACCATCTGGAAAAAACCTTTGGCTGTTTTAAAGAATCTTACTCCAAAGAAAAACTATTCCTGAGCATGGGGACTTGTTTTATGAACATTTGATGTTTTATTTAAAGTGTGAGTGTTCAGGGGGAAGATGTTTTTAAATGTGGGAAATAAATAGTTTTTAAATTAAATTATTGTATTTTTTTTTTAATGTTTGAGTTAATGTTACAGGGAAAGCACTGGATAATAAAAGCCATATTTATCTCAATATTTGTTTCAGGTTCTGCTTGTTGCTTTTCTTTAAAACGTTCTCAACTAAAACATGTATAGGTGAACGCAAATGCAAAATTCAGAGTAGAAAAGCAGGTTCCAAACAGTCATTTCAAAGCCTGGAGACAAAGTAGAGTAAAAGCCATCATCCTGAGGCTAGTGAGAACCTCTGGAATGATTGGGAAAAATTAACAGGAGTGTTATAGCCTAAAGTAAAAGGCTTAGTGTATTTACACAAGTCACACACACAAGAATAACAGTTAGCATTCGTTTGCATTACTGACGCTCAGAAACCACGTCAGCGTGTTGGTAACAAAACCAAATTCTTCCGTCTTTTATTAATATCACAACCCTTTAACATATAGTTACAATCTGTTTTATGAAAATAAGTCAGTAGAAAGAATTCTTCTTAAAAAGTCCACGGTTTCAAGTTCTGTCGTACAGTCCCACATTATCCGCCGTCGTGTCATCCAAACATGATAAAAAAAAAAAAGGTTTCGCTCTGAAACGTTCAAAAGCGCTTCCCAAAGAGCCCTGGAATCCAAACAGGACCGCTACGCCATCATTCTCGTCAGAAACGTCTGCAACATTCTCCAAAGAATTAAAAGACTTGAACCTCGTGAACTTGGTATTTTTTTAAATCTGCTTTTCGCCGTTTCAAAAAAGAACTTCCAAAGCAGTAAAATCTGTCAGCAATGAGACCCCTGTATTGTTTTTTTTTCATCGTGTAGAACGTGATTGTTGATGGATGGGCCACCGAGTGAGGAAACAGCCCGTCTTGCCCGTCTGTCAGCAGGTTCTCCAGGATCGACCCGCCGCTCACGCTGCACCTCGCACTCCAAATGAGGCAACGAGTCCAGTGGCTGCAGATGACGGGCTTAGATGACCTTTGACACCTAAGTCCAGAGAAAGAGTTTCCGCCCTGGTCTGCTGAGCAGCGGGTGCAGGCGATGGGCAGGAAGTGTCCAGTGATGTCACGGGGGCTTCAGTCACTGTCAGAACCTACAGCGGAAGAGCCTTTTCGTTTCCTTTTGGGAGCTTTGGGTTTGGAGTCCTCGTCCTCCTGGAATTCAACACACACACACACACACACACGTTATGTCTGACTCGGGCAGGAGGAGGGAGCGCGTTTCTCACCGAAGCGCTGCTGGATGCACTCTCTTCTTCGTTGGAGGGTTGTGGTGCGGCCCCCTTGCGGGATCGCGGGGAGGAAGCCGGGGCTTTGCGTCGAGGTTTGTGCGGTTTGGATGAATCCTCATATTCCTCAGCCAATGAGAAGAGATCACTGAACCTGAACATTCACAATAAGGGCTGGGCGGTTAATCGTGAAAAAAGGTAACCGAGATCGACATTCAGAACTTATAATCAGTTTTGACGCCCAAACGTAACACATTTGTAGCTCCTCAGAGCAGATTTTCACTTTGGTGGAAACAAATATTGTGTTTCACAAATGTGTTTTTATAAAAACTTTATGAATAAAATAATTGTTCATCTCTTGTAATTGTGTTAAAATGTTTAACTAATCGAGATTTCAATCGCCCGGCACTATTTAACAATAATTACTTTCAATATCCCAATTGCTCCAAAGAGACTCCAAGACCACCGTTCCGGGCCTGAACAGGACAAACATTTAAAAAGCACACTAAAACTAAACTATTATGAAAATAAATATGGATTTGGAACAGCAATATTATTCCAGAATTAAGGACCAAATAATAAATAATCTATCAAACACTGTATTCTGTCCTCATTTAAAATATATATATTCTCTCAAACTTATACTACAAATCCTACAAATATTACTAGTAACTAATTATACCTAGTCAAACTTGTACTATTTGTAAAAATAAAATGGAAAAAATTAAGGGATTAATCAAGTTTCAATTACTATTATTATATTAAGTAAATGTTAGTATAGTATTAAATGTTATATAAAACAGATTATACAATTATGACTTAGACAAGTCAACATTTAAAGTCTAAATTATGCAGCTAAAAGCCAATAATAACAGATTCATGAAAAGGGATCCACAGGACGGTGGAACTGCACCTTGAGTTTGTCACGTATGCCCTATCAGAGTTATGTGAGAAGGATAAATGTTTAATAAAAGTACCTCATTTTGTGGACCTCGTCGCAGCTGGCCTGGACATGCTGCAGGGCCTGTAATATGGGCGTCTGGCAGAAAACTGAAGCAGCGATTGGAGGATTTCAGAGATCATGTGACTCAAACAGAAGGCCTGCCGATGTGTGATGCTTAAGAGACTTACAGTTGTTCTTGGTGTTGCTGAGGTTGAGTCTCAGACTGTCCAGATGTTCAAGCATCTGCTCTAGGGTCAGCTGAGCCAGTTTACTGCTAGAACTCCTCAAACTGCACAAACACAACAGTAAGAGATCAAACTAACTTTCTTCCTTAAACTTAAACTTTCTTAAATCTGAAAATAATCCTTTTTATGCCAGCAAAATCTTTTAACCGATTTTTGTTTTAGGATCTGTCGTGGGGATGGGGACGACAACAATCTACTTTGACCAATCAGAGTGCAGAGTTAAAAAAGTGGCAAAAAGATTTGTACTCGAGCAGAAGAGATTTCTGTGCAATATCTTTGAGTTTCGCTGAATTGTATAAATGCTGGATTAAGCTTGTGGCGTGGAATTGAGATTGCAATTTTTAGCAATTAATTGTGTAGCTCTACCTCTGTCGTTTACGCGGCATGTTGTTGTTCTTGATGAGCAGGGCCTTGATGTGCTCTCCCAGAAGATCGTCGTGTTTGGCCGCCCAGTGCCGCAGGATGCTGGTGGTAAACTGGTCCTCGTGGTGATACGGTCGACTCAGAACCATCTTCACCATCTCCTCACTGGGTCTTTAGCAAAAGAGAAAAATCAAAAGTGTATTAAGGATTTCTCCCGATCACATTGGTTGGACTGTGTTAATTGTTATTAAATGAGACCGATCTGACACCTAGACAGATACATTTCTATAGATAAATATACACTTTGAAACGTATTCAGATATAACAAAACTATATAACCACATAGAATGTGATTGGTTCAGATTGGTCCAATGAAAAAGCTGCAGTTGCTCTTTAGTCACTTTAATTTACTGTGTAAACTACAACAAGACGAGCATAGTTCACGTCCAGAGTCCGTGAGGAACTGAAAGCCTGGATTAAAATAAAGTGATCATTTTATTAAAGCAGGTGATTTGCGAGATACTTGGCACCAGGTTTCTCCAAACTTGATCAACTGGTTTCAAACTTGAACTTGATTAATTAATTCAATCATGGACTTCGTAACGAACAATCAGAAGCAAATGATCACAATTGCAGCAAAACAAAGTGAATCGGCAGCTTTTTACATTCTAAAGAGCATCAGCAAACACAATATGAAAGCAAATTATTTCAGTAAGAGCTCTGGTTTAAAAAAAAAAAAAAAAACACACACTATTAGAGAATTATCTGTGTTTTCACTGTGAGCAACATCATCCCTACAATACAGTGTGATGACGATTTGATAAGCACTTCAGAATCAACCCTAAAAACAACATAAAGTGCTTAATTTGGGACTAATCTCGATCTCAGAGATGGAATCACTGGAGTCGGCGCTGGAATACTTACTTTTCTCTGCGCAACTGTAACAGGAGGCAGGATAGAGCCTCGGGATGCTCTGAAAGACAGAGTTGAAACTTATGAGGAAACATAGGAGACGGATGGGAGCTTGTGTCTTGCTTTGTGGACATAAACACTCAACCTTTGTATTTCAGGTGCTGCAAAATGGGGGTGATGGTTTCCAGAGGAATACTGTGTGCCAGGAAAAGCTGCCAAGTGCTGTATTGCTCGAACGTCTCCCAGTCCAGAGATTGAACTGTAACGATTGTTCACAGCCAGTTGCAAACCCAAATGCCAATTTTCAGTGGATTTTACACTCGATCGATAAGGAAACATCAACTCACTGAGGATGTTGAGAACAGAGTCTTTCCGGAACATCACCAAATTACCCATCATCACATGACACATCAGTTCCTGAAGCTGTGAGTAGAGATGATGAGAGACGGTGAATTAGAGAAGTTTAGTTTAAAATTTTGTTCAAGTTTGTTTAATTATTCATATATTAATTTCTTTAAACACTTACATTGAACTCACTTTAAAATGATTTACAAATCATTAATATAATTTGCTATAGTTGCTACACTATAGAGCAGCTGAACGTGAGTTCACAAAATGTATACACAACTAAATTATCAATATCAAGACATTAATGTGCTTTTATTTAATAACAAATATATTTAAAAACATGAATATTCCAACAATTCAGTTGTTTGTATTCGTAAAAGATTTATATTTATGTTGACCAATCAGAGCGCACTTTCAGAACTGAGGAAATATTTTAATTCATGTTCACTGCATCTGGAATAATAATTTTAGTTTGCAACATTACATAAACAAAATGACATAAATGTTGTGTTTTGCATGACCCTAATTCAAAGTATAAATCATGCCGTTCATTTCGAACCTGCGCTGAATCGATGACGGCGACGATCATGTTGAGAAGTTCTCCACTTCGCAGAGTCTCGTCGGGAAACTGTAGAGGCGAGACAGAGAATCAATCACGGCTGTAATGGGGTGTGAGATGAGGAGAGTCTGCTGAAGGACCAGGTACCTCCGAGTAAATGGATGGGGTCAGATAGCACAGCAACCTCACATCATCCTCCTGACAGGCCTTCATATCCATCATCAGACAGGTATGCAGTTCCCCTAAAGCAGTGGCCTGAGCAAACGACTCATAAAGACTCATCTTCCCTGCTGCCGCTTTGCTGCAAAAACCCAACAGAAAAATTAAGGCAAGAATCATGGAATACAGTTTCATGGAATACAAAAGATCTCGCGACAACGGTGACGTCGCCTGGTCAACACGGGTGTTCCGCACGGACAATATAGAGCGTGACACAAGCGTGACAATGCTGTTGACGTGCTGTTAGTGCTATATGTGCTAAGTTTATTAAAGTAAACAGTCCAGTTTGCTCAACAGTCCAGTTTGTAGTCTGAAAACAGAATAAGCTGAAAGTTCCTGTCTCAATCTCTCAATAGTGTTGCCAGATTGGTAGCTTTTCCTGAGTGGTCTGGCGGCTTTTTAATGACTTTTGAGCTGGAAAACACCGGCTCTATGTGGCAACACTATCCCGCAGACAGGTAAAAAAAAAAAAAAAGTCGCCATTTGGGAACAAGACTAGCTTATTTTGTATTTCGGAAGCAAGATCTCTAAAAGTAGCTAGTCTATTTTGTTTTGTTTATTTGATGTGCGTAAAGAATAAACAACTGTTTTTACACACCTGGACTCTCATCTCTGTACATGATAGCGGAAATAAAAAGTCGCACTACTTTTATATCTCGACAAAATTCGTAAATCATGACAAAATGTCCTCGGGGACGTGTTTTGTAATGTGTTTTGTGTTTTTGTAAAACATTTGTAAGTTGTGTTACCACAGTACAAATGCCCAGTGACTAGAAAAACGCTAGGCCTCACCTGGCTTTCAAGTAATAAAGCAGATGATAACCGATTTTCGGTTGTTTCTGGTAAAGCTCGGCCAGAAGGTCCAGCAGAACAGAGAATCCACTGTTGTCTTCCTGCATCTGACACAAGTTCCTGAAGATCAGACACACTGGCTTGCACACAGAGTCCTCCAGAGACCTGCACAAACACAAGCCTGGTTATTCCACAAAGCAACTTCTACCATTTTTCCATATGGGTATGGGAGGCACGTACTCCTCAGTGATCTCCTCAGGCAAAACATCTCCTCTAAAGTGATTCTTAAACAGCTCAGCCATACAGGAAGCAAGAGTCGACATCTGCTCCGAGTCGAAATCCTCCTGAAACCATCAGAGTGACCAAATGTCTCAAAATGAACCGTCAAAACACTTTGGGATAGTTTGAAGCTCATCCAACCTCTAAAATGAGATCCACTATTTCCTGCATGACCTCACAGTGTGTTTCCGTGTCACTACGATAGAGAAAAGTATGTTAGATGTGTGTAAATAAACTCTGTTACATGAGATGCTGAAGTCTCACCCTCCTTTCTGCAGCTGCAGAATTCTCTCTTTCAGCACTTCATCTAATTGGTCCACAAAAGCAGAGATGTCAGCAGGCTCGTCGATATAAGTCTCTTTGAGCTGGTGGATCCTGAACTCCCGTTTTTTACCTACGGAACATCATTATTACTAGAAACACAAACTCTGACAAATGCCTTTTGAGGTGTGGATAAACATCTCACCCTTGCCGTTCAGCTCCTCCTCGTCATCACTGAAGGTAGCATCGGTGTTGTCATAGCAGCCATCTTCCTTATCTAGCACATGATTGTCCATCTCCAAAGGAACGGATTCCTCCATTTTCACTAGATTCCATGAAGAACAATTAATGGAAAAACACAAAGATCTACAACAAAGACATTTGGATCACACTAAACAACAATGAATTTTCATTATATCGATTTATCAAAATTAAAACTAGAAGATTTTATTTTTTCCTGTAAGAAAAGGTCTAGTAAAGAGTGGATATGCTTCAATTAAGTTTAACTGAATTTCTAGAGAAATGTAGCACCACGTCTTAACATAAGACCTAGTGCCATTTTGAAACAAATATATTATTTTTAAGCAAACTGAACATCAAATTTGGTCTTTGCTAATACCAACACAAATTCAAGAAACATGCACTGACGATGAAGATAATACAGTCAAATTTAAATATTTGTGTCACAAATTAATCGATACAGCCACTTAATTGTGTCAAATTTAAAACTAACAAAACCAATTACACAAAACTTTTTATTTAACTTTTAAATTTCATAAATTTACCTCGGATTAAAAAGTTGAGATTTTTGAAGAATAACCACATATGTAAAATTACAAAAAATATAAATAAATCACTATTAAAAGTACTGTTAACATATTTTTGAAGATGTACGGTAAATTAAAATATATTTTTCAGTGAATTTTTTTGAAAGTTTTTTGGAAGATTTTTAATGATTTCAATAAAAGTTTCCTAAAAATTAAACATTTTAAAAATATTAACCTTTAAAAACAGATTATGAAATCTTACTTCCTACTTAAGTATGTTGAATTCCCAAAAGTGTATTATGTGAATATTGGTTTGTTCTGAACCAAACTAAAGAACTTGATCTGGTTTTGTGGACACTGACCTTCTGTTGGTGGAGACGGAGAGCTGCAGAACTCTGGGAAGCGTTCTCTCAGCATTGAGCGCAGTTCACGGTCCAGCTTTGGGTTGTCAAACAGAGGTGCCAGGTGGCTAAAAGAGAGAGATCAATTTTAAAACAAAAAAAAGTCAAAAAAAAAAAAAAAATACTACATTTAATAAAAATATCCACTCACGCCAAAACTCTCTTCTCCATGATGAAGGTGAGCGAGTTGAAGACACCCTGCCGCACTTGACCCTCTAAAGGTGGGGAAAAGTTTGGGATGATCTGAAGAAGAAACAGACAGTGGATAAATACATTTAATTTTTAATAAATTTAACATTTTTAAAAAACATCGGCGAAACTAGATTCTTCTGCTGGGAAAGTTCATCACCCGACACATGAAATCCAGAAGTGTGGCTGTGATGGCAGGATGGGGCTTCATGGAATGATGCATCACTAAAATGGCAGGCTCTATAAGAAACAGAAAAAGAACAAAAATGTAAAGAAAGAAAGAAGCCACTTGAGCCACTTTACCCCAGCCAGCTAGTTTTTTTGTATTTTATTAATATTTTATATTTATCTTTTTATCTTCATTTTCATTGTATTTCTTTGTTCGCTTATTTAAACTCTTTCTCAAATGCATCCCCCTAAACCCCCATGTTTAAATGCAGGACAATCTGGAAAATACACTTCACTACATGTACCATGTATAACATGTATGTGAGAAATAAAATGTGAATTCAAAAATAATACAAGAAATATGAGAGAAAGAAAGAAGCATTAAATTGCTTCAAAATTGCATTTAGAGAAGTTAAAAGCAAAGCCAATATCACATCAGAATTTCAAAAAATAAATAGAATATAATAAAACAACACTGACGCCTCACCTATGTTCATAATGCTGTCTTTGTCCGGGTTAAAGAAGAGCCAATCATAAAACAAGGCCAGCTTGGCGTTGGATGCGGCAACATTCGACTGCAGTAACGGAAAGAACAAACAGAAAACTGTGTGTAGAGAAATCCGGGATCATTTATTTGTTCTTTACCAAAATGTGGCTCACCGTGCAGGTGGTCAGCAGCCAGCCAATAATAGCCCACCGCGGCAAAATGTCAGAGCTCAGAACTTCATTGGATGGATGAACCACGCCGCATATGTAGCGTATGAGGTCGCAGCGCAGCGATTGGCTCTCAGCAGTGGACAGATACTGCCTCTGAAACCAGTCCTGATAGCGCTTCTGCTGCCCAAAACGAACCTAGAGACACCAGAGCGTTAGTCCTCACCTCGGTGGTCTCAACGTCAGCACGTGGTTTTACCCGTGAGGTCATGAACAGCAATTTTGTCTCCATATCAGGGGTGAGTCGACAAGCCAGGAATTTGCGTGACGTCCGCGCCGTCAGGAGCTGCAGGATACCTACAGCGGGAAGAGACGAGGATGCGTCACAAAACGTTCCCGGGGTTTCGCCATTCCCGTGTGAGCACAAACTTGTGAACTGCGGGCTGAGGGTCTGAGGGTTGTGCAGCAGGTCTCGCCAAAGCAACTCCATCTCGGGAATCCGAGCCACATTCTGTAAAAGTCGCACCAGATCTCTTCCGATGATAAAACACTCCATGAACTGTTCAAACACAAGCACAATCCATTAGGTAAACATTGTACATCGGTTTTTGGGCCCGTCCACCAGCCGTCCGACATGAGTAAGTGATACTCACTCTTTCTCTGAGGAGCCCGATGCAGAAGTCCACCTCTCTCTGTCGGAGCGATAACAGGTTGGGAGTCCCGTGGTCCACGATGAGACGCAGGTATGTGTACACAGACATGGCCACTAGCATCCCACTCTTGAGCATCCACTCTCTGTCCATCACACAGAACAGATTGGTGGTTAAATCACACAGGTTTGTATTTTACAGCAGTCATGTTTCACTCATGCTTACCTCTGGTCCACCAAAATCTCCAGAACGTTCTCGGCTAACCACAGGTTTTTATTGGAAATGTCTCCTCCTGTGAATTGAAGATTACAATCAAGCCAAGACAGAATATCCAGGATCTCACAACAGGTTTTTTTTTTCCAATTTAGAAAATAATTAATTTAAAATTTTTTTTTTTTCCCAAATCATTGCTAAATGATTTGGTGTCTGTAATTTCCAGACATATGTTGCAAATGTTGCCATTTTCTAAATGTTTATACAGTATGTTACACGGAAACCATTTGTACATGGCACAAATAAAAAAAAATCTAGTTTATTTTAGAATTTTAGAAGATGGCCCAATTCGCAATTCATGATGCTGCAGTCACATTTGCACCAGCCTCTTTTCTTCCTTTTATTAATTATCTGCACTCTTAGTGCAGATCGTTATTTAATTTTTTTTATTGAACTGTATTTCATTGAAGGACGAAGCGGTAGAAGATGAATGAATGAATGAATGAATGTATTTTATTACTAACTTCTTAACTGCATCCCCTCCTCCCAATCCCCCATGTTTAAATGCTGGACGATCAGGAAAAAAGATTTCACTACATGCCGTAACCATGTAAAATGTGTGTGCGACAAAAAAAATTTGAATTTGAAGGAGAAACTCTTGAACTTCAACATTTAATGCTGCTGCTTTACTTTCAACAACATAATTTAAAAAAAATAAAGCAATAAACCACAAGAGATTTGACACTTCTATTCCAGCTGTAGAAGAGCATGCTATATTTAAGACACATCTAAAATGTGCTGTAATTGAGAACAGGCCCTACCGCAAGATCGATATGGGAAATTAAGGAAATCGACACACACTCTTTGCGTAGAGTTGCGTAACAAAGGATGTACAGAGCGACGCAGTGTTTCTTGTGTTATTTGATAAACCCCTACATCCTAAAGACATCCTACAGCGTGTAAAATCATCATTTGTTTTTTTTCCTGAGTTGCTGGAACACAATTATGTGTTGCATATATATGTGATTAAAAAACAAATGATGCTGCATCACAAAGGACACAGTTATTTTTACTGATAAAAATAAACTGGGACTGACAAGTTCTGAGTGTGTGTGTGTGTGTGTGTGTGTGTGTGTATATAAATCACCAGCGATCTGCTTCATCAGCGTCATGAGGACTCCATCAGCCCCGATGACGCCGCTCTTCACAAGCTCTCGGACCAACCACACCAGCTGCCAAGACACATCCAGAAAGATGAGGCGTCATTCCTTAAACAGTTATTCCAGAAGTGAGAATGCTAACAGATGGAAGCAAACCTGTGTCCGGCACACGTCCTGCAGCTTAAGGAACTTCTCCATGAGGATCTGGTTGATCTTCATCAGCACCACACTCATACCGTCTCGATTCACCAAGGTCAGGTCTCTGTAGCACTGGGGAGTGGATGTGATGTTAATGCGGACTGATGGGAGATTATGGAATATGTGTTTAGAAACTCCACTGTACCCGCTGTGCCTGCGGGGGCTCCGTGAGCAGAAGAGTGAAAAGCCCAAGACAGATCTCCTCATGCTGCTGCGGACCCTTACACACCTGCACACACACTCCCATCATGAACTACTTTGCAGTGAACTTTTCACATCCATGAAACACA
>CM051498.1:6352616-6379784 GCA_028031935.1 Paedocypris micromegethes
AAAAAAAAAAAAAAAAAAACACATCAACAGTCCAAAATATAAACAACAAAATTGTTTACAACCATTTAACGACATTGATATGTTGTGACTTGGTGAGTTTTACAGCAAGATTTTCAAAATATATAACTATAACAAAAATAAAAGTAACAATGCAACATAAATAAAAGTAACAATGCAAATGCCAGACAAATTTTCAATTCTTTATGTGAGACAGAATAGTGTGGTTTGGAAACCCAACGTCTTCCTGACCAGATTTTATTTTGTCATGCACCACAAAGAAATTTGTAATTCACAAATACAAACTTTATATTCATCAGCAAAAAATAGAAAGTGATGAAAGTATGAAGACTATTAGAAGATTTATATTCTCTGCTGTCTAATGGGAAAGATTCAAATCTATTCGTGCTCATTAAAAGATTTTACAAAATCGGGCTTTTCCCTCATGTTGAAATAATTTGACTTCACACGTGCGAAACATTCTTGTGCACATTCACCGTTTAATACAATTCAAGGCTGCCGTACAAAACCTGTGCCTGGCCTTCCACTGGGTCTTCAACATTAATAAAGTTTGAGCTCTGTGTAATAATTATCCTACAATTATTTTACTACTAGTAAGTAACCTAACAAGCTTTGTTCTTGAACATTTCTCTACAGTATAGAATATACAGTATAGGTGAAGAGATCAAGTATAATCCTAACATCTCGTTTCGGTTTCAACATTATACAATTGAATGAAACAAAAGCCAACAAACAAAATCACTTGGACAAGAAAAGAATCCCAATTAAAATAATACTGAACCAAAACATCAATACAGACGAATTGTCTAATACAACATGTTGCATAAAACTGTAAAATAAAGTTTCCTCACATTGAAGAAGATAGCTCATGTTCAGAAACGTCTAAAGAACATCCATGTGCTGAGTAAAAATGTATTTTTTGTCCTGACTTTACAGGTTTCTTTTAATACGTAACCCCTGCGACGAACCCCTGCGATGACGTATTTTTCTTATGAGTTTTGGAATCACCCGCATATTGAGAACAAAAATAATTTTTCTAGAGCTACAGGACGTACAGCACAGCATCACAAATAAAGAAATCACAATGTCACATGTCCGGATAAGATCACACACCAACAGTGACCAATAGAACAAAACTGTGAGATGTTCCTCTAATGTTCAAGTTCTTAGCCGACGGGAGAGGCACCCAGTGTGGACTTCTGCTGCTGTCGCTCATCCGCCTCAAATAACAGGAAGCTCAGTCTCTGTTACCATGACCTTCTGGTCTGCTTGGCAGAATCGCTGAGATTTAATAGAGAGACAGACATGGAGCGTTGGGATTAAAAATTGAGGTGCTTGAAAAGAAACAAAGCGGATGGTTGTGCCTTTTCTCAAAGCAACTCAGGCCTTTCTCCTGTGACTGCTGATGTTCACAGCTTTGTTCTCTCTGTGGAGCACTATCTTCTCACTCACTCTCTTCCGGTTTCACACACTATTGGAGTTGACCTCTCCTAGCAGCCAGTACGTCCTCATCCGTCCTTTACCCTTCATCTCCACGTCTCCTCTGAGCTCCAGCTGGAAGCAGTTGAATTCTTCTAGTATTGCACATGTGGCCTCAGACACATGGATCTTCAGGGCTGAAGGAAGAAGAATCTGTCTGTCATACAATCATCTCACCAATGCATGAAGAGATTTGTTATTCATTTTTGGAGGTCTGGGCTGTTATTTTTCTTTCTTGCATTCATAAAAGTTTAGGCATAAAGTTATGGTAGAAAATGAAATATATATAAAATATTCTGAAAATATTAAGAAATAAAGAATTATTTATAAAAGAAAATGTGTTTCCCTATGTCTTTTTTATTATTCGTGGTATTCATGAGAATTCACCGGGCCAGGATTCGAACCTACAACGTCTGGGTTTGACCAACTGTCACAATGTTTTTGATATTATCTCTTACTTTTGAAATCTGTAACGTATTTGTTAAAACACATGTGATAATACTACAATAAATACTTTTAATAATATATTTAAATACCATTATTTTAATAATATTTAAGATGGAATACACAAATCTGACACAAAAAATATTGCATATACTCTATATTAAAGGAATAATCTGAATGAACTCTTTTAATAAAAAGAAACCGTGAGTCTGTCTTTTAACGCTTTAAGCCTGTATTTTAATCTACATCTGTTGATTTAGATTTTTTGTTTTTATGTTATAGCCATATTACATCTAAGACAAGCTGTTTATTATATTTTTACTAAGGTTTTCCTAAATACACATTTCCGTATAGTACTTATATTTACAATTTTACAAAATTCAGTGTGTATTAATAATATAATAATACACCTTACAAATAGAAAGCGACATTGGAGAGAAAAGCATATTACTGTAAAACTCTTACCTTCTCCATTCGATTCCATGCGTGATGCTGTGTTGACCGTATCACCAAACAAGCAATACCTTGGCATCTTCAGACCAACCACCCCTGCGCACACAGGTCCTGGGTGCACACACACACACACACACACACACATTTTTTTAAAATCACTTGCATAAAACCTGTGATGCCTACCGCTGTGAATGCCAATGCGTAGACGAAGTTGCTGGTTGGCACGATGGCGGATTCGAAAGGAGTGAACAGCCTCTAGTAGAGCCAGAGACATGCGGGCGATCTCGCGGGCATGAAGCTTTCCGTTCCTCACTGGAAGACCTGACACCACCATGTACGCGTCACCTATTGTCTCCACCTGGTGGCGCCACACAATAGAGTACAGTATTTACATCCCAAAGCTTCGTCACAATTCCGAAATTTTTTTTGCTGCATTTACAGGCGTAAAAGAAAATATCTTGTTGCACAATTACAAAATTCAATGATATTAATTAACAATATCGGTATATCCCTCCATACATTTTCTAACACTGCGATTTCTGGGCCAAGGAAAGCTGGAATAGTTAAGCCATTATGTGTGAACAGTACATTACAAATTAGGTTAGTTACAAAAAGCTTTGCTAATTTTCTACACTTTTCTGACTGAAATCCATAATGGCAAGTGGTATTAAATCGAATCAGATTTTTGATTGGCCTTATGTAGTTATACTAGATAGCTATATAAACTACTTTACACTCTATAACTGTAACGTCTATCAAACTGTAACTCAATCTCCCACAAGCCTTTGCATTATGTCATGTGACTCCGTGTTAAGCCATCAGCTAGTATATCTCTGATGTGTTCAATCATGCCATGCATATAAAAACTCTACATGATTTTTTCTACATTTCCAGTTGTTCATGCTGAACGTTTTTTTCCCGTCTCCGTTTACCTATTTCTGACATAATGTCTTGCCTTCTCCATTACATTACATATTCAATAAATGTATTATTCAATATCTACTACAGTAAATGGTCAGTTAAATTCTATTATTTTCCACAGCTGCTTTGCGACAGTTGTTGAAGGACGTTTTAAGTAAATTAAAGATTTATTTTTATCTTTTATTGTTCAGGTTACACTATTGATTTTAGGGACTCCCTTTTTTGACGCCACAAAACACATAAAAAAGCCTTTTATCGTGTGTGTTGAGAAGCAGAGGCTAAGCGAATGTAAAAAAACGAGGGGAATCCTTTTAATATTATAATGTGCACCAAATAATGTATCAAAGTTACCTCTGACTATTTTAACATTATTAATTCAAAACATTATGATTGTTGTTACCTTGTACACGTCAAAATTGTCGATGATTGCATCAAAGCAAGTGTAGAGATCGTTTAGCAGCGTCACAACCTGTCGCAGGAGTAATACAACAATTAATATTGATAATTTGCATCGAGCAAGCTCCAAAATGACTGAAGTGAATCTGGCGGGTGTAATGGACTCTGGTCTTCTCAAGGCTCAGACCTGCATCGGTGTGCTCTCGGCTGATAAGGCGGTGAAACCCACAATGTCACTGAAGTAGATGGTGACAGAGTCAAAGGCCTCGGCCTGGACCATCTCTCCACGCTTCAGCTGCTCGGCTACTGAGCTGAAACCAAACACACAGTAAGATGAAGAGGAAAAGAAAACCTCGCTTTTTTCTCTTCTCACCAGTTTTATCCAAGAGCAGGTGAAAATGCTTCTTCTAAAAAAGTAATCTTTGTGAAATTACACAAGTAATTTCTATATTTTTTCATGTGTTGTGAAGATCTGGATTTATTTTATGTTCAAGAATATTTTGGGCAAATCTTGTAGAAATATAGTCACCAATGTAGTCACTCATTATCATGTTCAAGAAAGCAGTCTGAGAAGGCTTGTGCTTTATGACATGGCGCATTATCCCGCTGGAAGTGGCCATCAGAAGATGGGAACACTGTGGTCGTACAGGTATGGACATGGCCAGCTACAGTGCTCAGGTCGGCTGTGGCATTGACAAGATGCTCAGTAGGTACTAATGGTGTACCAGGAAAATATCCCCCACACCATTTCACCACCAGCAGCAGCCTGAACCATTGAAGACATGATGGATCCATGCCTTCCTGTTGTTGAAGCCAAATTCTGACCCTACCACCCGAATACTGCAGTAGAAAATGACACTCATCAGACCAGGCAAAGTTTTCCAATCTATTGTCCAGTCTTGGTGAGTTTGTAGCCTCAGTTTCCTGTTCTTGAACTATGAACTTGAACTTCTTAGCTGACAAGGGAGGCACCCGGTGTGGACTTCTGCTGCTGTACCCCATCTGCCTCAAAGTGGAGATCCTATTCTAGGTAGATCGGGCTCTTCTTCAAGGCCATCCAAGCAGTCTGTTATATCTGACTCACAACACATTATCAAAGACTGATAAGACACCCACAGTTTGCTCACTTTGACTTTTCGGTCACCCCCACCACATTCCTTGTGTCTTAAGATAAAAAGTTCCAGCATGCATTTCCGGCATGAAATGTTGACCAATTTGTGCACAGAACTGCCGCACCTGATATTTTCTATTTTTGACACCATTCTATAAAAACCGAGAGATGGTTGTGTGTGAAAATCCCAGTAGATTAGCAGTTTCTGAAATTCTCAGACAAGCCCGTCTGGCACCAACAACCACCGTTCAACGTCATTTACCCTAAAACCTCTAATAGAAGGCCACCATGGCAGAAGGGTTGAAAATTAGAAGGCCGCCTCTATTAGAAGGCCACTTTTATATAGGTAGTATATATGTGTGACCAACTGCTCTAATGCGTCTTATGGGTAAATAACTTTTACCCCATTCTGACGCTCCGACTGAACTGCATTGAATTGCTGCCGCATGATTGGCTAATTAGGAATAGACATTAACAAGCAGTTAGAATTTGAAAGTGTACCTAATGAGTGGCCGATGAGTACATTTTCAAATATTACAGATCCAATTTTCAGTGTATGTAGAAGCAATATGATTATAATTGGGATGATGTCACTTACTGTGGGAGAATCTGGTAAAGTAGAGCTTCAGCCTTGCGCTTCTCCTCGTGATAAGCCTGTGTCCTCTCCTCCACCAGCTCCTCCAGGTTATTGGCGTACTGCTCCATCCGAGAAAGCAGGTTATCCAGGATGTTGGAGCCATATCCGCTGTCGGAATGCATGACAGCACTTTTCAGGGTTTTTAATCAGATTACTGTTTCCAAGAACTTCAGACAGTGATATCAGACTATAGTTTTTGTGTTTTGAATGTTTATAGGTTTGTGTGTAGAGAGAGAGAGAGAGAGAGAGAGAGTGTGTGTGTGTGTGTGTGTGTGT
Source organism: Paedocypris micromegethes (assembly GCA_028031935.1). NCBI lineage: Eukaryota > Metazoa > Chordata > Actinopteri > Cypriniformes > Paedocypris > Paedocypris micromegethes. The sequence continues at coordinate 6,358,352 of CM051498.1, forward strand.
TTAAAATATGATTAGAAATTAGGAATAATTAATACAATATTACCATAAGTATGTAAAAAACTTGACTTTTAAAAAATCAATATGAAAAATAGCATACCGATTATTCTTGCGGAGTAGAACTTTAATCTGGTTGAACTCTGGCCTTTCATTGACATCTTCTGCCCAGCATCGCTGCATCAGCTGACCCATCTCATCGCTGTGACTCTGGGAACATAGCAGCGGACGAAGGTACGGCCAGCGACCCTCCACCACCCGGTCTACAATCTCTGAAGAGGACAACGTCTGGATTATGAATATTTGTGTACCAATTAAATAGTAAGTCACGATTATTGGATTTAACCAGAATTTCAGACTTTTCAGTAGAAACATTTCAGTGATTGTTCAATATTTATCTTCCAGTAACAGTGAATACAGTTGCTTTAATAATATTGTTTTCTGTTACCAGTAAATACATTTAATTTGCTATGAACTGTATTTACGCAACAATAGCACCCTTTTTTTCCAAATTCAGACGCTCAAATATTGGGGCGTACTTGTAATTTTATGTATATGCAATTGTATTTATGCACATACATACAAGCACTCATATTTGTACTGTACTACAAACATTGATTCTAAATACTGTATATTTTCTTCCTACATTATTCAAGAGGAAGAGCCACCAGTTTTTACAATAATAAAAGAAGTATTTTTAAGAAAAGTATTTAGCCAGAAAGTACCATATTTACCCCCTGATTTTTCAGGCACAAATACAAATTTGTGACTCAACTAATTTCAATATCGATTGAATAATAGATTAAAAAAAGGTCGATTCTAGTCATTTTCAAACTCCAACTCCCATAATTCTCAGCCAATCCCAAGAGCCTTTGCACTTGTCCACGCAGGCGCAGTTATTTCAAGCTGTTTCTTCACCTGACGCCGTGTCAAGAGGATCGTAGCGAAGGATTATTTTCAACGGCACAGCAAACCAAGCGTTTTGATTGTATTTGTTCCCTACTATTAATTCTTTGCTCGTGTTGTTCGTTTTCGACTTTTTTCCGATGCTTTTAGACTTTGTTTCCAGCCTTTAGCGATAATTTACAGAATGCTTCGACTGTTCCAATGTTAATTATTTTTTGTTCTAATATGTTATTTTGCCCCTGCTAAGTGTCGCTGCGTGACTAATGTTTTCTTACATTTCTGTAAATACAGTATTTAGATTTTTAAAACGTAATTTTTCATTTTTTTCTGGGGGGTGCTTCTATTTGCGTAAATGCGGTATTTCATTTGCAGGTTTATAAAAGTTAAGGATTTTTATTTTTCGTGATTGGATGGCGTTGACCTCTGACCTTTCGGGCTTAAACACGGGCCTTCCACGTAAAAGACGCCCTTGAGCAGCGCGAGTTCTTGCAGAATGATGCCAAAGCTGTAGACATCTCCCCTCTGTGTGCCGCACGCAGGTGGGTTGTCAGCACGCAGAAGCTCCGGCGCCGTCCACAGCTTGCCTGTCAGCCATGAACATGAATGCTACACGCTTCTTCACACCTGTATGTCTGTGCATTGGCGAGCCACTCACGTGCGTAGAAGGCATGCGTTCCCTCCAAGTTGCTCTCCTTTCGAAAACTTTCCAGACCGTAATCGGTGATTTTCAGCACGAAGCGACTGTCGACAACACAGTTGGATGACTTCAGGTTGCCGTGAGAGACGATGACGCTGTTGTGAAGAAATGCCATTCCCTATAGAGTGACAAGTTGATGGTTAGTTTCCTCCAGGCAGAGTTTGACCGAGAAAGGAAGACTACTAAGCATGGGGTTAACCAGTCATAAGTGGACTTCTCATTGTATGTACGTATAGTGAAATGGAGACTGACTTTTTGTTCATTTTTCACTATTTTGTTCTGGCATTTGGAAACATTGGGCTGTTAAATTATCTTTCTATTTTAGAAAACGAAACATCATGAATAAAGAGTTTCTAGATTTTCACATTTCTTGGTGTTTTTGTAACTTAAATATGAGTATATTACTCAAGTTCTTTTCAAATTAGATCAAATCTTCATGGAATGTCTGGTAACTTGTAGTCTGGTAATAGAGTAATTTTTACAGTAAGGCGTTCGTACATTTTCTCAAGTATGGTTTTCCACTCATTACACCACTGCTAAATACTAAAAACAAAACTGTATATAAACAATTTTGCAGCTGGGCCTTCAGTAATGGTCCATCTGAATCAATTTGCCCCTCAAAAACCAATTTATGGTTATAAAAAACAACTTAATTTTTACGTGGAGCCTTTAGAACTAGTAGTAACGGCATGGCAATATGAAGTGCTGATGAAACTACAGATCCTACAGATGAAAATACAGATGTATAAATTGTAAGGTTCGTAACACAAGAAAATGTTTTCCATGCTTTTTTTTTAAACAGAATATTCAAATTTTCTAGTTTTTTTGACGGGATATATTTTTATGTAGGACAAAATATTTGAACTTATTTAGAATGAAAGTTCATGTGTTCTGTAAAAGTATTCCTATCTGTTTCTGTTCCTGTCTATTCTGGTCATTTCTGTCTGTTTTTATGCATATTTATGTTGAAAAACGTTTAGTTTTAGTTTATTGAATTCATTTGTATCCGGTTTTGCCATGACTGGATGTGTGCTATTCTTGCAATGTTTTCTACAGTTGTAAATTGTAATCTGAAGGCGTGGGCGGAGCTCGAGTTTTACCCGCATGGTAATTAATGATAGCTGCTATGTGATTGGTTAAATGCTCAACGCACAATATTGAGCAACCATATGAAAACGGGGGGAAACGGCCATGAAGGAAACGGCCAGACCATTTGGAATAATTTTATAAGTAATCATGGACAAAGTACAATTGCATTCGTTTGTGATTCAGATATGACTATTTTTAGATTGTCAGAAAAGGCTTTGAAGTTGTTGCAATTTGTTGAAGAGTTGTGCATCAATGCAATTCAAAGGAAAAAGCAGAATAGATTTTCCCCCCACCTTTACAATGTCATTGATTAGCGAGTAGCGGAACATCCAGTCCAGCGTGATTCCTTCACTCTCCATGAGGTCCTACAAATCCCACACACAAAACACACATCTAACAATCAAGATTTGGAAACTGCACTCGTTCAAACACATAACAAATTTGAATCACACCACGATTATACAATAGGATCAATTAGTTAAATTAGTGAGCAAATAGTGAGTTGTTCCTTGAAAACAATAATTCTGAAAAATATTACAGCAGCTTTGGAACAGTCTGCGATCTTGAAAAGTGCTTTTTGTGTTCATTAAGTTCATATAAGTGCCTTATACATTAATTAAATGAAACCAAATTGAAAGTTTATTCAAAATAAATAAAAAATGTACGATAAAAATTCAGTAAATATTATTTTCAATCAAAATATAATTGTATAAACAAAAGCTCTGTGATTGGAAAATGGATGAATGTATTAATAAAGATGTATTGTGTTATTTGCCAAGTAGTCTGATATGAATAAAAAAAATTCTGAAAAACTTCATAAAAAATTATGAAAAACAATATTCACAAAATTAGATTCACAAAAACATATGAGTATAGGGATTTACTTTCTAAGATTAAAACTAGTAAAATACTCTGAATTAAAACTGAATTAAAACTAAAATAACCGAGTTATGAGAATACTGTATACAGTTGAACTGACCTTGGACCTTTGATATGAATAATATACAAAACATTAAGAGTGTTGACCAATTGTAAATCTTCCACCGGTGTGTGTGTGGGTGTGTTCACCTGAAGACTTCCGCGCGGACAGTATTCTGTAAGGATGCAGATGTTCGGTGGGTCTGTACAGGCCCCGATAAAGCGCGTCAAGTGCTCGTTTTGAACGTCACGCATCTATAGCAAAGAAACAGTGAAAAATACAATCAAAAAAAGAGTGAAAAGTGAGAAGTGAGAGAGTAACAAACACACACACTTACGTGTTTGAGTTCAAACAGCACTTTCCTGGTCAGCTCAATGCGCTTCTTGTTGACATACTTAATGGCCGAAATGTTTCCCTGGAAATAAGACGTCATCCGGGTTTGAGATTGTTAGACATCAAAGACTTTGGAGAGTAACAATGTTAAATCACACTGTTAAAATGTAGCAGGAATAATGACAATGTGTGGAAAAAAGAAGACACAGAAGCCATATTCTCATTAGTAATGTAGAACCACGACACCAAAGAGAGCTCTTGCGCAATTCTGTCTCATCTCTCTATCTACTAAGCTGTGACTTCCTGTCTAGCGGCCATTTTAGGCTTGACCCTTAATGCTGTACATCTTCTATTAGTGGCCTGTCTCTTATTGACGCATGTTATAGACAATATACAAACAAACGTGGTATTTTAACACGTCACGACAAAAATAACCCTTTGTGAATAAACCTCAGAGCTACTATTTGAAGATACAGTGGGATATCTACTTATGAATGACTCTGTTTACACAAATTTACTCTTACAAAGGCCGTCGATGAAAAAATAATGTGTCATTTAACAAAATTATTTCATTACACGATAGGCCAAATGTTGTAGCAAGCAAGTTATTTTTTTTTACCACTAATATGCAGGGAGATTTTTTAAAACATGCAAGAGCCCAGATGTTTAAAACAGTTTTTTAAACAAGAAAGGAACACTTTTACAGAAGTAACAGGTACGGTTAACTGTTATCTTACTGGACCATTGACGCGTCACACAGGACGAGCTGACGTCACTTTTGTTGACAAAGCCGTTGGCTGTAAAACTGCGAAACTCGGTGGCGGAGAAAGGCAATGCAATTTTTATCGGGACGGATTATCAAATTCACATGCAAAATGCGGCCCATTTTACGAAATTTTCATTTTACAGAACTGCTGTCGGCACAAATTAATTTCGTGAAGAGTGGTACCACTGTACACATACAGAAGACATCTTGCAAAGTATTGTTGACCAGTTTGCCAACATATGAATTGGTATACATTTTGATTTCCTGCAAATTGGATATTTAACCTGAGACTTCAATGAAGAACCAATAAACTATAAGTCTTTTACCTTAAAAAATATTACATGCTTCTCTTGTTTTATATCTACCGTGCTTTACATTTAACCTCTTTTATTAAGCTGCTTTGGAAAGTCCTTTGAAAAGTGATAAAGTCATAAAAGAGTGTTATTAAAATCCGAGAACATGGAAAACTTCCAACGTAAACCATCCTTGATAGGTCAAAACACTCAAGGCCCAGACTTTTATTTTGCTTTGAAAAGAACTTTTGTCCAATAAAATAAAAGTGTAAATTGCGCAACAGTGTGTCAGACTCCTCGTGTGTACCTTGTAGTATCCAGTCTTGGCATAGATCTGGAAGTTTCCCTCCATGGTGAGTAGCGAGCCGTAGTTGGAGCCCCGCTGGGTGGAAAAAGGTTTGAGACGTGAACACACACCTGCCGAATCCAGGAACCCGCCACGTAATGGGAATGACAGAGCGTGTTTCCTCTCACCAGTGACATGGTGAGTTTACTGCAGGCTCGGCGCAAAACCTTGTCCATGTTCATCTGGATGTCCTCCCAGTGCACACGCCACAGCTGCGCCGCCAGCTCGTTCTCCAGCTTCAGCTTCCTGTTTCACCAGAGCACAAATCAATGATGGAAAGAATACAAGAGAAACTGGGAAAATCACAGAGCAGCTAAAAACCAGAAGGACAGGGACAAAATCGTCGTTGAGAATGGTTTATTTGAAATGTATAAATTGTCCTTTATTGTTCTGCATACCATACTTGTATATTGACCAAACAAATGCAACTCTTTCCATTCATTCTTTAATTTTTTTTTTCACTTACGTATGACAGAAATGACATCACGTTTAAAAAGAAAATATGTATTGTAAACAGTATATATGTTTTATTTTTTATATAATATATATTTATAAACAGGAATATAGTGTATATAGCGTATATGATAAATATATACTGTATATGTATACATATTTATATCTATATACAATAAGATTCTTATATTTCTCTAAAATCTTTCTGTCATTTTTTTAATCAAGGTAATGCGGAGTAATTTTAAAGGTAATATAAAAATGTAATCTTTAGCAAATAGTAATTTAAATTAGGAGTTTAGTACATTACCTAACACTTAATTAACACTTAATTAAAAAAATGATTCATTCCCATTCCACCTATATCACGTCACAATAATGAATCAACAATTAATAATAACCACAATAAACATGATATAATTGTTTCCCTCATTTTGTTTAATAAAACTATCAGTTATTTTTGTCTGTGACAAACAAACAGATGTTCACACAAATTTAAACACAATAATTCTGAGTTATTCATGTTGCATATGATTTGCATATGAACATTTGCATGTTACACAGTAACAATAGGAAAATAGTTATATGCAGTTGGGAAAAGCGAATTGTGACAATGCATATTCAGTGTCTTTGTCGTGATCTGGCAGTGAGTTCCTTTATTAAACATCAGGAAGCGATTGAGAGACACAAAGAAAGAAAGAAGGACAAAGGCAAAAAAGAAATGCAGACGGTCTGCAGTTTAATACTTCCTTTACTTCTCATGACCTTCTACATGTTGATACCGTGTATCTACTGTACAGTATGTCTACACAGTTTGTCTGTACAGTATGTCTGTACAGTATGTCTGTACAGTATGTCTGTAGAGTATGTCTGTATTGAACCTCACCTGTAAATGAAAACTGTGACCGTCACAATGATGATAAAGATGAAGCAGACCACTATAGAGATCATCTGGTGCATGGTGACTGTCTCTGAACCAGGGAAACAAAAGCAACAAACAACAAAAAGCTAAAATATTTTGTGTTAGAGAAAAAAAAAGAATTTTAAGCGAAACTTTAAATGGACTTTTTTCAATATGCTCAAAAAATATATTATTACATTTTTGATGATTGATTTTGTTCTCTCCTTCTTTCCTTCATCTCTTTACCTCTCATCTTCCCAAACCACCTTTCTTCTCATCCTTCAATATTTTCCTTCTTTTTACATTCTATCCCTCCCTTCCCTCCTTCCTTTCTTCCAATATTTCCTTTCTTTTCATCGTTCCATCATTTCTTTCTTCTTCCTTCAATTCTTCATTCCTTCCGCCCATCTTTTTTTTCTTTCCCACCTTTCTTCTTCCCTTCCTTTGCCATCCTACAGTACCTCACATCCTTCCTTTATTCCTCTCTTCTGCCCTTTCGTCCTTTCTTCGATCCATCATTTCTTCCTACTTCAACTTCCTTTCAGCAGTTTCTTTACTTCCCCTACTTGTCCTTCCTTCTTCCCACTCTTCCTTCCTCCCTTCTTCCCATTCTTTCTTCCTCCCTTACTTCTAACAAAAGTCTGGATGAAAAAACGTGTAGTATAAAAATATAAAACAAAAAAACTATTTTATGATTCTATTTTTCCGATACATTAAACATGGAATCATAAATACAATACGACTTAAAAAAAAAAAACAGAGATGGACAAAGTAATCAGTTTTTAGTTTTCTCATCATCCTAACATTTGTATCCGTCTCTCATTTCAGCTCAAACGAGAAATCTAATTTCCAAACTATGACGAGAGAGGTGAACGGTGGTGAGAATAAAATGAATCGTAAAGAAGTGGTGAAAGTAAAGAGCTGCTAAAATCACAAGAGGTTGTAAACTAATAGCTAAACTGTTAATTTCAGAAGAGTGGATTTGTCTTGGCAAGAGTTGTTTGCTGTGTAAAAGGCTTCACTTACTTGCCAGGCAAGCTGGGTTGTCATTCTTGAAGCCACAGAGAGGAACATCTGGAGGGGGGCTTCCCTTCAGCCAATGCACCTTCATCCCCGGCTCAGCGATCATCTGCTTTTGACTGCCATTATAAACCGACACAATCTGGGGCACACAATCAATATCTCAGCCGGGGATTTTACACAGTTTTGAAACAACCAGAAAAAAGTGTGCGCATCTTTACCTGATAGACCCCCGTTGTTGTGTTGGTCATGTCCCATAAAGCAAAGTCAATTTCTCGATCACCGTTTTCATCCACCTGAACCAGCCCGGTGACTCCTGTGTGAGCAAAATCCAGTGTTTTCTTACTAACTCCTTCACCCAATGAGTTATTACCGTATATCTTCTATTAGTGGCCTGTCTCTTTTTAAAGCCTGTCTCCTCTGATGTAGCAACTAAAGCCCAGTCTCCAATAGACGCCGGTCTCCAGTAGTAACCGGATCCTTGGCATGACTGATATTGAGAAAACAGAGAGAAAAAAAAAAACGTTCCTAGTGCTTGTAACAGCTGGAACTGTAATGTGTCACTTAACCTTTTAAGTGACATTGCTGTAGTTACTATGAGAGAAAACCTTAAAGACATCGCAAGACAAACTTAAAGACAACCTTAAAGCACGAGGTAAAACCTGTGAGAAAGCGGTACAACTTTTACAAAGGAAGACGCACTTTGATAGAAATAAAATGAACAATGCAGAAAAAAAGCTGTCCACATCTGCACACATCTGTATGGTCTCTCTCTCTCTCTCTCTCTCTCTCTCTCTCTCTGTCTCTCTCTCTATCTGTCTCTCTCTCTTCAAATGATAACAATAACAACAATATAACAACAAAAGACAAAATAAAAGCAACTAAATTAATGAATCAAACTATTCTTCTGTACAGTACATTCCTACTAGGAACACACACACACACACACACACACACACACACACACACAGTGAAGTGACACAAACAAACCCGGAGCAGTGGGCAGCCCTAAGCGGCTGAACTGTGTTGACAATGCTGAACTCTTCAAACAGATTTATTTTCCTCTATAAATCTGTATAACTGAACGTCGAGGATTTTGCAGCTTTTTGGAATAATCTCAGAACTCAATCAACCTCGGTTGAAGAGCAGTTTGGATCACGACCAATGTCAATCCGCAAGCTAGGTTTGCAAACACCGGATTTCTTTGGGTATTTTTCCAAGAAATCACAGTCAAACTACAGCATTAGGCGCTTTAACAAAATTGAGCCATGACATCATGTTTGTTATATAACAGATGGACGGACAAAAAGCCAGTGTATTAACTGAAGGCAGCACTGAACCCATCCGGCCAAACCACACAGGAGGTTCTACGCTCCTCACACATCATTTGTCCAGTAGATTTTCCCATCACTGATGCCACAAGCGCTGATCAAACACATGGGGCTTCCAGCAATGCAAGTCTTTCTCAGCTTCTCACAACCTAACGGCGCTTCTCTGATGTTTGGCACAGACGGTTGTGCAAACCCACGCATGGACATTCAGGGGGATTTGATTTAACAAGCTTCCCCTCGGCCCACATTACTTATACACACACAAACACAAACAAAGGCGTTCAATCCAGATGGAAATGTGAATCTAAGCAATCGGAGATGACTTGTTTTGCTGCCATTCAATCTAGCGTTTTGTTTTATTAAATGCGCATATTGCGGAATTTGTTTTCACCATATCCTTAAGTATTCACTTGTTTCGATCAAAGTCTGAAATTCACTTATTTGGTTTAATAACTGAATAACTGAAAATAAATCACTGAATAAACAAACAAGTATTTTTGTTTTTTACATTTTTAAATATTTTGATTGAGACTAGAACATTTTTAACACTTTTATCTTAAATAAAGTAAACCCATTTTATTGTATCAAAGTACATTTGTTTAACTAATTAATTAGTTAACTAGATTAATGATTGTTTAAACTAATGTTATACGTTTTGTAAAAAAGAAAACAAAATTGCAAACTGTGAAAAATTTATAAAAAAGCAACAATATTAAAGACATTAAAAATGACCCAACAGTTTAAGAACAACACAATTAATAGATATAGCTATTATATCTACATTTGAACAACAGCTCAAATGGCAACATTTGCAGGACTTGTCTCTGCAAAATATGTAACAATATATTATATCATAGAAAACTAAACAAACCGTACACTGTATTTGGAAAAAAATTAAAACGTATTAAAATTACCCAAAAGAAAAAGAACAACAAAGTTTCTATATACCGTTCCAAATGAAAAATATATGGATCTGTTGCAGAACTTGCTTCTTTAAATTATAAGATGTTTACAGCTAAATATTAGTTAACAGACGCTTTCATAACTTCATCCCAAAAAAATTCCAAAATTATTGTTCAATATTAGATGTTTCATGGGTAAATTGGCTTTAAGGCTAATTCGGTCTTTCCAATGACATCCAGAAACAATTGAATATGTCGCTTTCGGCGGCAGAATAGAGCAGTACAGAACCCACAAGAGATTAAAAAGCAACAAATGCACAATCACGTGAAACAAGTGAAGAAGAAAAAACAAAAACAAAACAAAAAAAAACTGTGTAATCAAAGTCGTGCAATAATTTTTTCTGGAATAAAACAGTGGAGGGTTTCTCATTGTTCTCATTTTTTATTTCAGTTCTCATTTCGATTTGGAATACCAAGGTCCCAGTGGAGAGCCAGGTTCAGTCAAAGGCATTGAATTACAGGCCGTCCATTTGAGCCACACTAATGTGCGTCTATCTATCTGTGTGTGTGTGTGTGTGTGTGTGTTAAGCTGCGTTACGTGCATGTGTGCACGCTCAAGGCTGTTTGTCTCCTCTATTGAGAACACATTTCCCTCCCGCTCAGCATCTGAGCTGAAGAGTACCTGTTGTTTCCAGCCTCAAATTGAATGAATTAGAAAAAGGAGTTTTGGAGCCTGCAACGGTGTCTTCAGACGCACAGATCTAAAAGATGGAAAACATCTTTTTTATGAAGTTACATTTGTGCAATTACACATCAGAGCGATGGTTCGTTTCACAGCCTTCCATTCATAAAAAAAAAGAAAAGAAAACATTGCCGAGGCAAAGAACAAACCGCTGTGTACTTTCAGTTTGGCTCTAATGGTTTTCGTATATACAAATAGACGCAGTGAAGCATGAAGGCAATAGGGAAAATGAAATGTAAAAATATGAGCCTAGACGTTTGCATAAAAAAGGTGGAGGAATATATTATATATACACCGGTATATGTTATTTTTCAGAGGTTTACAGAATGTTTGTCTCTGTGGTTTGTCAAGAGAAACAACAGAAATGTAATCATTTCATGTCAATTTTTATGAGTTTATTTGAAACATCACTCAAATTAAAGTAAATCAACATGGGTTTGTTTGGCCTTCAAAAGCATTCCATTCACTTTATTAAATTGCTTCATTACAGCAAGTGTCTCCCTTGTTTTAATGAACTCCATTACCCAGAATACCTCACCTATCCCAAGATTATTGGGTTCAGCTGCCCTAAAATTGTGTATAACTCCAATTGTTCTGTTAAACCATATGCTAACCTTAATTATTAAAGTTTCATTTAATTATTAAACCTTAATTATCAAAACTTAATTATTTAAAGGCACAAATCAGGGTCAAAACTACAAGATGAGATCAATGCAGAATATTTTAAATCTGATGCGTATTTGGTGAATTATGACTATTTTATACCAACTAATGCATCTTTTTTTGTTATAAAATATCAACCCTAAGTACATTTATCGGTTTTAGAATCACATTTATTTCTATATACTGCATTCCATCTGCATAGAGTAAATACAAGTCAAACTAATAGAATTCTATTCAATTATTTTATGTCTTAACTTCACAAATCTATGTTTAGTAAATACATTTTTCTATTAATTCATAATTAAAGCTTTTATAAAGCAGAAATGAGACGTATGCGAGCAAGCGGTGGGATCGTAGTCTGCACAAGAATCATGGGAAAAGGGTTTTGTGTCAGTGTGGGAATCTACAATCTTCTCATCGTGTTGTATTCAAGCTTCAATGTCTAAATTCATCGGAGTCTCACCAAAATATATCTCTGGAGACGTTTTTATTTTCCGTGAGATGTGATTTTACATTAAAAACAGCACAGTGATGAAACAAATGCACTTCCTTTTCAGTTTGAGAAATCCACGCTTCTCAGGAACCATCAAATTTCTCCAACTAGATCGTAACTCTAGAACTAAAAGAATCACGCTACATTTAGTTGGAACTTCTTTCCAACTAAAAGAAGTTGGAAATGTCAGTTAACCATTAATGTCAAAACTGAAAAAGACAAAAAAAAGTCCATGTCAATCTTATGTAGTTTTTCCAATCTGAAGGAAGAGCGGAGTCAACACGCAACAGGAAATGTTCTACTTTTTCCTTCATTATAAACTGGATATGTCTGGAAGAAGTTCTCCGCTTGTTTCTTTCTCTCTCTTCTGAGATAGTTTCCCAGCATTCTTTCCAGCTCCACCAAAATTATTCTTTGACAATGTTATTTACTTTACTTTACAGTCATTTAGCAGACGCTTTTATCCAAAACGACTTACATTTAATTACAAATTTTACAATTAAACAAATTCATGCTTTCCGGGGGAATCGAAAACTTGATCCAGTGTTTCAAACACCAGCGCTCTACGTACAGACTGAACTACTTTTATTGTTTTATTTACTGTTGCCTCAATCAACTTCAACACATCAAAACTAGCTGTCCAATAATCTATGCACATGTTTGCACATACACTTATGATATTTACCTTCTTTATAACAATCGATCAATTTCTGCAACTTCAGAGTTGCACAGACTGGTAGAGTTAACAAACTGCTGGTTGTGTGTGTTTGTTTCTGTCCGTCTATCTGTCTACATGACCCCCAGTGCCAGAGCTAAAGGCTGCACACTCCTCCGGGTGTGTGTGTGGGTGTGTAACTTCACTGGATGATTAGTACAATGCAGCACAATTTTGATACGGCCCCTAGTGGCCACATTGCCAAACTCACCTCACTCATAATAAATGACAAAACAATTGTTTTACATGCTGCACTGTTTTTCACCACCAATATCGAAATTGATCTGAATCATTAATTTTGTGCATATATACACACACTATGTATATACATAACCATTTGCCAACAATATTTTTTTTATATCAAATATTTTAGAATAAAACATTTTAATATTTTAGAATATCAATCCTAAGTCCATTTATCAATTTTACAGTCACATATACAGTATTTCTGTATAATGCATTTCAGATACAATAGAGAATAGAATTTTGTTATTTTAAAGCGTGTCAGCCTTCACTTCCAAAATCAATGTAAAAGTACTGTAAATACAGTTTAATAAAATCCTTCTATTGTCTGAACTGCTTTTCCATTTCTGGGTCACACGGAGCTGAAAGCAGGATTCACACCCTGCGTGTATATATTAAATTCTGAAACACATATTCTATTCTTCACTGTCCTGTCTGTTTGTTCGCTAAAGAGTAACTGAGTTATAAGACCTTATTGATGATTAAAGAAGCAGTTGAAGAATGTTCTACATGCTTTTCTCTAAAGCACGAGTCTCTTTGTGTAGGTTTGTATGCCTTGCCTGACATCCTCCCCACGGTCTGATGTCTTTTCAAAGAGAGATAGATTCTTTTTCTGAGGTCTGACGACAGACTTTTGAGCAGCCAGGAGGAACCGAGGCAGGTCCGCGGCCCGGGTCGATAAGAACTGAATGCCTAGTATTTACTTCTGAATGGTGCTGATTCATGAGAGAGTGGACAATAGCCTGGATCAAATCCAACAGAGGGTGAAAATGGCAAAAGAGAATGAAATGGAGTCGGTGAGGGCTGATGGCTACAGTGGACCGGAATTCCATAGAACTGCTTAATACAAGTACGACATAGTTAGAAGACAGAAAAAAAGAGTCAGTTTGCCAATATGGCCACTGAGGACCATATTGACCCATTCTGTGAAGTTACGCCCACACAGTGAAGTGAACCCATACACACACCGACACACACGCATACACACACACACACACACACACACCCGGAGCAGTGGCACCTCAGTGTCTTTCCTCACCACATGAACATTTGCTCAAGCGAATGGTAGATGCTAAATTTGCATTTGGTGTGGCTGAGACTGTAGAATGTGTTGAGTGGCCTGCTCTGTGATTGGCTGGCTAATGGTTGGGGGTGTGTTCTTTCATCTGAAAAGTTTGGTGTATATATTGTACTAGTCAGATGTCGTTGTGACCAAGTGTTCTGAACAAAACAGAGCCAGTCGGATGACGTAGATTTACTACTACGTAGATTTACTAAACTTTAGACTTAAACTAAAGAGCACAAAACACTTACTTCCCACATTCAGGACTTTCGGACAATCTCCTGCTTTACTAACATTCCAAACGAGTACAAATATTTTTCAGACAATTTCCATGCTCAATGTCTTTTAGTTAAAAATGAGTGGATTAAACAAAGAGGTTTCCAAGTTTTTATTTAGAAGCGTAAATTGGCACACAGAAGAGAGAAAGGTTGGTAAGAATCATGTTTGTCTTTGAGAGAGACGTTCAGATCTCGCGCTAAAACAAGGCAGACCTTTCTTAAATGCCGTCATGCTTCTCCCAAATCATTCGTTTGCCTTTACTCCGTGCTAAAAATCTCTTATTAGGAGCAGATGTTTGGTTCACCGTCGAGATATTTTTCTAGCATTTGTGTTTGGTTTGCGAGAGGTCTTAAGATCTTAAGTGCGCACAAGCTTGCCAGGTTCAATTTGTGTCAAAAACACATTTAAACCACATAATACGTTAAAATAATTCACATTACAATGTAAAACACGCCCTCATGAAAATCATGCACCAATGGCAACCAATCACGATCCTCTCAGATCATCAAAAACCTTCTGTTATAATGTAAAAGAAGATTTTAGGTTTAATAGTCAGGAGTTCACAGTTACTCCGCCCATTACGGTGACAAACAGTTTATTTGTTTGGACTAAAAATTAGGAATGTTTTATGCAAATATACAAGATTCTCATTCCACAAATACCCTTAATCATCCATTCCTATTTATAATCCCATATATGCACCCAACAGAGATTTAGGAAAGAGATAATACTAATTAATCAGTGGAGAATTTTAGTTGGCCTTTTATTCCAGAGGTTTAATCCTCTCCTCAGGGTTCTGTCTCGTAAAGTGGCATTGCGGTAACCTCAGCTGTGGGTGAGGGCTAATCTCATCATCAGGGAGATATGGAGAGATGATTGACAGGCTCGTCCCCTGATCAAATTGCCTTTTCTGAATGAGGTAGAACATTAAGAGCAGAACCGCAAGAAGAAACCCAGCTTGGGCCAGACTGGCTCTACTGGGAGAAGTCACCAGACTGAGGTGTCACTTCATTCGCTGAAAATGTTAAACGGGTGAAATGGAGTGATGAATTTCCAAAGCACATAAAATGATGTTAATAAAGAAGAAAAGGAAATCTGAGTGAGGCCAGAGAATTAGACTGCAGGGATTACGACAAAGGCAAGATGATCGTTTTGACTTTTTCAAATGGAAAACTGAGAAGTCTTTTCACAGAGATGGGGTTGTGATAGATGTTTAGTTCAGGAAAACTCATCTCCATATTCTCCATCTACAAACTTTGCGGAAGCTGGCATGCGCTACCGTGTTGAAGAATTACGTATGGCGAGGGAAGAAGAGACTGAATGCGACACTTTCTCTGCTCTCAGTGTCCTCCTAAAGACACGTGACTCAGCACAATATCAGAGATTATATTACTACGTCTCAGCAGACGAGTAGGAGAGAGCATGCGTATCTAGAAACTTCTCTGGCTTACACAATTTTGTCTCAATCGGCACGTCATCTCAGCAAATCCTGTTCAGGAATATGGCGATAGTCGCTGCAACCACTAACATGTCTGCAATGATTTTAACAAAACCTCCTTTCTAAAAAATGTGATTATGAATATGATTTCACGATTAATATGAGGATTGAGCAGACAAAAAAAACAAGCATGGCCAGGAAAACAAACTATCATGGAAAAAGAGAAGAGTTCTGCTATGTGCCTTTTACACTTTTCCCTAACTAAACCATCAGCTACAAGCACAAAAGCACTGTTAAAGTTTTACACGGACCCTGCTGTCACCTTTCTGCCTGCGCTTCCTCCTTTCCATCCAGACCTCTTTCCTTGCCTTCAGTGATTAAGTGCAGTGATTTCTGCATGGATACCATTGCTGGTCAGAGGCCTTCAGGCTTTCAAAAGCATCTTCACTGACCTCGAGCTCACTGACCTGAACTCGGGTCACATGTATGGATGTGGATTTACAACCAAGACTTGCGGGGTCATAATGGAAGGGTCAGCATCTGACAGAGAGGCCTGAGATAGAGTGGTGGAAAGCACTTAAAGTAATGAAAGTGAACACCGGTTATCATTACTCTCTATGGAAACCCAGACAAACAGCCATTAGAGCCACTAATAGATAAGTGTGGTGTGTGCAATAAAGTATTTATTAAATTCTCCGCGTTGCTGACTTAACTAACCACACTGTAAAATAACTGTGGTCTCCGGGAAATCTAATTATTAGTTCCAATAAAAGTGTGTCGTCAGTTAAATGTCAACAAATAATGAAATTGTTAAAATTATAAAATTACTACATACTTTCACCAAGAGTTAGGATTTATTGGAACTTTACACATCTAATCCTAATTTAAACCTAGTGATTTTTATGACAAATAAAAATGTGGTTATAATTTTACTGTTAGACTGTTTAATCACTAAATAACTGACTTGCGAGATGTTTGAAGATGTTCACAGTGAGTTAAGTTTAATGGCGAGGTTTGCTTGTAGTTTGATTTATTCTAAGTACGAATGACTTTTGAAAAGAATGCGAGAGGCTTCTGTCAACGCTTCATGTGGAGGGTTGAGAGGAAGATGAAACAATAACAAGAACCCAAAAGTGGCAGAGGAAGAGGGAATGCAGAGGTCAGGGAAAGAAATGTGAGAGGAAAGTGTGAATGAGATGGAGGAGGAAGTGTGTGTGTGTGAGTGTGGGGGGGGGTAAACACTGAGGTGGGTGGAAGATGACAGCCCCTGAAGAATACACATAACAGCGTCTGTATACTTAATAAAAAAAAAAAAAAATATATATATATATATATATATATATATAAATGAAAGTGTATATATACAGTATAAATATATATATATACTTTTATATATATATATATATATATATATATATGTTTTTTTTTTATAAAATGTAAATAAAATATAAATCAGCAACAAAACCACCAGAAAAATGCTAAAAAAAGAAAAGGTAAGACAAACCTGCCCTGTCCAATCAACACGTTGGAAATCAATCACTGTCACGTGACTGGTCAGCATGCAGATTGCTGAGAAATAAGCTCACGATTTGATTGGTTGGAGAAACAGGCACGTATCAATGTATTTCTGTGTGTTTACAGCCTTCAGGATCAAGACTGCAGTGGGCGTGGTTTTGGATTCCCAATGTTGATTTGACATTTACTGTCTCGACAACAAGTGATGACTGAAATCTGATTGGTTGAAAGCTTTTGTACTGTGTCTAAATTTCTAAATGTTGCAAGCTAAAAGTAAAACACGAATCATTTTTGGTTTTGTTTCTTATGTTAATTCCAACCATTTTTTTCTCCGTCTAGGCAAATAATGACAAACTAAGTGGATCATGAACATATTATTGAAATAGACATCTTCTGTTTTGGCACTTCAGCCCAAGGATCGATTAAACCTAATGGTTAGTTTTCCAAAGAAACTGAAACAACACAAGGGTCCTTAACTCCACAAAGCGGCTCAAAGAAACTACACAGAGGAGAATTACATTTTACTACCGCTTGTTGCAAATACGATTAGGATTGCCAGTTGAATTGAGTCTACCAAATCCCAATTGGAAGGCCATCGATGAGTATGAAATGTCTTAATTTCTGGTCACCAATCCCAGTAACTCTGGATTGACCAACCAATCACAAAACCAGACTCACAGATCACACTTTCACTCACATGTATGGACACATTTCCAGACTACAATTCTCCTCAACTCATAATTTTGGACCATAGTAGTAAACCAGAGTCTCAAAGAAAAAAAAAAAGGACCCGACCCGGCCTTTAACTTGAACTACATGGAAAAGTCACAACATCGATTACATTAACTTGAAAAAGTAAAACAACAAATCAGACATTGTCACATCTCTGAAGTATGAGTTTCCTAACTTTTGAGTTCCCCTACTAATTAGACCTATGAGTTCGGCAACTTACGAGTTTCCCAACTAGTTAGACCAATGAGTTAGACTCATAATTTATGAGTTCCCAACTAGTTAGACCTACAATTTCCCCAACTTATGAGTTCCCCAACTAGTTAGATCTAAGAGTTCCCCAACTAGATAGACCTATGAGTTTCCCAACTTATGAGTTCCCAACTAGTTAGACCTACGATTTCCCCAACTTATGAGTTCCCCAACTAGTTAGAACTATGAGTTCCCAAATGAGTCACTAGTTTAGATCCAAGGGAAAGACTATTGCAACACAGGAATAATTAGGACTTACCGTGGTATGTGCGGTTCCACATTTTCTTTGTGACGACGTCCCCCAGAGGTCTGACACCAGAGTGATCCAGAGACTCGTTCAGGGCCTGAGCGTACAGCATGACTCCATCATGGAATGCTCCAGAAATCAGATTCACCTGGAAGAGAGTCAGAAAGTTTTTACCTCACCATATTTTACATGTTAAAATAATTGGCTAAAATCACATTACTTTTATTAGATTACCGGCTCTCTAGATACCGCGGTTTGTTTGAGGAACATTTGGCGTGATGGCATGGATTGCAATTCAATAACCCCCACGAGCAAGACAAAATGGTTTTGCACTTAACGCCAGTTCCACTGCGACACGACTCATCTTTCACTCTGAGCTCATTCCTGCTTTTCCTGTCTCAACATGTTCACTGTTTAAAATTAACAAGACTGTTGCAGAAAACTAATGAATGTTCAGAGTGATTGTTATAGGGTCAGTTATTCTTGCCAATAGGGTTAACGATTTAACCCCGGGGATTTAAAGTTAGCTAGAGCATCTAACCACTATAAAAACAAATGGAACACAGATTGAAGAAATCATTAACATGACGCAATCCAACACATTCTCCCAATATGAGGCCATGAAACTCAGAATCTCAGCCATTTTTACAGACAAATAAAGATGCATAAAGAAAAGCTTTTCTGGTTTACAAAATGGTGAAGTTGTCATTGAAATGGATCAGAATAAACATTGATCATAAAATGGTTCTTAAAATTTCAGAAAAATGCGATGAGGTTTCTAATTTGAAAAATGTTTCAATTTAGTAGATAATATATGTATAATACCATAATTTATTTGGAGGTTTGTGTGTCCTAGATGTGTGTCCTACAAGTTAGACTTCAAAGCTTGAGCTTAAATTCTGGATTCTCCTGAACATTTTTTTCTTATACTGTAGTTTTTATTGGGGACTTTATAACATAAACATATATAACAAAACACTTATTCTGACAGCATTGTACCACAACTTGAATAAATATAATGTATACATTTTATCTGCAAGTGGACCAGCATTTCTGCTCCCTCGCTCAAATATTCTCAAGATATAAATCTCAAGATATATTTACATAGTAGATTCTCAATTGTATGAAAGCTTTTTGGCTTGGCATCTAGCATCTTTTCTAATCTGATTTAACAGTTTGGTCAGTGTTTGACCGACACTGGAACGTGTTTCGGGAATTTGAATAAAAGATCAGATTTCATTGTCAGTTCAGCTGTTTTCATACTAATTTGAGATGTAGAAATGTAACATTGTAACCTGTTTTTTTCTTTTTGCTTCCCACTAGTCTAGTGGGACTTTTACTGTGTGAGCCTGGGCATTTATCGACTTCTGAGATGATTGAGCATATGTCTGGGTGAGAGATTCTGTGGAAAGCTTAGCAAGATGAAAATATTCAAATCCTGCTTGCACTGCTTTTCCATTATTCATCCTTATTTGTTTTGTAAAAGGATCCTCTAGAATAATTGCGACAATCACAGTTAGAAATGCATGGCTATTTGCCAAAATGACTTGAGGAAACACAGGAGGTTCTCTATGGAATCTCGTTCTGGACAAACAGGAAAACGGGTCACATTACGTCATGTAATATATCAAGTGGTGATAATTTTTTTAAAGCAAGTATCTAAAACTTTAGCATACAAGGAACTTGAACAGCATTGCATTTGTCTTGTTTGAAGAAAGAAGAATTATTTAATTCATATGCACTTTTAAAGTTAATGTGCAATATTCTAGACATCTATTGATCTGTCTGCCACCCATATACCCAAAACCAGATGGCTGCTGGCAAAGCTCTGGAGAGTTCTGCAGCGCCATAATGAAATGGAGGGAAAAGCGCTCCAAAAAGCAAAAGGAGGCGGGAAGATGTTCAAAAGTGTGGTTGCCATAGCAACTACAGGCAGTGATGGAGGACTGGAAGAATCGGGAAAGAGGAAAAGAGATTGCCGGAATCCTGAGGGTAGAAGAACAAGCCAATTAAATGTGAATGTAAAGGAAACTGTTGAACGGCAATAATGGAGAGAACCGAACACTGAAACTCAACAGGTGGGAAAGAACAGTGGAGTGATTATGTCTTTAAAAAGAAAGATAAGAACAATTACAGATACTGCAATTGACTAGAACAATAAAAGAATGTGTGTGTGTGTGTGTGTGTGTGTGTGTGTGTGTGTGTGTGTGTGTGTGCGCGCACCCACATTTCTTTCCTCAAGTGTAACGCTACCTTATCCAAGTTCTTGGTGGTTGCCAGCATGTGTGCTCATTATTATGCAGTTGCTAAAGTTGTTGTGTGGCTGCCATGTTATTGTAACAAAGAATATCGGGAGTTCTTGAAATATTAGTAAGTCAGTGTAAGTGAGTTTCCGTCGCCACAACACAGCCTATTATTACCCATCTCTGGAATGATTTAAAAAAGATAGAGCTCCGATAATTATATAAGTTCAAAGTTCTGTTCTTCAGTCCAAAACATTTCTTATCAACTACGTAGAAGACCAGAACCCAAACTGTGACACTAAAACATTAGCCAAATCTAAAAGTACAGCCTCAGCAGAGTAATGGAATCCCCCAGAATTTAATTTCCCAAAATCAATTTTCACAATCCTTTATTGGGCATAGCTGTGATGAGTAGATAATAAAGTGAAGTTTGTCAAAATGACCAACCAAATTTAGATGATATGATATTCTATATTTAACCATCCAGTGAAGTGACACACACAAACCCGGAGCAGTGGGCAGCCTTAAGCTTGGCACCAGGAACGTACCGGACCGGGAATCTCCTAACCATGGGACCACAACTGCCACATGAATTCATGCATAGATTTAATGGTTCTGTCTGTATCAACCCACTCGCCTGCTCCATTAAACGACTTTGTAAAATCCAATCGCCTCATTACAGACAAAAGTTTGCACATTATTATATTTATTATATTTCTTTATAGTATATTTACAGTAAACATAGCTCATTCCTGATCTACAGTATGACACAAACTGATATAAACATGAAAGGCAAAATATCGTATTTACACGAATATAAGCACCCCACAAATATAAGGCACACCCAAAAAAAAAAAAAAAAAA
>CM051498.1:6379796-6402296 GCA_028031935.1 Paedocypris micromegethes
TATATATATATATATATATATATATATATATATATATTGTGTGTGCATATATATGTTTTTTTTATGTTTCGGGTACAATTATGTTATATTTGTATTATGTTTATTTAACAAACCTAACTTGTGACTTGTATCATTGATATAGTATTTGAATAATAGATAATAAAAAGTCGATTCTAGTGGTCAGTACTTCATTTCCCAATTCCCAAGATTCTTTGCTCTGCAGTCATACTCCGCACATGCGCAGAGCTATTGTTTCAAGCTCAGACCTATCCGGCGCCATGTGAAGAGAAAGGAACATTATCCCCTGTGCAGTGACCGAGCATTTTGTGTCTGTTCCTTGGAATTCTTTTTTAACTCCTTGCTCATGTGCTTCATTTTCGACTGTTTCGACTTTCTGCGAAGAAACATTGGACTCGTTTGTAGCCGGTTGTGCTAAGCTAAGCTAAGCGGTTGTGGTTGTAGTTTCTGTTTGTTGCAATATAAAATATTGTACTGTATTTAGTTGAATCTAACTGCTTCCAGTGTTACTTTGTCTCTGTTAAGTGAGTTTTAAGTAAATTTCTTTCTGTTATTGTACCAATAAAAGCTTATACTGTAGCACGTCTGCCTATTGTTTAACATTATATAGACGCAAACACGTGCCGCTGCATAAACATGAAGTGTTTCTGTTTATTTGTGAATGTTTCTGACTTGAAATACGGAAAAAATTGGGGCTTATATATACGCGCATATTTGAAACCGGCAATTATAAGCACCCCCTGAGTTCTTGAGAGAAATAAAAGGGGTGCTTATATACAGAAACACTCTTAATTTAATGCGTGCACATTTTCACAAGGAACAGAATGAAGAGTTGTTAGCATGATGGAGGAATGGGCTTTTTAATCTTATTATGAATAGCTCATCAAGACCTGTTAACTCTTTAAGAGCATCTAAAGTCCTTGTTAACGCTTTAAAGATAAAAAAAAAAAAGCTTTTTATTTTCCCAAGGCATTAAAGAAGCTACTGGCTAATTGGTAAGACCTCCAAATGAGATCACTGCAGTGGAGAAATGACTGAGCGAGAGTGTGAAACAGATGAAAAGAATACAGAGAAGATTTGCAGACACCTTATTAGACTTCAGAAAACGATCTGTGCGCCGAGTCCACAGCGGTTTGCATGTAATTGTTTTCTATGGCAACTAAATCTCTCCGAGCATTGCTAATAGGTCTTTGCTCTGCCATTTGTAAAGGCTTGACTATACGCACCGTCAGAATGGGAAAAAATCAAAGTCTGGCCATTTTCAACTCAAGTGACTCCAGGAGAACATCTGAGATTGGAATGGATTTAGATGGAGCATATTTTCAATCCAACTCGATCTAAAAATGGATCACATTCTGACTTGCCGAGAAATGTGTTGTTCTTTTGTGTGATTTATGTACAATTGATGTTCAATTTTAAGGTCGATTTATGTAGAACAGCTTTCCATCGTAGCAGACTCTCTCTGATATAAAATGGTAATTACTTTTAATGTAGTAAAAGTGAAACTTTAATGTAGTAATTGTGAATAATAATAATTCAATAATGCTAAATCAGAAAATTCATACAATTTTAAACTAAAGCTTCACAATAAAACGTAGAGATTATATGTCGCCACGTTAATTTAACCACGTTGCGCGAAACCAGAATCTTTTTTGATCAAATGGAGAAAACGTGTACTTTGTCATGTTAAATATGGCAAGCAAAATGGATCGTTTTAACAAATTTCTAACATTTTTATATTAGATCCATTTTTATGGAGCTGTTATTGTTGGTATTAATGGCCCAGCAATATGAAGTGCTGATAACACACACTACAAATCCCACAATGCAATTCAGCTTGGCCATATATCAGCTTTAATTGTAAAATTTAGTTGTACTTAAACACACGTTTCTTTAATGTCTTTGGCACCATGTGTTTTAATTTTATGCTATTTAATAAAAAATATGTGTATAATGTAAATAATGTGTATATACTGTACAATAAAAAACATATACATACATATAAAATCCAAAAACTTTTTATATCGCCAAAACTCAAGAACAGGTTCCTCTTTGGTGACAGCCTCACAGCTAATGCTAATTACCACTCTTCCCCACCGTCAGAGAAAGGTTACACACACACACACACACACACACAGAAGTGCCAGGTGACATTTACTGTCACAGCACAAACAACTGATCCGAACACTTCACTATGATTTGGAGCAATATCCGGTCTATTTTTGGGCTGCACCTTGGTTTGGGGTTCCAAAATCCTTGCATTAATTTAAAATATTATGTTTTATAATATTATTTATAAACAATATTTAATAATAATATTTAAAGTAAATAATTTGAAATATAAAGAGTGCGTACAGAGAACCAAGATAACTAAATACATCAAGCACATTCACAATGTTTTTGTGTGGCCTGCAAAGCCTTGATCAAGTCTTTTGAATAAAATTGACAAAAATTGCCTCCGAGCGAGAAGCTTCTGTTTTGTGACTTGAGATGTAACATTGAGGCTGATCAGGGGTCTTTGTGTTTGGCGTTTGCATGTTCTTCCCGAGCTTGCGTGGGTCTCCTCCAGGTCTACGGTTTCCTCCCACAGTCCAAAATCTAGCGTTTTAGGAAAATTTGGACAGGTGAGGTGGTTTTCTAGCAATTGGTGTGTGTGGTGTTACTTCTGTAAGGTGACTTTCAGAATCTCGAAAGGCAGAAATATATTCCAATGATTTATTAGTGGTGGTACAAATTTTGCATGTGAAAACTTAACACTTAATACTTACGTAATGCTACTTAAATGGCATTGGATCCACACTTTGAAACAACTTTCCTTTTATTTAAAAATAACAAACCATCATCTCCAAGCCAAAAATGAACTTTTTTCTTAAAGTTTATATATATGTAATGGAAATCTGGAAAAAAATGTTCTACTAACTTTTCCAAGCAGAAAGTGCATTAGATCTAATTTCCATTAGCAAAATTGTTTTCTTAGATGACATTCTCTTAGCTGAATCTTTTCAAAGTGTCGTGCTTTTTAGCTGTTTGAAGAGAAAGTGGAAGAAATTTGAAACAAGCCAATTTTAAATAGTGACAATTGTCAGTTTAAACACTTGCTGTGAACAAACGGTTACACATTTATTAAAATATTGGCTGATGAGATTGGAAATTGGAATTGTTTTCAAATGTTTGTTCAAAAATGTTTTTTACTTCCTAAACCCCATGAATGTTATCAGTGGCTGTCGACAATTCAGTTATTAAAAAAAAGTAAAAAAAAAAAAAAAAAAACAGAGTTTTTGTAGACTTCAACCATTTTCTTTTAAATATAAAAGAGATCACTGAGGTCTCATGTGTTCCTTTGACAGAAGAACCATGTGGATTCACAAACTCATCAGGAACAAATTTCAGAGCAGAAATCACATTCCTGTGGTTTGGTCTGGAAAGATGATTCCGAAAGTTTTTGGAAAAATGTGCTTTTGAGTGAAGACTTGCTGAGCATCTTTATAGCGAGCACTAAAATATTTTATATAATTGTTGAAATTACCATAAAAACTGAAGAACAATTAGTTTACTCAATCAGATCCTTTTTGCCATTTTTAATTTGTAAAAGAAATTGCTTTAGAAACGAATTGCTTTAGAAATAAAGTGAGATCATCAATGTGGCCACTAGGGGCTGTATAGAAATTTTGCTCTATGTTTAACCCATCCAGTGAAATTACACACACACAGTGAAGTGACACACACAAACCCAGAGCAGTGGGCAGACTTACAAGCTTCACGGTGAAAAGCAAATTCATCTATTCATCCTTCTATTTTCTACCACTACTGAAATTCTATTTCAGGGTCACAGGGAGCTGGAGCAAATTCCAGCAACTCTGGGCCTGAAAGCCAAACAGACTAAGAAGAGCCACATTCAACACAGTGTCAACACATTCAAAAGTCTCAGCTGAAAGCATCAGTCGACACAGCTAAAGTCTCACCAGAGAATCCTTTACACTGAAGTTGAACATGTCCATGGCATCTGTCTTCAGTCTGGATACAAAGTCCTTATACTCAGGGTTCTGTGGCTCTCGGTAGGTCAGGATCTTCACGCTCTGCAAAAGAAATATTGGCTATTGTTTACGGCAGGATTTATCTAAGTAATCTAGTATCTAAGATTTACAAGTGTGAGGCCTTTTCATTGAAAAATTTGAAATTGAAAAGAACATAACTGGTTAATTCAGATATTCATGATGTCAACAGATGATTTATTATGATAACAATCAAATTCATTGTAGTAAAAAGCTTTAGAGAAGTCAATAAAAAGTGACAAAATATATATATACAGTACACACATGAAGAATAAAATTAATAAAATCAATACATTCTTTTATAACAACAAAAGTCAGTATGTGCAGTGCGTTATGGTCATGTTTGTTTATTAGTTTGGATTTGTTGCAGCTGTTGTGACGTGAAATTTCCCCGCTGTCGGACTATTGAAGGCTTTTTCAATTCAATGTCAATTCAATTAAATAATTAACCTAATAATATTTATGAAAAAACACAAAGTGAAACACTAAACAATGGCTTCCTATAAAACCTATTTAACAGTTTGGAAAACTGTAATACCAGTAATGTAAATATTTCAATATTACAATTTAAATGGGTTTTTTTTAATTTGTAATACTGTTTGTTCAAAAAAATAGGTTTTACAATAGGACCTCAAGATTCACTTATTCCTTTATCCAAGAAAAAAAACAACTCAATAATATATCTTTCTGTGTAAAGATTGACCTCTTCCAGAACTTGTAGAAAACCTTTCTTTCTCTCTTTTAACTTTCTGAAACACACAAGAAAGTGATTTTCTTTGTACTGTTCTTAGTTTGCTGAGAAAGACAGGATGGTAAAAAGAGTAAAAAATGGTTAAAAAAAAAAAAAAAAAAAAAAATGAACACAAATACAATTTTTTAAAGTAAATATAAGCAGATTTTTCATGCACAAAAAAAAGTCTAATAATAATAATAATAAAACAAAATTCAATAATGTAGCACACCGCTACTTTAAGACAACGTTTTTCCATTTATTTGTGATTGCTCCTGACTTGAAATGTGTAAAACTGACTCTTTTTCCTATTTTTTGAACATGGATGAACAATTGACATTTTTCTTCTTTAAACACTCACAATCACAAATGTTTTTGAGCGTCTAAAATTGAAAAAAAAAAAAAAAAAAAGCTTATATTCGCGTAAATACGATATTAGCCATTTTAATATTTCATACAGTCAAGCTAATTCGTCACTTGGTAAAAATTGGTACCGCCATCAGAACCTGCTTTTGAGGCTCTTCGGTCAATATAAATCGTCTATCTCGAACACAAAGCCCTCTAAGCAACCACTTAAAAGTAATCAATCAAGAGATGTTTCAGTAGAAAACCCAGCCAGACACCCCTGAAAATAACCATAGTAAATCATTTTGATTACAGTTATTAAAATGGCTTTCCAGAAGATCCACATCTGAGATGCATTGGGGTGAAATGTTGCTTCCCATTACTTCACCGCTACATAGCAAAGACTTTTCTTCGCAAGACATTTTCACAGCAATAAACAAAAAAAATGAAATACGAATCCACCTCAGTTGAGAATGTTCAATGCTTTTTGCATTAAAACGTATTGGCGGTTGAACAGTGATATTGCATTCAAATGTGGCATCCGCAAAGCCTTTAACGCTGTGTTCCTCTGGATTTAACGCCCACTTCCTTTGAGAAACGCTTCTCTGTGATCTCTCGATGAATGGCGTTCTACTGATTTCCAACTGTGCCATGGCGAAATGAATCCCATAAACTGTTTCCTTTCACATCACCGCCACAAACTGTTGAATTCAAACAACACAAGAGACAGGATTGTCTAAAAATGTTGCAGCATCCTTGCAATTTTAGACCTAGAATCTGAATAAAAGCCGAGTGAAGCTCATGAAGATTGCCGATTAGGTTTTTGACCAATTTCTGATGTTTTTGAAAAGCATTCCTCCACTTTTAGGACAAAAAGCGCCCCAACCAACCATTGCCTCTGATGTAAACAGTTGGATGAAATAATTTTCGCTACCAACTGTTAGCCGTATTTTGGCCCTAATGGATTGATCCTGTCTGCGGGGAAGCAAATGTCAGCTCACCGCAGCTGTTAGCTAATGCCACCAAATGTAAATAGACTTTCTCCAAGTCTCGGTGAGAACTCATTAAAATGCAGTTCCTTACGGTGAATTTAAAAAAAAAAAAAAAAACAGCCAGTGCTGTCTAATGCAGCACATTCCCCTCCGGTTCAACATGTGATGACATTTCACAGCACATATAAATGTTTTTTACTCCTAAACTTGTGCAGTTTTTACATATAAAACCGTTAAACATAATTTGCACATTGATAATTATATGAATAAACCAATAATTTACTGCAATTACGAGAGTACAAGCACTCCATAAGCTCCACCCAATTTTTTATGCAGAAAATAAAAATTTAATTATTGGGCAAACATAAGCACTTCCTTACTCTCGTGGTGTTCAGAATTTCCAGAAACATACAATTCCTAGAAAAATGCCTAAACCTAAACTTGTGACTCACACCCATATTTCAGTTTGATGTCGTAGTACTTACATTATAATATTATTAATATATTATATTACTAATATACTAATATGATAACATTTTTTATCATCTGTGTTGTGGGAGTTACCCGTATCGCATGATTAAAAATGAAGGCTAAAAAAACAACGCAGAAGTGCATTGCAATTCAAAAGACGTGGTATTTCCATTTATTTGTAACTAAAATGTGGAAAAAGGATTGCTTAAATTTACACGCATATTTAAAATGTGTAAATAAGCACTCCCCAAGATTTTAATCTTCTAAAATTGTAATAAGGGGTGCTTTAATTTGCGTAATTAATTACAGTATGTTTAAAAAGCCTTATAATTCCAATGGCAGTTATGGTAAAGTTGCGTTATGCTGCTGATTGGTTGAAGTATTAGCAGTTGAAGTCACTTAAAAAGTCAAACACTGGTAAAATATAAGTCGACCTTTGATTATTATGGTTTTACGTAAAAAAAAAACCCATCTTGATTGCTTGCTAAATCTCAGTTACAGGAAGAAAGACGACCATATGTTGTGGCAGGCATTGAACTGACAGAGAAATTCATAATCGATGACTGGAAATGTGTAAAAAAAAAACTAAACGCGGATGCTCTTAATATGGACAAAAATGCCATAGATTAAAAGTACAGAATTTAATTTACAAAAAAGTGGAAGCCAAGTGTAAAATTAAAGAAAGTGAGCATAAACAAGACATAGAGATGGAATTAAATAAACATGGGCTTACAAAGCAAACTTATGGAACAATAATCCATAAAAAAAGTTGAATCTCAAGAGTTTCGGTCAGAATCTGCCAATCAGATTCAGTGGGATGGTCTAGTAGATGCTGACGTGGATTGGACGAATGGGCAATGATATCACTCAACGGCAGCTAAATTGATACTATGTTTAAAGATACACAGCCCACAGAGAATGAGTAATCATCAACTTGTTGGGCAAAAGTTAAAGGGTCCTCTTCAACTTCTCATAGTTAATCCGCTTTTCATCTTTAATTCCATATTTAACACGTCTCCTACGACTGACGTCATCGCCGATTGACCCATTAACAACCGATCTCAAGAATTGACTACACAAACTAAAATTGAGTTTTATCCATTTCTGTGTATCAAAGGTGAATGCAAGACAAATTTTTTTCACAAACCTTTGCCGTGATGTTTAATTTTTGGCTCTCTTTTGAATTATGTCTTGAATTTTGCTCCATAAAAACTACTAGAAGCTGTGAAGTTTCACACAAAAATTGTGTAAAACTACACTCACGCAATCTGAGAGTAGTAGTTTTTGGAAATCATTGACTCGTACAGATAAATGAAATTACAGACACAATGAGTAGACAGTGCATGCTGGGGGTTGTAGTTAAAGGTGATTACACAGAGAGTGGACAAGACAGAAGGGATGATAAGAGCTAGATCATTATTTATAAAAATATATATATAAATAAATCAATAGGATCAAAGTGAATTATAAAAACAAATCCTTAAGCCAAAGAAACATAGAACCCGTTTTTAACCACCATGAATTTTATTTGCTGCCTTTTCTTTCTGAAAATGGCTTTTGGTCGATATTTGTGAGCTCCGGTAAATGACGCTCGATCAAAGCTTTAAAAAGTTTCTGATAAACCACGGCAAAGGAGCCAATGCTTCACATCTCCAGAATAAAAGTCATTTTCACAAACAGCAGGGGTTTATGTTTAGCAGACAGGCACAACGCATGCAACAGCTTTCTGCAGATTTAAATATCCATCTAAAGCTGCTAAAGAAAATGAATTGTGAAATATTAAGTCTAAACCTAGTCTAAAACTAATATATTTTAACTTACTGTAAAACTTCTAATAGAACGCCACCTCTAGTAGAACCTCCACCCTTAAATATGCATATAAAGACATGTTGTGTTTTTTAGGGCGTGTGTATTAATACAGATGGTTGAATTTTATTAACAATTATGCGTGTAAGAGCGCCAAACACCATGTCACAAAATCTGAGCATGTATCGGGAAGAAATTCAACCAATATTAAGTGATTTAAACATAAAATTGTCTCATTTTAAGACAAATTGCTTCAATTGCTCCTTCTTACAATGAAACAGGATCATGTAACCGTTCTCATGATTTATTTTAATGTTTAAAAAATGTTAAATAACCATGTGAACACATGCAAGCATTTCATTGGCCAATTGACCCCCCCCACACACACACACACACACCATCGCCCCTCTAATAGAGTGCCCCTCTGACGGAGGTGTTGAAACGTAGACCACCATGGCATTCTATCAGAGGTTTTACGGTATTCAACATGTGCTATTCTTTGTGATTGACAACATGATCTACAGTATAACACAATCCAGCATGTGTGTATTTGTTTGTGTGTCCATTGTTTTAGTAATCTAAAAAGAACATCTTATTATCATCCATAAATCAACGTTTAACAAGAACCAACTTTAATCTTTTGAATAATGTAATGATTTGTTTTGTCACACATACTTGAAATGCTTTTTTAGCCACATCATCATCTGCATCTCCAAGTGCCCATGGCTTAGGAGGGAAGCCCTGCAGACTGTGTCCAAACAGATCAATGAAGAAGAAAGCATACTCCTCCTGAGGAAGACCCCACCTCCAGAACTCCACCATCAGCTTCCGAAACGTCTCCCACTTGCAACAGACGTACACCACTGTAAACACACAAGAAAACAGCTTCATTACACTCTTTTACAGAGGAAAACAGGAAACGCATAAATCAAACCAATGGATGGATGATTATTGGATGGTAGATGGATGGATGAATGATGAAAAAATGCATGACTTCATAAATGGATGGATGATGAATAGAGAGGATGGATGGTTAGAAGAATGAATGGTTAGACGGATAAAAAGATAGATGAATGAATGGATGGAAAATTTTGTGAATATCAAATCCTTTAAATTCAAGTATTTCTCTGACAATTTGCATTGAATAAAAAACAACTGCATGAATGTTTTGTTTGCATGAATAAAAATGAAAATACATTTAATTAATTATATATTTTTTATATGTATAAATATTATACATATATTTATAAATATTTTATTATAAATTATACATTTATCAGAAAAAATCAGAACCATTTATGTTTGCATGGACATTACCAGGAAGGTAGTAATACTTTGACTGAATAGATCATGGGATGGAAATCTGTGAATTTTTATACGAGTGTGAAAGATGGATTTCCTTCGCTACTTAATCTTGAAACATTAAATGAAGAGGAAAATTGTTTGCAATACATGTTCATATTGTACTGTACTGAACTATACACACATACTTTGCTCTTTTTTGTTCTCAGTCTAGCATATTATCACATTGAAAGCTTAATACATACTGATGATAATCCGTACATAAATAAAATAATAATGAATCAACCAGTACTTAATTGAACAATTTGCATATGTGAAATTAAAATCATTTTGTGTGTTTTAATGTTGTCCAAATTAAATCTGCAAGTCACAAAGACATCGTTGAATGTTTTACTTTCAAGGATTTTCACTGCATATAATGTATTTTAGACGTGTTAATATTGTAGACACATTGATAATTGCACAATAGCTTGGCATTTCGTTTGTCGCCTGGTTTTGAATCACGCTCTAAACATTACAAGCAATACGAGCCAAGAACTTCCACTCTGCTTCCCTCGTCCCAGATGAGCAAATGTCGGATTGGTTTGTTCACATCGTCATTCTGACTCAGTAATAATTTGACATTTCCTCATCTGTTTCCTATAATGAGATGCCGAAGAACAAAAGATTGCAGCTTTTTTCTTACGGAAGAAATCATGAAAACTGAATAGAAGAAAAATGGCAATGACTCTTTAGTCGAAAGCATGTTAAAATAATGTTAAATAAAAATACAGTATTTTCTGGACTATAAGCCGCACCTGTATATAAGCCGCATCCGCTCTATAAACAATTTTGAATTGTAAATGTATGTAACTAAATAGATCCTTTCCTAATCTGCATTTTAACACCAGCAACTTTACTGATTATAACGGGACAAAAAAAAAGAGAAAATAAATGGTATTTACCGTATTTATCTTCATTATCAAAAAATTGTATAAGGCGCATGGTTCAAAACCTATGAAAAAAGTAGCGGCTTATAGTCTGGAAAATACGGGTAAGTTATACGTATAGAATTCCTCCAACT
Organism: Paedocypris micromegethes; assembly: GCA_028031935.1. NCBI lineage: Eukaryota > Metazoa > Chordata > Actinopteri > Cypriniformes > Paedocypris > Paedocypris micromegethes. The sequence continues at coordinate 6,390,576 of CM051498.1, forward strand.
AAACGTTCATCAATTTTCAACCACTTTCTCCATTTCTGGGTCATGAGGAGCTGGAGCTAATCACAGAGCAGACACCCACACTCACTCAAACCTACTGGCAAAATTCCAATGTTAGTTCACCTAAATCACAAGTGATGAAACCGGAGACCGCGCTACCTACTGCTCCACCGTGCCTATTAAAATCCCTCTGCACTGTTACTAGCAAATATCACTGGTAATTACAATCTCTGATGTGATTCTGGGCTTCATAAATAGATGTTAATGAAGAAATGATGGGAAATCTACACACCTCATTCTACTAATCAACAGGCCGTCAAAATCACATACAACCCTAATGTGGTTTATGCAAATGCACTATTGATGGCTGAAGGCAATTCCCATGTCAATTAACGACGATGATCTGCTGAAAATCCACTTTTATTGTTCACAGAGGCTTCGGGAAACTCCATTTCAATAAGGAATATGACGGAAGGAAAGTGAGGATGATTGGTGGCCAGGTTGGATCCAACCGTACTTGACCAGCGTATATAAACACAGCGACGTGGACAAACACACACACGTACAACAAACACGAAGCAGTGGGCAGCCTTAAGCCATGACACATAGAAATCAGATCAGGTTTTAACTATTATTATTATTATGATTAGTTTTCATCTTTGGGACACTGATGACTGTTAGCCTTCCCTATCAGTCTTAGACTATTATATAGAATTCCATTTATCCATCTTACAAAAGCTTAATTATAAAAAAAATAAAACATGCCAGTGAATGGTTTACAACATGACTGACAGAAAAATTACCTGTTTCTAAGTAACCTGTTCTGCATTTCTGTTCCATTTCAGATAGAGTCATCTCACTTTTATTCTGTTTGCTCTCCCATAATCAGTTGAGCAGATCTAAAGCAACCAACTAAAGGTAAAGCGACAGTCCGTAATTCTTTGACAAAGCTGTCATGTCTATTTCCCTCTGGAGAACTTATATAACAAAAAGTCTGGCACGCACAAACATGGAAAACGGTTGCAATAATTTATGCCAAGCCTTCCTCTCCCACAATTATTACGTTCCCAGCCTATAAACAAGCCATTATATGATATGATCCTGTATTAATCAAAGTCAGTGTTGACTTCTGGAGGAGTCTTATAATAATCGCCTACCAGTCTGATCCAAAATACATGTGCATACAACAAACTGACTAAAAATACAAGCCCTCGTCTTCAGAAGAACTGGAGTCTGGGAAACTGCCCATAGGTGTGAGTGAAAGTGTGAATATGTCTGTCCTGCTCTGTGATTGGTTGGCCAGTTGATGCAAATTGAGTCATGGCTTGAAAGAAACATGACAGATGGGGGAAATCTTTTTAGATGACATGTATTACATTACAATTTTCTAAAAAAAAAAAAGTTTTAAAGTAGCATACCACTCTTTGCTACAGACCAGAGCAATCAAACTATTGGAGTTCATGAGGTGAATACACTTCACACCTAAGCACCGTTACAAGGGTTTGGCATATACGGCATGTTTACTGCTCGTAAGACCAATTAAAAAAACCTTACATGCAAATCATTAAGTTCTTCATAAACAAGTTCTGCTTGCCTTAGAATTTGAATTTCAAATCATACAAAAATACACAATATTTGCTGATACAGTAACAGAAATGCAAAATGTGTTAAAAAGACAAAATATCCACATTCATGATATTTTTCAAATAGAAAGACTTACGCAAACTTAATTTCTAGATTAAGACCATAAATGTTTCATTTTAAAGTTCTTTTAAAGGTCTTTAAAATCATAATTTTTGCATTGAGGGATTATCACTGTATTATATATATATATATATATATATATATATATATATATATATATATATATTTATAGATAGATAGATATATATTATATTGCATTGTACATATATAAATTACCGTGTGTAGTCTGCTTTCTTCCTTCAGTCTAAAAGCCTGCGTTCAAAAGAACTGCAATTACAAAAATTAGCAATAGTTTTGAGAATGTGTGTGTGTGTGTGTGTGTGTGTGTGTGTTCTGATCTGTGATTGATTGGACATCAATTCCCGCCTTCAGGCCCAGCGTAGCTGAGATTGGCTCCAGCTCTCTGTCACCCAGAAATAGAAAAAGCGGAAGAAAATATATGCGCCGCATTAGCTTTAGCCGAATAGCATCACTGCAAGAATCTGTGTGCAATTTTTTCAACTTTAAATGTACATTTTTCCATATCAACCGTTGAATAAGTGGCCAAAGACATATAAATGAAAGAACAATTCAATAGATTTATTCGACCATTATGTGAGCTTGAAGATAAGTTGCTCTGATATCGCGCGAAGAAGCTTATTCGTCTGGTTTCCTCTGTCGAATCTTTCTTGCTGTCATCAAGGTACTTGATGTTCTAATGCCCTCAGAATGTCATCCATTCTTCTGGATGATGAATCGCCGTCCTGCATCACACCATATCGGTTAATGATCTACAGAGACATTTACTGGAAAAGCTTCAAGCTTTGAAGGAAAACAAGAACTTTAAGTTAATTAAACTCGGGAAATGCAGTGGGTGGCTGAGCAGTGTTTCTCATGCCACGTACTCAGCGGCTTGACCTTGGGGGGAACCGACTTTTCACTTAAATGCCGCATGTTCTTGCAGAGCGTCTCCAGCAGTTTCAGTAGAAACGGTAGAGTTTATATACTAAGCCAATTTCCCAGATTCTATAGATTTTCGTTTATTGATTAGTTGTTTCAGTTATTAGAGGTGGGCGCTATACCGATATGAATGTGAATATTGTTATATTGTGAATATTCCAACTCAGTATTGAGTTGTGCCATTATATGTGTTTTGCAATATTGTGGATATCGTTACACATGCATGATTTTCATTTTCATTTACGCATATAAAAATGTGCTGGCAAAGAGTAAAACTTGTTAAAAAAATGGCAGATGCTTCTCCAGGTTTCCCCTGCATTTAATCTCTAACTTTATATAAAGTTAAAATACAAACTGTGATTAAGGTCTACTAAAATATAAATGTCCAATTTTTCCACCAATAACATGACACCGGTATAACACCGACACCGCCTGAATACTAGAAATTACATGATATGAATTTTAACCCATATCGCCCCCCTTTCAGACACTACTGCTTTTTTTTGCAGTCTTTTATTTAACTCTACACTCACTGGGTAAGACATGAGAAGCATTAGAAGAAAATTGTCATAAAAGAAAACGGTAAATGCTTCATACAAGGCAAATATCAAGATGCGGGAGACTCAAGATCAAGATTATGACAGTCAGTGAACACACAGATTAACAGGCTAACAAACCAGTAAAAGCAAGTTAAACTTTGAACTTGATCCTAGCAGCAACATGTAGTCAGTGCAAGGAGACAAGCAGCGGAGTGACGTGCCCTTTTAGATTGATAAAAGAAAGTGGTCATCATTATTTGCATGTTGTAGCCTATTTAACCTAAACACACACACACACACAGAGCCGGACCTGTGGGCAGCTTTAAAACACTAGTGTGAGACAGACTGTCTTTGTGAACAGTGTTGCAAGATTGCTAGGTTTTCTTGAAAGAATATCGTATCATAATAATTTCATAACATGGATGCGTTTCGTAACTTGAATCTTTCATGAGCCTTTCGGAAGTTGGGGTACCACTATACAATAAAAAAAACTATATGATTTATTTTGTTTTTTAATTCACAATTTATTTAGCATTATAAGACTGAGGATGTCTATAAAGCCTGAAATGTGTTGACAATTTTACCATTACAAATTCACATGACAATTTATTTTCATTATAGTATAATATAATTTCACAATCAAAATATTTCAGAAACGAAATTGCCAATTTACCACGACCCTGACTGTGCTCAGGTGGCACAAGGGGTGACGTGATCGGATAAATGGCACCTCCAATAGCTCCCGACCGGACCACTACGTCATCTGATTGCACAAAAGCAACCTTCTTCTCTCTTCAGTACGGTTCTTAGTGATGTCCTCATATATCAGGAATCTAAAAAGCTGTGCGAGTCAGATTGTACGTATTTGCAAACTCATTATCTGGAGCTGCGTCTTAAAACACGCCACACAAACCATCTCGCTGGGGTCCGCGGAGGCAGCAGATGGCCTCTTGTACGGTAAATGACTGAAAATGTGGGTGTGTTAGCAAACAGCCTCCCCCTAAAGTGACTCACCAGCCCTTATCAGATACTCACGATGGCCAAAGATTGATTAAATGCTTTCGTTATTAATCATTTCATTAATTACCACACTGCTGCGATCCAAACCGGAAAATGACAAATCAAGACAAATGTCTCTGAAGCATTAATAATGAATGAATTATTAATAATGCACTAATAGTTCATCAGTATTTATACAATGATCAGCAGCGACAATTATTATGGACAACGTTTATACTAAAACAAACAACAAACATAGAATTATAGATTTATTGTTATTATTTTATTATTATGCAATTTCAAAGTGGGCACTTGACACTTATACACACACATATTTTATTTATTTTTTATTTTTGTTTTTTTTTTTTCAATTTTAGCTGCTCAAAAATGTTGGGGGTGCATATAATTGCCGATTTCAAATATGTATGTAAATATAAGCACTAATTTTTCCCCATTTCATGTGAGGAGCAATTACAAATAAATGGAAATACTTATTTCCATGCATTATTTATGCAGCGGTGGGCATGTGCGTTGTGTCCTGTTTCTTTCTTTAAACAATGGTTTCTGTGACAGACATGGACATACGTTTTTATTAGCTCAATAACAGAAACTAGTCACAAAGCAACTTTAGCAGAGACTAAACAACGTGTTTGAACAAAAATAATAATTATTGGAACAGACAGAGCATCCGATCACTAAAATCAAATTTTTTTAATCTATTATTCAAGCACAACTATATCAGAGTCACAAGTAAGGTTTGCTAAATACAAGCTTGTTAGAACAAAAAATAATCACAAGAATCGACCTTATTTTTAATCCAATTTTAATAGATAATAATAGAAGTAGTCAAGTACAAGTTACATAGGTTTGTTTAAAAAAAAAAAAGAAAAAGAAGTATTTTAAGAGTATTAGTATTTAATTTAATAAGTATTTAGCCAGAATTATTTAGTTTGTACCTGAAAAATGAGGGGGGTGTTTATATTTTGCAGGGTGCTTATATTCGTGTAATTCGCTTATATATATTTGCTTAGTAGTTCGAGTATGTGAAGAAAAAAATATGCCCCGTCGAGCGTACCATATCGTTATCAGAAAATTAAAGCAACTAGAAATAATGAACAGCTTGTAACAATCACTGCATTAGTGAAGCAAAAATGTCTGCAAAAGCACATGTCTTCACCCTGTGGCCCGGCAGAATATCACGACCCAGTCCAACCCATCATTAGCATCATTACGGGCATGAATGACGCCGCTGGCACCCTAAAACCCACACATTATGAATTACAGTACAGAAGTTCAGATCTGAAAATGTCAGTTCACACTTATCGGTCTGCAGCTGGTGGTCCGTCTGCTTTTTATCCATCACAGAAAAGCGTTTGCATTCAAAAGGAAATCAAACAACTAGAGTGAAGCGAGCCTCAGTGGAATGGCCCTTTGACATCAAGAACTCTACCTGACTTTGATCAGCAGTCCAGATAATATTGCTGATCCTGTGAGCTTTCTTTTATATTTGACAATTTCATTGTGAAACTTGCCGGTATGGGATTCGATCTTGCAACCTTTAGGTCGCAACTCCTTAATCACTTGGCGATAACTGGCATTTTTTTTATGCAAAATAATACTGTGAAACTGATGTGGAAATTGATCTAGTAAACTATACATCATGTGGCATTTATGTAGATATTTCAGCAAACATGAACAGTTTAGTCAGCACATATTAATACTAACCGTAGGCTTCCTCAATTGATGAAGTCAAAAAGCTAAGCTGTAAAATAAAGTGTAAATTCACAGCTTGAAAACGTAAATTCACAGCAACTTTAGTTTTTTCAGAAGGCCAAGCAGTTTGACTTGACACAAGGGGGTGATGAGCAGTTTGCCCTAGTAAAAGTCCCCCGGCAAATGAAAAAGATGCAGTAAATGTGATCTGAAAATGTTTCAAAGAAACACAAAATCCTGAGTTTTTTTTTTTTTTTTTTTTTTTAGACTTTACTTACAAAGTGAAAAATCTTTCTAGAAAAACCTGTGTATTTTGTCCACAAACAGACTTTAGGTTGTATAGATATACACTATACTGTATGTGCATACATGCAACAAGGACAAAAAATAAACTAATACCAATAGATTTCTGAGTATTTTAAGGAAATCATTTCAACAAATAATACCAACTCCACACGAAAGAACGGAATTTAAACTTGGCACCTTCGTGCCGTAAGTCTGTGCTTTCCCTCAACAAAAGATGAATGAATCCACCTAACTTATTTAACATAATAACCCAAAACAAATGAGATTTTCTTTATTATTTGACAAAATAATCAAGTAACCACCTAGCAACCATTTTTCAAGACCCTAGCAACAGCATTACAAACCATGGCAACCCCGTTTAGCTAGCAATTCTGAGAGTGAACGCTTGCTCCATTTGCTATTAGTAGTAATCTTCTGTAATTACAGTTACTATTGACCTCAAAAACAGTGCAAGAACAAGTGTGACCAACAAAAAAAAGAACACGGTTTAAAGCAGCTCTGATGAAATTAAGCCAAAGAAATGGATTGAGCTCCTCCATTACAGGTGTGTAGACCATCACTTCCCTACAGACGTCGCTGACCGGCATGTTTCTGCTTTTAATTTTCGTTCTTTCGACACAAATCCCAGCTCAGATTCCGTAAACAGCGCTCAGGGGGTAAACAATGTCGAAAGAAAGACACCCATTCAGGATCTCATCCAGCTTTTGGAGAAATCACGCTGTTTGAATTAGCGTTTTACGCCTCCATGATGTTCACGACGAGACTTCACCGCAGCGCTGGCACTGATAACGCGGTAAGACCTTCACAGCCGTAACGTTTGCCTCCTCGTGGAGCCCAGAAAGTGTCAGAAAAAGACTAATAACTTTGTAACACACACAGACAGATGTTTTTATGCATAACGTGTGACAAGAAGCTACAATAGGCAATCTGAGTTTTGCTGGTAGCGTTTAATTATAGCAATTATTTTAAGTCGTTTGTTCACTGACACAAACTTTTAATTGAGACAACATTGCTCAAGTTTGAGGCCGCTCTTGGGCTTTCCGCGTGGAGTTTGTGACAGTCACATGCTTTTTTATGTTTAATGGAGTACTATAGAACAGTTAAATAAATGTTTTTTACACATTATAGCAGGGGTGTCAAACTCATTTTCACAGAGGGCCACATCCGCATAATGGCTGTCTTCAATGGGCCGGATGTAACTTGTAAATGTAGCTATATGAAATCAAATGTAATGTAAAATAAATCTCACTTCTCTTTAATGTTAAACAACTGTGAGACACCTGGCTATCCTGCTGCATCCGGGATCACTGTCCATAGGCCTGAAATGACCAGGAGTCTCACAGACTTATTATTTGTCATAACTTAAATGACAAAACCTATGTTTGCTTGTTGCTCTAACATAAATCTTTAAAAATTTTGTCTGCTTATAAAAACACACATAACTCCATTCATTAAGGATCAAACTGAGCAAGTGAATGAAGAAACATAACATATGCTATGACAGTTTCATTGTGGAAACACTGCGGAACTGTGTAAACACTGCCACGGCTATCGTAGTCAAAAGGCATTGTGGGAAATGTACTCTCTTAATTAATTTTTTGGTATTTATTTTTAGACACTCAAAACTTTTAAGCTCTCGCAGGCCACATAAAATAACATGGCGAGCCACATCTGGCCCCCGGGCCTTGAGTTTGACACATGTGCATTATAGATAATTCTCATTATTGCTGAGACTGTGGGTGGAAGTAACGGAGATGTAAAACCTCACCCTCTCATACCTCCGTGTCCAAGCTCAGACTGCGTATTGATTTATCGCTTACTTGGAAAGAAAAATGGTCGGTTGACAAGGTCAATATAACTAAGGGGAGTGACACAGGCCAAAATAAAACCGTAAAACACAGCCAAAAAGAGCTTGAATCTCATGGGACTACAGTCTTTTTTTTTTTTTGCTCGGTGCAATAACAGTGGTCTGTTTTCCTTTAATACGGGGGGACTCGGAGACCCTCGTTGGATAGAATTTTACTTGGTTTTGTTACACGGTAATTGTGTTTTCTTTTGTTTTTTTTTAATTGGTGTAAAGTATTTGTATTTCTTTGTGTTTATTCTTAGTAGTTGTGTGTCTGAGCAGTGTATTGTACTTATAGTTTTTTTACAGTATTGTTAATACTATAATTTATTATTACATTTTATACTGAATTATACAATAATATTAAACAATAATAACCTTCAAATAAATGTGTATTTATTAAATGATTCCTATTCCTATTAATATTTTATTTATTATTGTACAGACATGATTATTTTCAAGGCGACCGGACAGTTCCATTTAATTGATTGATAATACTCTAACCTGTTATTTTTAATTCGGGTCACACACATGCACAACATTTATAAGATGCGTAGTTTTAAATCTATAGTCATAAACCGAACTTGGGGAGTATACGTCAAACAACATGGCGTAGAAAACAGCGTGCGGTCGTGTCTATGATGTTTCCTTGCATGTGTGTGTGGCTGTGAGATCAAGGAAGGGAGCATCTTAATTAAAATGATGGCATGTTCTGGTCAACATCTCGCAAGTCTCTCCTCCAGTGTCTGAGTCTGTTTAATCGCCTACACACGGAAGATTCAGACTCAGTCAGGCTCGCTCTCGTTCTTCTGCAATTACGCACAGAAGCAGTCCAAACTCCAGCGTTTTCCTGCAGAATCTAAATGGATGGGTGGGAAAATGTTATCTGCGTCTGCTGGCACAGGATCCAGGGAAAGCGGGAAAGAGGTGCGCAGTGTTGCACGTGTGTGATGCAGAAAGACAACAGCGCAGAAACGTGGCGGTTGTGTGTGCTAGTGTGAATGGAACACTTGGGGAAAAAACAGCAGACAAAAGTCGATTGATGTTTTGAAATAAACAAACTACTGCACAGGTGAAATTCCGTATAAATAGCAGGTATTACATGTAACACTCACCTGGCGATGGATAGATAGATAGACAGACACAGACAGACATACATATGGACAGGCAGGCAGGCAGGCAGACAGACAGACAGACAGACAAATAGATAGACAGACAGACAGACAGACAGACCAACACAGATGGATGGATGGATGGATGGATGGATGGATGGATAGATAGATAGACAGACACACAAACACATACAGACAGCAAGACACATTCAGATGGATGGAAGAACAGAAAACAGACAGAATATAGATATAGACAGATAGCCAGCCAGACAGACAGACAGTTATGCATAGATAGACTGATTTTTGATATATCTTTACTCAGTTTTCCAGAGTCATGTACTGTTATCAAACATTGTTCTGGGAGCGTGAGCATGAGCATGAGTGTGAGCATGAGTGTGAGAGTGAGAGTGAGCGCTCATGAGTCTCTTCTGAGCTAATTGCTTCCAGAGCTCAGGCTCAATGATCTCATTTCTCAGCTACAGGCTCAGATGAACTCTGGAGGGCTCGGCTTCCTGTTTGCTCTCACCTGTGCAGGTTCCAGTCTGAGCTCAGGAGTAATAAATCTGCATGTAGTAAACGTCCACAATACGATATACCCACTACTTCGTTAGAAAGGTAATAAGAATTGTGAATGATTTAGATTCTAGTTCCATATTAGAAATGTAATGTGATGAGTGAAGCCAAGATATTGGCTATAGAATGCGTATATAATGTATTACATTATTTTAGAATATTATTTGAATCATTTATTTTAAACAAATATTTGCAATACTTATTCCTAGACATGTATTCTTGTCATTCTCTTTGTTATGTCGTTTATATTTGTTTTATATTGGGGGGTTTTGCATCTTGTATCTACATATGCTTTTTCTTGTGATTTTATACATTTGGTTTTTTATTTCATCTCTATTTGTCTTTTTTACATCTATTTTAACTCTTTTCATTCTCACAAAGCTGTTGAATAGTCTCATGCACATATAATGTGAGACTACTGAGATATATTTTTTTTAAATATATCCATCACCTGTTGTCCAATTAAAAAAAAACATCCTTGCAATATAATTCTGTCTCAAGGTCGGTTTGCCATTCAACACTTTCATTTCCCGCTGATCTCCAACTTACCTCGAGCTTTCTGGCTGAGGTCCTGAAGAAGAACTTCATAGTTTATCGGTTCATCATCCTCATTAAAAACCATGTCATCCGCGGTGATGTTCTCATGGCGCATCCCTGTGTACGGCCCCTCCACAGCGAAGTAGCACGGCCGGTCGTCGTTCTTGTTATCGCTGAACATGAGCATGGCGTGTTTGTGCCAACCAAAATGGCGGTGCATCTTGACCACAAACTCGCCCAGCTTCTTATGAGTGGGACCGATGTTGGTGATGGACGAGTACAATTCAAAGCCCAGAGCTCTGGCCCCAGCCGTAATCATGGGAACGTCCCAGTGTGTGGTGAACCTGGCCACGGGAGAGGACGAGTAGTCACAACCAGGCCCGATAAAAGCCCACGGGCTGAAGGTGAACTGCAAATCAACCGCGACAAGAGGAGCAACGGAGTCCGAGCATACTCCATCCTTGTTCTCACTGCTGTTGAAGACCAACTGTAGATGGTAGCCTGGCAGCAGGTTCGGGTCTGAGTTGATCTTCTCCAAAGCCCACATCAAGGCCGGACCAACCCGAGGCCAGGCCCAGGGGTATTCTGTGTTGTGTAGAGGCAAGATGACCGCCAAAGTGATGTTCTTCACAGCAGAATGAGGGCTAATCGACTGAGGCAGTCTTTGAGGAAGGGGTTCCAGCTCCACCACTCCGAAGGACACACCACTCAGCAGAACCAGAAGAGAGATCCTCAGCGGTCCAATCCAGAATGCTTTCATTCTCCAAACCGAGGACAACACTAAGACTCTGAAAGGGGCCGAGACGGAGAAGCACGTGAGAATCATAGACGAGGGTCCTCAAACAGGAACCACACGTATAATGCATTTTTAAAAAGAGTGTTTGATTCATTTGCTGCCTTGTTTTGAAATTATGTGGGAGTTACTGGCATTTAAAGAAATGTTTTTCATAAATCCTCATCAACATGTAGCATTTTTAGGAGAGCATGATTGTGTGGGCAAACGTTCACACAATGTTCCGTTTCCAATACATTCCCATACATTAACAGTGACATTTTTAATTATAATTTTTATTAAATAAGCAATATTTGTCCAGCAACGCAATTCCACCTTATTGTCACAGAACCGTTAAACATTTATTGCGGTATAACAAGTTGCCATAATGTAACTACAAAGCTGTTTTTACTCAACACATTTGAATAAATGACTTTGCAAGCACTTACGGTGAAACGCCATGAGCCTTTTCCTGGGGATCAGCATTATTTCCAGCCTCTTCCTAAGGAAACGACCGCGGCGAAGAGGAAATATCGCGGCTTTTCCGGCGAGTTGTGAATGTGTTGTAAACTTTGTTAATGAGCGCCGATCTTTCCCTGGTTAAACATTATTCAGTGGCGATTTCACCTCCTTGACGTTCTTCTCCCGACAGGAGATGAGCAAACGCCAGCTGTCGTCATTATG
>CM051498.1:6407296-6414452 GCA_028031935.1 Paedocypris micromegethes
AGAGGTTTTAATTTATTTCATTTTCATTGTTTTTTTTTCTCCCAATTTCACTTTCTTCATTCGTTTACATTTCTGATATTATATTATGAATTCTGATGTTTTATTCCATTAGCTTATGGTTGCTGTTTTGAATGATAAATAAGAAAATCTGGACTTTATATCCTATAGTCTCAGCAAAAGCTTCATTCTTACTGAAGAAAAAAAAAGATTAAAAATGTGTTCATTATCCACAGCTGCAGGTGATAATATGTTCTGATGCATCATGGGAAACAAAGAGTCCGGTGGATACTTCCAGCTTCTTGTGAAAATGTCATGTTTTGTCGACCAAAAGAATTCAAAATGAGTCAGTTTTTAAATGTCTGCAGTTCACCAGAGAATCTGTAAAAACACGTTTTTTGGAAAAATAAAAACCATAAAAAAACCATACTTGATTAAAAGTATTAATATTTTCTTGTAAAAATGAATCTATTTCAAGTCACCAATTCCAAGAAGACACGACTAAAAGTTGTAAAGTATACAAGTATAAGTATATTTCAAAACAAAGTATACAAGTAAAAGTATATTTCAAAAGAATTATTATAGCATCCTGTACATTGAGCATCCTGCAGATGGCAATATTGCCTTGCCCGCCACAATCACAATGTACCAAGTAGCGGTAACGGTCCATTCAAATGTAGTGGAGTAAAGAGTACAGACGCTCAATCAAAAATATAGTCAAGTAGAGAATAAAAGTTGATTATATTTGTGAAATTCAGTACACGTCAAAAGTAGCCAAGAATACTAAAGTAATGAAATCCATTTGCACAGGTACTTTACATCACTGCAAATAACAAATCAATATGAATTCAAGTAATTTTTGAACAACAAAAAAAAATAATATCAATAACTTTTCTACACACCTTTTCCATTTCTTGTTCACGGGGAGCTGAAGCCAATCCCAGCAGTTCTAGGAGTGAAGGTGGGTTTTTCCAGAATCAACTAATCCCAAATGCATGCTTTTGGACAGTGTGGTGGATCTGGGAAACCCACACCGGACCAGTTTCTGTTGCTGGCTTTGGTTTCGTCCAGTAGTTTTGTTCGAGAGTCTCAATAAACAGCTTGTGGGTGTGAGTGAGAGTGTGAATGTGTATGACTGTGTGTCCTGTGCCATGATTGGTTAGCCTTCTAGATTGTGCCGCGCCTTCAGAGGCCCAGAAGCTGATTGGCTCCAGCTCCCATTAATATTACATTTTATATCAATATTTTGTTTATTGACAATAACAATAAAGAAAACAACAACAGATGGAACCCGCAACAAAAACAAATTACTTTTTAGTATCTTTGTGGGAACATTTCATGCTCAAAAAGTAATCTAACACATACACACACACACACACAATTGCGCGCAAGAGAAAACAAGAGGCACATAATTGCAAAGTAAACAGTGGGTTTGCCGCAGTGATTCCTGGCATGTGTCTGGTTCTGATCCGTCTTTCTTCAGGCGTGTACAGTATTTATATTCAGCTTCAGTCAGATTGTGAATCAAAAATATAAAAAAACGTCTTTGCATATGATGTTCATATTAGTGCTGGTTGCCAGGACAACAACTAATAATATTCTTCTAGTCAACTATTGAAATAAAGGATAGCACACTACTATTACAGCACACACACACACACACACGCATTTATTGGTGGTTTTGACCCTAAATTCACTACGAGTAAAATACTTGAGTTCTTTTAATATGGGATACTTTACAACTTTTACTCAAGTCGTCTTAGAATTGGTGACTTGTAACTTGTAATGGAATAATTTTTACTCAAATAGGGTTTTCAGGTACTCTTTACAACACTGTTCTTTTCACACTGAAGCGAGTTCCACACCAGAATTAGGAAGGTCAGTTACACAGCGTCAATAAAGCTCTCACACACACACACACACACACACACACAGAGTAATTGGGCTGATCTGGTCTTGTAAGTACAATGGCCGAATGCAGAATAAATGTCTGGTTGGAGGCTATTCAGGTCCGTGCAGGCACATTTTATGTTGATGGAGCTTCTGCAGATCTACTTTATTAAATCAAATGTTTTTTGCTTATTGTGTGTGTGTGTGTGTGTGTGTGTGTGTGTGTGTGTGTGTGTGTGAGAGAAAGAGAGAGAGAGAATCATTGTTAGACACACTAATACACACACTCAAATGCTCGTTTAGAGTGAATTAGTGGAACAGTGCTGCACCCTTCTGGCCAAAAGTATGACGTTACTTGTATTTTACAACGTATCTATTTCAATTCTCAAATTATCTTTCACACTATGGAAAACTAAATTAAGGTGACAAAGGTAGAGTTTGGTCTTTAATTGTCTTAATTAAAAATGTTCATTAATATTTTTTGTTTATTTTGTTTCATAATTAAATTCAAGTTCAAGTTCTGAGCATTTGTAAGGTGCTTTTCACAGTTTTAAAGGTCTCAAAACGCACAACAATATTGTTGACAACAAAATGTACACACTTATTAATAAAAAGTTTTATTAATAATTAGGAAATGGATGGTAAAATAATGAACGTGTAGGTAATTGCATGCATAACTCATGTAAAGTGTTACATAAGACATGGAAAAATACATGAATAAAATACATAAGACATGGAAACAGTGGAGTTATATATATATATATATATATATATATAACATAGAGAGAGAGAGATAGAGAGAGACATGTATGAATAGTGTGTACTTGAAACTTGATATGTGTATAATTGTGTCATTACATAGTGTACTTGAAAAAAATTGGTTAATTTGTAAGTCCAGCAGGGGGCGCATTTGAGCTGCGCAGGAAATTTCTTGTCGTAACTTACTGGTAGACCAAAACAATATACGAACACAATTTACACTTGGGAAATTAAAAAAAATCATAAACTCTGAACATTCATTTAAGAATAAAAATGATCTGAAAATGAATTGTTATACATACCGTGAATTATTACACATACCTCAGTTCAGATGCTGGGATCAACTCTAGCTCCACACAATCCAGAAATGGAAAAGGCATTTTATAGTTGATTACGGTCTAGGTAGTAAAGGATGCACAAATTAAATGAAAAATTGTATGGTGTTTAGTTGATAATTGGTGCCGACATACATAAAACAACATGAACTAAAAATTATAACTTCATTATATTATTATAATTATATCTATATACAAAGTGCTTAAGTTGTAATTTAAATTGTGTAATTTAAAAACTAAATAAAAGGTAAATGTTTCAACTTTTGTGAATTTTAGTAACCCTTTAATAAATTGTGATGTAAAATGTAAGGCAAGAATTAACCAATTGTATAAAAACACATTTATTAAACAAAGCTTTTTACATCACAAGATTGTAAAGCTAAAAAAACAAGTTTAATGAATGTGTTTTTATTCAATTAGTTAATTCTTGCTTTAAATTTTACATCACAAGTTTGTAAAGATAAAAAAAACAAGTAAACAGAAACATAAAACAAAAACATTTTATATACATATACAAATATATATATACATACATACATACATACATACATACATACATACATACACACACCCATATATATATATATATATATATATATATATATATATATATTAGGGCTGTCAACGTTAACTAGTTAATGCACGCAATGAATTTTAATCGAGTTAATTATTTTTAATGTCATTAATCACAGTTGCAGTTTTTTCACTTTCGGTTTGGTGAAAATGCAATGAATAGATTCAGAGAGCCGCGCTAGCGTCCCCCAGGTTTAATGTGTTTTAAGTGTTTAATGACAGACACTTGCTTGTCTCGTCGATCTGTTTTGAATGTTCTTGAATGGACTTGTTAAAACTGAGACTCGACCTTATTTAGAAGTTTCAACTGAAAATATGTTCGTCAGATTAAAATCTCTGTTCAACAAGCCGCCACTGTGGATTCATAGGGATTACGTAGATAAAGACAATACTGTATTTACTTACACTTATATTAAAAAAACAGACATTCTAAGATTTATGTAATTTAACCTAAAACTTTAGGATTTTAAGAGCACCTTTTAGTTTGAAAACAGTATATGCTGTACATAAATTAATCCATAATGTAAATAAATCAATAAATAATTTCTAAACATCTTCCTTTGAGAAACCAGAAATACTTAATTGGTTGATTTTTTTAAATGAAAAAAAAAAACCAAAACAAAAACAAAAAAAACTTAACAGGTTTTTCTTACTGAGAAATTATATATATATATATATATATATATATTTATATATTTTTTTTTTTTTTTTTTTTTTTTTTTTTTTTTTCTTTTCTTTTTGGCACCTGCGGGAGTGTCATTTAAAATTAAAACAAAAAGTTCAAATTTTTCTTTAACAAAATCTGGACCCAAAACACACGTTTTAATGAACAGAATACCGTCAGCTCATCGTCATTCACATTATCCATTGTTTTGTTTTTTTAAATACAAGCATAACCGAGGTTAAAAAAACAGCTCATATGGAGATTACGAGCTGTTATTTAACCTTGGTTACTTTGTTTTTAAAAAACAAAAATCCAGATTGTGTTTTTTGGCGTCTTGCAAGCATTTAAATACAACAAATAAATCAGAACACAGTTTAAAAAAGAAATCAACTTTATTAATAGCTCTCATTCACAGAAATATAAAATGTTGAGAGTTAATTCTATATATACAGAGCATAGTTTTTGCTTCAAACGAACAGAAACAAATCCTACTTATACAAAGTGAAAAAATACTCCCTGCTGCCACCGCCCGACATCTTCAGCATCAGCAGCAGCAGAGAAACTACTCTTCATCTCTCCATCATCATCAGTGCAAAGAAAGGATGCATATCACACACACACACACACACACCGCTGCTACAATAAGGCAAACCCTACAGGAACGATACACTGAGGAAACTTCTCGGTAAAGTGACAGTGTCCATATTAGATATCAGTTTTGCTTCTTAACCCTCTAATAAATTACTTTCCCTCTTCAGGCGAAGAACAAAAAAAAAGCCTAAACATGACAGAAAATCTCTTTAAATGATTAGAATTGCACTGATGGATTATTCAGTACCTTTTAGTTCAAGGCTAATCCATTTGACCTGGTAAAAAGCAAAACAATATAGAAATCTTTATTTAAAATGAAAAAAAAAAAAAAAAAAAAAAGTTATTTTGGTGTCAAGAAAGATGGAGAATCAGTAGTTTGACGACTTCCTCTCTACTCAAAGTGCTGCCAGGGTTCGCGGCCCTCGCTATAAATACCTTCTCATTGGCATGACGAGAAAGACGAGCGTAAAAAAAAAAATCAACTCCAATCCACTGCAAAATACGTCTAGTGGATGCTGCTGGTTAAAAAGCGTAAAGAAGAATTAAATTAAATAAAACGTGCTCGTTTTTTTAACCACTTCAGTCCGTGTGGCCTTCAGATTGGTGCAGATTAGGAGGCAAATGCGACGGTTTCACTGCATGCTGCGAGTACACACACACACACGAACAACAACAAATGATGAAAACAACAAAAGCAAGATCAGATCAACTGATGCGTAGAAACTAAAGGAAACATTCACGCCGGGGGTCCAGGAGGAGCTCAGTGCTGGTAGATCTTCTCGCTGGTGGAGTAGTGGTCAGTAGTGCAGGTGTGTGTGGCCAGGCCGCGGTGGATGGGCTGGGGGCTGCGGCCCAGGGTCAGGTTGAGCAGGCTGGTGCAGGTGGGCAGGTAGACGTGCTGCACGTGCTCCACCTCAGAACGGCACACCGGGCACGACTGCGGGCACAACAGCGGCGGTCAGGGCACTGGACGCTTCTTATACACTCCAGTCGTTAAAACGTCTGGTTTTAGTCCGATATTTCTACTCTTTTTCTGTAATTTTGACTACACAATTTAGTATATTGTGTGAGAGAGACAAAGAGAGACAGATAAGCAGTGGGAGAGAGAGACAGAGATAGATAAAGAGGGGGCGAGATAAAGAGAGAGAGAAGCCGAGATAGAAAGAGGCCAAGATAGAGAGACAGAGATAGAGGTAGGCAGAGATAGAGGCCGAGATAAACAGATAGACAGACAGACAGACAGGGATAAGCCGAGAGATAAATAGAGAGACAGGTTTTTTTTTTATTTCAAGTTGCATTTTTTTAGTAAAAGTTTATGAAATCTTTTTCACTGTTGGAACTGAACAAAAGATATTGAGTTCTGATTCCATTTTCATTTATATTTTACTAAACATGAAAGCCTAGTATAGTGAAGTTTAGTTATATAAGATGCATTTTTTACTAGTACCTTTTAAATGAAACCACTTATACACCACGCAAGCATGTAATAAAACAACTTGTTATTTAATAGCAATATTTACATTTTGCAACAAAATTGATCTATAGATTTTTTTATTTCAAGTGTGCGCGAGCAAAACAGAACATATAACTTGGTACAATTAGTTAAATATACATTTTTATATTAATACAAATACATATATAATATATTATAAAATGTTGTCGGTTTAAATAAAATTCATTTGTTCTAATTAAATATGAAATTAGTATATTTTTTTTTCAACAAGTTTTATATTATATATAGAACTTTAAGCAACAGACTTCGACAAGTCTCAAAACCCATTTGGATTGGTCAGGGTGGCCTCACCTGCAGCTGCGCGGCACAGGTCTGGCAACACACCATGTGACCGCAGGGGCAGAAGGCGGCGTCGATCTCCTCCTCGCAGCACAGCATACACAGCAAGGCCTCGCGCAGCTTCTCCTGGAGCAGACGGCTCTGCTGGCAGCCCCCGCACTCCAGACCCTCATCCTGCTCACGCGAGGGAGAGCGAGACGAGGGTGTGCGCTCGCCCGCCCGTGACATCATGTCCACGATCCCGGCGTTGTAGAGCGCGCGTCGGGCGTGGTCGTACACTTCTTTGGAAGTGCGGCGGATGTCGAAGACGTATTTCTTGCCCAGGTTGATGTTCTCGTTGAGGAACAGGGAGGCCAAGTGACCCTTGAAGTCTCGGCTGTATTGCATCATCACCGCGTTCGTAACCGTGTCACACCTGCAGGGAAAAAAAAAACACTGTTCTGTGAAAAACCGCGCAGATGTGAGGTTACGTAAAACAGCGGCGCGTGTGGACCTGAAACACGGTAGCTTGCTAGGAGAGCCAAGGGCATTCCAACCAGCAACCAATGGAATTTT
>CM051498.1:6417321-6450411 GCA_028031935.1 Paedocypris micromegethes
AAAAAAAAAAAAAAAAAAAAAAAAAAAAAAACACCCAACTTTATATTAATAAGAAACTATAATACACAATTAAAAAATAGGTTTAAAAAAAAAATAAATCCTAGTTCCTCTAACAAGGAAGGTTTCCAACAAACGACACAAGCGACCCAATGGCAAAACAAAAGCTGTAATGATTGACTTTGTGCAGGAGCCCGTGTGAAATTCTTCGACTTTTGCCCGGGTCACGGCGACTTAGTCTGCTTATCAGGCAGCCAAACTAATCTCACTTTACACCACCAAAGACAAAACCTCGCTGGCGTGTTATCAAACCTTATCAAATTCTTGCTCTTGAATCCCAGACACTGATTTAGGTTAAACTCAAGACAACAGAACATTTGTAATGATGGACAAATAAAAAATACATCACGGTTAAAATTTCGAAAGTACTAAATTTACAACAGATTAATGGTTTGGACTAAATAGCAAGAGCAAGAAATTAAAATAAAATGTAATAAAAAAAAAACATGCTGGTGATTGGTGGGGCTAATTTTACAGACCTTTTTTTTTATAAATTCCATTTTTTTTTATTGTTCTTACAGCGTCATGAACAGAAACATTCCCTGTCCCTTCTTCTCCATGTCGTGTTTTCAGTCATTCAAATTTCCCAAGTTTCCATTTGCCTATGTCCGTCACGTCGCATTTCCCATCTCCCCAGAGATGACTGCTTTTGATAATAAACGGGTCGTGGCATCTACTTCTCCTCCAGCTTGATTCGCTTCCATCTGACAGCAGAGGACCATGGGAACAGTATGTCCAGGCTTCCACGTTACTGCTCTGCTGGCAGGCGATGGCCTTTTTTTATGAAAACAAACATGGCGTATTGGTTCACGCAGCGCGGTAGACAAAGGCCCCGGACTGATAAACATTGCCTTTGGATGAATAAAACGAGATGAGAGATGGAGGTGGACCTATCGGCTGGACAAATAAACAAAAGCAAAGAGAGCGTCTCACTTCCCCGCGCTGACATCAGACTCACGCGCTGGATTACCTGGCAGGCCAAACAAAGGCAGCTGATGGTGGGAGGGAGGGGTGAAGGTTACTCGCAGTCATACTCCAAGCGCACAGTCTATTAGCGTTAAGACTAATCTTGGAAACCTGTGCTGGTTCGCCTCTGCCTCCTCTTTATATAGCTACAGGGGTCTCGAGACAGAAACACACCTTATCGTGAGGGTGACAGAGGGGGTTCTGCCGAGTTCTGCGGCCTGATGGCATCAGATTAGCAGCGTGGAGATGAGGAATACGTGCGAGGGGATCAAAACTGTTGTGAAGAATGCGTGCTTGTGTACATTCTTTTGTCTTCACAATTTTGTGCTTTGTGTGTTTTATTTTTGACCGATTCATCATTGTTTAATTGTACATCAGCAAAGTTTCTTTTCTCTCCTCTTGTTGGAATTTTCTTTTGTTGCTTTTTTTGTTAGTTTTTTTACACACACCCCCCCTCCTTTTCTTTTTTATCATCACTCCTTAAAATTTATTTTTTATTTTTTTTCACAGTTTCTTCTTTTTGTTTCTTTTTAACTTTGGACTGTCATTTCTTATTTTAAATAAAAAAAATGTTTTTAATCTTTTTTTTCCACCGTTTTACCTTTTTAATATAAATAATCTTTTAACATTATAAAGATTGCATGTACCATTTTTTTTTACAGTTTCTATTATAAAATAGTAGTTTATAATTGTATTAAAGTGATTGAATAAATCATTTTATTTTTTTCCCCAAACAAACAAAAAGAAACAAAAACTCCTGCTCAAAATCTTCACACTTGCTTCTATGAATAAATCATGTGGGTTTAACTTAGGAATAAGCAGGTTCATGGAAAAATATAATAATGAGTAAGAGGGGTAATTGAGTTTAAAAAAAAAAAGCTGCATGTCACCTTTAAGTGTCTGATAAAAAAAAAAGATAAACATTTTGAGGAGGAGAAGGAGAGAATTTTGAAAGAGTCACATTTTTTATATTAAAAATGTTCTTTGTCAGGGAAATGACGGCTATTGTTTTAAATGTGGATTATTTTGCCGCTCCGTTCGAGCAGAAATGGGTCATGCGGTTCTGTCTGGGGGAATCGGAGCAGTGTAGGTGGAATCTGAGTGTTCCAGGCTTTAAACACACGACACTTTCAGCTCCACTTTCCGCAATGTGTGTCAGAAAATGAATAATGTCAGGCACTGGGAAATGGACTTAATGTAACTCAAGTTCTTTTAGCCCAGATTATTCATAGAAACTGAAAATGGCTGATTAGATTCTGGTGACCTTTATCTATAGAAGCTTCTGGAAAATTGTAAAAGGTTTATGAAATCGATGCTTTGTAATAAACTACAGATTAGAGAACAGAAAAAAAAATATTGAAAAAAAAATATATATATTTTTTTTACATTAAAATGGCGTTTAAATTTTCGATAATAATGCTCCGTACCTTCACGAGTTTATTCATCTTGTACACCTACAGTGCAAAATTTTAATCATAATTTACATTTGAGTGCTTTAGACACAACAGAAAAAAAAAAAAAAAAAAAAAAAAAAAAAAAACACCTGCGCATTGTGCCATGTAAAGCAATACAAAACTGATTAATTAAAGCTTGCTGTATTAATAAAATAAATAAATAAATTATATTAATTAAATCGTGCTGTATTATTAATATGTTTATAATGTATAGTTAATATATAAAAAAAACAAATAATAATTAAAAAAATAAAAACCACTAAAATCATCATTTGCCAGAATTATAGCAGATATATATAACAGCTTTTTCCCCCATAATCGCGTCTTCAACAGTCGTTCAGCCGCTACGTTTTCTCCACTTAGCCCAATAGGATTCTGGGTGCTATTTTTACTTGCAGTAATTCTTTCCTTACTAATCGTTTTATCTTCTCAGTTACAATGACAAGAGTCATTGTTGCGGGCCAGATGTTTGGGGGTCTGGCACGAAGAACAAAACATTCCTCTGAAATGAAACGAGAAGCTTCTCCCCGGAGACATTAACAAAAAGGCCAATGCGCACAGGAGTTTCATTCTTTACAGGCGCCCTCGCGAACAATGTGGTTTCAGAGCTAGTCCAATAACATTGCTCTCAGCCATGCGGCGGGGGTTACTCGCAGTCAACGAACTTTAGTAAACCCTACCAGCAGGTAAACACTTTCATCACCAAAATATGCTAATGATCTCCGCCCAAAAATGCTAAAATTCCAGAGCGACCCACGAAAAAGCAGGAAGCAATAAACAAATTAATCGCTTCGATGACGTCGTGTTGGTGAAAAAACGCCCCAGGTGTGTGACACGTCCATGACTTGTGATGACACGATGAAACTCAAAACTACACCAAGGGACGTGGGGCAGACATGATTCCCTGACTGAAAGCAGGTGACTAGTTAAACCGGTTCTGATGTCATCAGTGTTGTCAAGTAAACAAATAGGAACACAAAAAAAAAAAAAAAAAAAACACGTTTTTGTTTGTTTTACTTGGAGGGAAGTAAAATGGCAACGGGCCCTCTGTGTAGATTTATATTAGCTCACAATGGATGGAACCATTATATATTAAAAAATAAAACAAAATAAAATTACTTTGGTGACCCCTCCTAACCAAAAGGATGGTGATATTAAAAAAAAAAAAAATTATATATCCCACCAAAAGGATGGATGGTTGGAACCGTTATAAAACTCCCACCAAAAAGGATGGAACCATTAAAAAAAAAATAATAATTATCTTAAAATAAAATTAAAAAAATAAATATGTATTTTCGGTCAAAATCGCCCTCCGTCCAAAATGGATTGATTGAACTTAATTTGTCCCAGAAATGACATTCTCAGATATAAAATCAATCAAGTGCCATGTCTTCAAACACTGATAAAGCATTACATCATTCTTTTCGCATTGGGTAGATGTCTTACATGACTTGATTTTGCCAAGTAAAGAAAAACTTGGACTCAAACACTCAATCTAGGTGTTGCCAGCACCATATTCTGCCATTGAGAAACAATAAACACGTTCAAACAAACGTCTTCAGACACAGCCGCAGAAATTGCCTCCAAGACTGAACCCAGCAAAACATGTCCTGCATGTCAGCATCATCTCCAAGTAAGGAGGTAATCGGAAGCTTATTGGATTGCTGGTGACCTTGCTGGGATTGAATGTGGGACGTGAGTGACGCGGGTTTTATCTGTCGTTGTCGGTTCACATCCCAGCTGACCCCGAATAGCACCCGCGTTCCAGTTCCTGCTGACAACACCCAGGGCCCGGCTGAGAAGATAACAAGACCTGAGATCACAGACACGTTTGGCGTATTTGCAGAACGAGGAAAAAAAAAAACCCAGCGGTTGGGGCTGTGGTTGTTTTTTTAATGTTCCGGAACAGTTGAACGTTGTTTTTCGAACTTCGCAAAAGCTTTTGGAGAATCCATTCGCTATGTATTGTTTAAAAAGAGCACTTTTAATGCAACTTTTATTGAAAGCCGCTAAAAGGCCTGGCCTCTGCAATTCAACAGATTCTTTCAAGCCTGATGCGAATGCTAAACACTCGAGCCGAGCCAGACAATACGGAGGCCGCCACACAAAAACGCACAATCCTCAACAAGCCACCATTATAAAAACGACAACTATAAACGTTTTTTTCTCCATTAAAAATTGTTCTTTGCATTTTTTTGGTTTTATTTTTCCAGACGCTCATCCAAAGCCACTCAAATTGCATTATAGTTCTTGCGTCAGACTTTCCCTGGGCACCGAGCTTACGACCTTTGGTGTTCTTAACACCAGTGCGAGGAAAACAGCTCGCGTTTTTGTTCAAAAGAGGCTATATTAAAGGTTAGGCGGATGAGATCCAGTAAAGCTGCTTTAATATGTGGCTGCACCAAGTGCTACGTCTGATATTTTTTTAAAGGGATTAAGCGGCTCAAACACGGACATGTTTTGGAGTGACTTGGCTCTTTCGCCACTGACGAAGCACATCGTTTCGATTCATATCAATCGGAAGCAGCGGGATTGTTCCTTCAGAAAATTCCCTTCTAAATCCAAGCACATGCCAGACTGCGCTTAAAGCGGAAAACACTAAGCTCAACGTGAAAGTGAACGTCTCACATCTGATTATGTCCAAAAATAGAACAGGCCAGATGAAGACACTGTTTTTCAGGGAACACATGGTGAAGTTGTGTGTGTGTGTGTGTTCTTGTGGTCAGGATGAGGGATAGAGCGTCTCTGATCCAGTAATGCTGTAAGCAGGATTAAGCTGTTGGATTGAGCCAGTGGTTATCTATATAAATTGTTCCTGGCTTGAGGATTTACCTCAGCCTGTAATTAAAATGACAAACACGGGCGTCTACAGCTCAAAAACAGCAATTACGCAGACTTCCCTTTCCATTTTTAGCCCATATAACTTCTGCCATAACCACATGCACTCATCCTCATATCACCGTAACGTGCCATTGAAGGTGGTCTTTGAATTCAGTTTGCTCCGAGTGTTACGTAAGCAGCTCTCCAGCATTCACAGGCCTGCGAGCAGTTTAGTGCATCTTACATAATAGAGCCGGCAGAGATAGAAGAGCAGGATTGAAAGCGTCAAGAGAGTTCCAGCCCAAAAAAGAAAGAAAAAAAGTGGGAGTGCAGCAGGGCTCAGTGCGCGGTCCTTTTTCGTTCTCAGATTTATGACAGCAGTTAAAATCACAAGGGAAGTCTTCCCTCAGATGATATACACTTGAGATAGGCTTTCATCCAATGTGTATCCCATTATCCTCGCTTCTTGATAATATCTTGATAATTCATTACAGACGGAAGTAAAATATTGTGAGACATTCCAAAAGCACCCGAAATAACATCCAATATGACTTTAGAAGTAGTAATGGATGATGAGGAGTGCACTTAAATATTCTGTGTGAGGAAACGAAGCTTCGGGTGATTTGGTATCTGCTATGGTTGGATACGTCCTCCAGCTCGATAGATGTAGATGTTATGCACGGTGCCGATCCCAAAGTAGGGCAGGGGTCACCACACAAACAAGGTTGTAGAATGTGACCTTTGTGGACGGAGGCTGGGGCGAATCACACATGCATGTCCGCACACACAGGCAAAAATCAACAGCTGTGCCAAAGAGTTAACAAAGGACTGTTTTCATTCGCCAACAGCCTGCATTACACTCCAGAATGGCAGTCGGCCATCTCTATCCTCCCGCCAGTTTCATTTTAATCTCTCACGACTTACAAAATGAACCAAATGTAGAAGAACCTTCCCTAATTTGTCATCCGTCTCGTGGGTCTCCACCCAAGTGGTGTGTGATGCTATTAAGACATGACAGAAAATCAAACATTCGATACGCATTACATAATATACTTTAGAAACGACCGGTTAGTTATTGTGTTTACCTAAAAGCGTAGAATAGTCAGCATAACCACACAAAGTACAGTATTCCAACATGTCAACAAAAACGGTTCAACAAAATGTTTAATACGATGTGTGTGTATATATACACATGTGTAAAATTTTGCATTTTCCCCCAACCTTTGGTACAGTAATTATAACTTTACTAACTTTTTTTATAACTTTTATAACTTTATAAGCTTTACTGTATTTTTGGACTATAAAAAGGAAGGTACACTTAACATCCTAAAAAAAAAAAATGGCTCTGCACCTGAATCTGAAAAAGTGTGACTTATTATTATTATCATCATCATCTTTTTCTTAATCTTTTCATATTTAAAGTAATAGTAATAAGATTAATAAGAGTCTCATCAGCATGTCACCAATTTTTATGCATGCACCCATCCATCCTGAATATTCCAAATCAAAAACATCAGCTACAGCCACATTCAGTCGCTCATTACCATTGCTTCACATTTATTTCCTTGTGCTTCACAATTAATTTTCTCCATCAGCATGAAAACAATTACTTGTAACTTGAAACAAAACTCTGCACGCACCATGACATCATTTCCCCAACACTTCAGCCTTCACACTCATACTATAAGCTGTGGTCGCCCTCATTCTGAAGTCAGCTTGGGCTTTCGCAGCTTGAACGACAGAACACGTGTGAAGTTACTCCACCCAGAATCAAGAGTCTTCCAGCAAAACACAACGACTGCTTAATTAACAGCCCAAGACTTCCGCTTTCCACCCCCAAGATCCTTCAATCCTCCACCCACCATCTGTTCTGGACCACTGCTAATCTCCCTCAGGTCAGAAGATGAATGAGCATTTGACCTCAAAATAAAAAAAAATAAAAAACTCAAATCAAATAATTGGGGGCTTTTAAATCACAGATCCTCATAAAAGCCCTCGCCGTCTCACAGGAAATGGATGCACACAGACACGCAGCTTCCTACTGGGACGTTCTGCAGGGTTGCAGTGGGAATGCCTGCAGGAGCTGGCATAAAAAGCAGATTTCATTCACTGAATAGAACCCAGTAAAGCTTGGCGGGCTCAGAACGCACGGCTCCGAATAGGGGCTGACTGTCAAATCACAATATGCAGCAAGAGGCAAATTCTGCTCACAAGCGGATGAAAGCACAAAACAAGTGAGCAAGTCACACAGGAACACATTTGTACGGCAACAAAAGAGGGAGAATAAATATTAACACCCACTGATGTTGTGCCGGTGGAGAAAAATATGAGGGAAAATCTCCTGAAAGAAGAGTTTGTTTAGCAGGATTGTGTAATTTACCTAGTTAAATTAGATTCCGACTTTCGGGAGAGATGTGTGTAAATATCCGACTTCACAGCACTTGACTTCAAAAAAAAAAAAATGAAGTAAATATGTATATATTTTTCATCTGTGGTACAAAAAGAGTTTCATAATATCTTTCAGGTTTAAATTTACAGCCTGGTCCCTAAAACTGTACAATGTACAAAAATATTTACAAACTACAAATAAATAAAGATGCTCGGTAGTTTAATTAGTGCATTTCTGGTTACCATAATGGCTTCAGAAGAGCATTTTCCGTTTACTTCTATATTATTCGACTAGACTACCAACCTCTTACTAAATGCGTGGACAAAAATAATTCATTAAACCACAATGATGCAGAAAAAAAAAAAAAAAAAAAGAGCAAATGTATTAGCTATCTTGTTCTCTGGGGGAAGGTGTTTCAGAGGAGGATCGCATTTCCTGCTGCCACTCCACGCACAACGACCTATAGTAACCCACAGGGAGCAGGGTTACTATAGGACAAACTACTGTACTGAGTGAAGGAGACGGTTTAAAGGCTACTGTGCAAAGTGCTCGTCTCACTCGCTCTGTGCCCAAGAACACATGACTGATAACTGACGTGATTCTGAAGAAAGCTTTTATAACCAAAGCTGTAAAATATTTAATATGTTACATGCCCCAGATTTTTTCTATTACAATGCCGCACAGCCACACTTTCACAGTCGGCCAAGTTAAGCGTGTGATTCACATTAGAGGCAGAAAACAGAGAGGAAACATCCGTGTTCGTCCAATTAAAAATAAATCATTGACAGTGGGCGTTCTTTCTCTCCATATTTATTCCCCCAACGCAAATAACATTTACTTTTATTATGGATCACGTAAGAATTACCAGTTCTAGCGGTGTCGTGAGGTTTTTGATCCCACATACCTGGTCTGTTCCTGCAGAATCAGGTGAGGCTCAACGAAAAACTTCACTCTGAGCCGCAGTCGGCACGGCGTGAGATTGTCCATCTGCTGGGAGATTCGGTTCCTCAGGTTCAGCCACAGGTTCTCTCCCTTACTGCCGGAAAACTGCAGTCCAAAGTAATCCACCTCGATTATTCCCAACTTCCGACACACCTGTGGCAAAACAAAAATTAAGTTAGACATCTATGGAGAGCGTCAGTAATGCAAAGGGAAATTTAAATTTATGGTGTATTTATATTAATTATAAATTATAATTTATATAATAAAATACATGTCCGGATCGAAGTAAAATAATTCAGAAATACTGTACTTAAAAGTATTTTTCCACGTATTATTTTGCGTAATCATAATATATGAAAAATATGAAAAAAACATGTAGCGGGTGTTACAAATATGTGAACTGAACCATGTTTTGATGTTATGTAGATTACACCAACTAAGACAAGCAGTGGGGGATTTGCAAAGTGAAAGAATACGTTTAAGTATTTATTTTCTTTTGTTAACACGGGTCAATTTGACCCGAACATATTAGGAGCTTTATTATTTGCGCATTACATTTTCAAAACACATCATCCAAAACCACGACAGTAAATGATGTCGCCGAAACAAGCCATAAGACACAAAACCTGCAATGGTGTCGGTTATGCAACGAAACAGGTTGGAGTGAAAAAAATAAACAAATAGAATTTTAAACGCGCACGCAAAGGCGCCGTTACGCGCAATTACACCGCGCATGAAGCGTCCCTGACACCGACTCGGCTACTTTGTGTCATTTTGTCGATATGCTGAAGCTGTAATGTTTTATTTTACATCTGTATATTCCTTATTATCAAATGACATGTAAAAAATACTCAATTTCTGCCATGCACGTGGGAGGAGGTGTAGTACAACGCGCACGAGCCGAACAGCTGCCGCCGCTCAAGCGAATGAACTTTAGTAACCCCGACCATTCCGACGCGCAAGCAAACCATCGCTCACAACAACCGAAACGGTGACAAAATCGACAACAGCGGACGGAAATGCAAAATAGTGCTCGCTTCATTTTGCAAACTGGTTTCTGAAGTTTTTGTTTTGAGGCAAACGCATAGCCCGCGTAATCTCGCATAATCCGGTTTAATTGGCGAACAAGGTGAGCTCTCGGAAAACGCTACAATATTAACATGAATTAAAAGACACGAGCAACAAACACACGCACACAAACACACGGCAAACATCATAGAAAAGGGTTGTTTCGGGTACCACACGTCTCGTACAAACTCATTCATTCGCTATTTTCTATTTTCTGGCTTGTGCGCGGCGGATTGACTGGACAACGTAAGGATAAAACAGTCAAAACACGAAATCACTGAAACGTCTGATTGTTTCTCTCGCGATCTTGCCTTATTGAGACAGTCCTCTCCGTTCGCCTTGGCATCCACTTCAATTTCCATCACCACTGAATCCGGTCGCGTTACGTGACAGAGCATTTTGGAGAGGTCGTGTCTTTGGTTTGCTTGTGATGAACGCAACAAACAGCTCTCACTCGTCTCCTCTCCGAACACCCGACATCAGCCCACGATCACTTTCCTCAAACCGTCTGTTTCTCTTTCTGCTCCGGCGCTGTTCTCGCTCCTATATCAATCAAGCGCTCGTCAAGCCACGCCTCCTGCCGACACAGCCAATCACACGAGGCATTACGCAGCACGCTCTCACAGCAACATTATGGCCTGCCATGTTCACTTTTAATGACGCAAACAATGGACTGTGTGTGTGTGTGTGTGCGTGCGTGCGTGCGTGCGTGCGTGCGTGCGTGTGTGTGTGTGTGCATCTCATATTTTTTTTTACAATTTTCAATCATCTATCAATATTAATCTAAACTAATAGAAGCAAAGCTATTATTCATTAGTATGTATACAATTGAAATATGTAAAATGAAAAACATATGATATGACGATGAAAAAATGAATTCTCATTGAAAAAAATTAATAAATACAATTTGATATTGCAATACAAATCTGCAATAAATTTAATTGATCTAAAGTAGCAGCTTTTTAAATATGTGAGCTTCCACTTATCTCACTATATACTACAATATAATAACTAACAATTTGCATTTTGTTTCATTTATGCTAAATAATTTAGTTAAACATTAAAACATAAATTCAACAACAATACTCAACTGAACTACTTGATATGCCTGACTGCTTTTCACTCGTAAATGAGCAGATTTACACACTTGTAAGTTCCATTTCGAAACTCTTTTAAATGTGAAAGTGTTGGTGGTCCAGGTCAAGCTCTTCCAGTCCCGGAGGACGTGAGGATGCCATGTGTTCCCGACTCGAGATCACGCTTGACATGTTTAATGCATGTTTTCCTGAAGCTCAGGCATTAGAAGTAAGTTCACACTGTTAGTGATGCTTCAGTTGAAAAAGCTTTTAATGGTGAATATTTAAGCTGTGGAGTAAAGTGAGCAGATGTAAAAAATGCTCTGTCATGAATCCGAAGACCCCAAAATGACCTTGTTGAGTCAGACACTCACACAGACTTTACTTGGTGGTCTCTGAAGCAGCATGTTTAAGGCAATACGGTGAACTAAAAAACATGCAATGATAAGTAGAATGTATTCTAGTCACAGAGTGCTTTAGCTCTACTTATTGTGAGCAATGAAATCACATTTTATGTTATTTTGTATTTTATATATGCTAAGTTTTACCCATTCTTTCTCTGAACCGCGTTTTTACTTCTGGGTCATGCAGAACTGGAGCCAAAAACAGCAACTCTGGGCCTAAAAATACACACACTTAATTGGTAGCCAGCCAATCACAGAGCGAGACACAAACACACACTGACTTACAATGACTCCAAATTTCTTTGATTATTGTTTTCTCAATTTACAAAACCAAGACGTTTTGACAATATTTATTATTAAATTTGTGCAACCAATTTTCGTTTTAAAAATGAAAGTTCCATGAAATGAAAAAATTGTCCAAGTGTGTGCAAAGAATGTGCAAAAAACCCTGTCTGATCCCTTTTTATCACTATTTACAATTTTATAGAACTGGTAAATTAAATTAAGGTTATTTAATCTAATGGATTTAATTTAATCTAGAGGATCTAATGAATAAACATGTACATTGAAATTAAAGGATCAAACAATACATGCTTCAATAATAATAACAACAATATTTCAGGAAAAACAAAATTAAAAGAATGATGTATATAAAGTATTTGGCAGAAACAGAAAATGCACAGTTCAGTTAAATTACTATTTTTTGATAAATCTATATTTCAGACAATTTCAAAAATGTTGTCAAAAGAAAATTAATAAAACAATATTATAAAAAAATAAAACTTAACTTGTAATATATGATTTTAAACAGTTAGATTACCAAATTAGGATAACATTTCCCTTCATGTGTTCTCACATGTTCATATGTTCCAACTCTCTCTTGATATTTCCATACTAACTTTACTTAAACAGCTCAAACAGGATACTCCCCGGTCCAGCAGTGGGTTGCATTGACGCATCTCTTCAACGAGCAAAACTATCTTCTCACGAGCTTGTCACGCATACTAAAATAGGTTAGTAGCAAAATGCAGGCCTAAATATGGAATTGAGCCAAAGACATATAGCAAATATACAATTCGTCATGAAATGTTCTCACACATGAACCAATAAAGTTTAAATGTTCTCACCACAAAAAGGTTTTTGATGGCTGAGGATTATTAAATGACAGAATTTTATGTCTGCCGAAAAGATCTTGATCAAAACAGTTTTACGGTTGAGATCAAAGAAAGAAAGATGTAAATAAAATATGCTGAGAAAGCAAGGACCAGCATTACATCACTGCTCATAAAAAAGGCTTACACAATGAACTTCCCCTGTATTTGGGATTTATTTGAATTAGTTTGAACTTTTTACAAGATGGTGCTTGTAAAGACAAAGTTAAAATTTTGAAATAAAATTTCAAGATATAGACCTTTTGATAACTAGATGTTGTGAAACAAAGATAAACGTATACTGATACATACATACCATTACTTGGATATTTCAAAATACTGTATGCTGGCTTTATGTTTTACATGAAAATGAGATTAATGGTACATCTCTCACCTCTATTTCAAAGAAAAAAATGTTACTGTTGAGACAAAACAAAAAGCCGATGGAGAAATGGAAGTTTATAACACAATCAAATTCTGGGAAAGTGACATTGCTTCACAAATAGAACAGTGTGTGTAAATGTTGCTCTTTTATTATTTATTGAAAAATGGGAAGTTCTGCATATAAACACGTGTTATTGAACATACGCATCCTGATTAATCGTTGCTTGGTAACAGCATCATTCATATTTTTGGATTCAGACTGTGAGTTGTTTAAAAAACGAAAAAAAAAAAAAAAAAAAAAAAAAAGATAAGACTGCAGGTTTTAGTCATCGTCTGATCCAACTGCGGTTTTAGCATTACAATCCAAGCGAAAAAATGATTAATACAGACTCTTACTGATTCTCATGCCCTGAAGGTCGGAGACAACTTCTGTGCATCGTGCAGTGTTCTTGCTTAGTGTTTGATGTGACCTAATGTGAAGATTTCCTCTTATTTTCAGATCAGATTATCATCAGACGTTGCGCTGTGATCGCATTACAGTTTATGCTTTTCTGACTCGTTTGATCATTAAAAATGATTCATCAATGTATCATCACATACAAATATACCAATTTATTAAATCCAAAACGTAACTATTGTTTTTTATAATTAATTTGTTCATTTTTGGGTCACGGATGACTGGGAACAAGCCCCAACTGTTTGTTTTCTTTTACAGAAAATAACAGGAGCAATCAGAATTATATATTTGTGATTTTAAATATATTTAAGTATATATATGTACTGATGATTATTTCTGAATAAAAAGCAATATTAAACTATTATAGATTAAACTATACAAATGAGGACATAATTAAAAATAAAAAATAACCATTGTTTTTCAAGAATTACCAAAGTGCTTTTATACAAAGCCAAAATACATAACAATACATTAATAACACTGTTTTATTTTAGACATCTAACTTGTCTAATTTCCCCATAGTTGTACACGTCTTACATGTCCACCATTCCAGACCTTCCGATCCAGAGATGCTGAGATTGACTTCAGCTTTCTGTGAAATATAATCAGCATTTTAGAATGAATAAATTATGTCCTACACGTAAACATACGGATTAGATTGCTAATTTATTCCCATGGCTAATTAGCTGCAATTACAAAAAACAGACAACCTGTTCTTATTAATAATTAAGCTAATATCTGTGATGCTCTGCCAGAGTATGTTTTGACTCGCACAAATTTGTTTGAACTTGCCCAGTTGCACTTACCTGCAAGACTGGATCTGCCTGAAGTCAGAGACCTGAGCAGATGCAACCCATCTGTGTGTGTGTGTGTGTTCGGAGAAGCTTTGACTTGCCTTTAGCCGCCCCTGGGGCCGAGCACAGGTCTGTTCCTGTCTCACATCTGTATTGATCTGCTCTGACATGTTCCTGTTTGGACTTCTTGCTGACACAAAGTGGTGTCCCACCATTGACTTACCCCACACTAAACTTAATATTTAATTGTAAATTTGACCCTAAAATGTGACTCTCAGGCCTTCAAAGTTGTAGGGCCATGCTAAGGCCCTACAAGTGGCATCCCCATAAGTGGCAATAGGCTGACATTTTAGTATGAAAACCTAGCATTAGGGCCTCCATCTTGACCTAATTAATCAATAAATAAATAGACGCACACTAAAAAAAATTAAAATAAAGAAAAAATAAAGAAAATGAAAACACAACAATAGGTACACTTCATTCTCTGAAATGGAACAGGACTGAATTTAATTAAAAGGAAAAAAAGGTTTAAGTATTGTGTTGTTTCACTATTTAAAGAAACAAACTAATGTATATGATTAATAATCGATTGTTATATAATTGAAGATGTGGTTTAAAAAACTAATCTCATATACGGTAACATTAGTTCAAGTTTATTTATATATCACTTTACTTAGTCCCAAACCAAGTCGCTATGTGGAATTGGGAAAAAAAAGAGTTTTTAAAGAAGAAAAATCTTACTGTAGCAAGTCATTTTTGCTAAACAAACTGCTAACATTATCCCGGAAAATCTAAGATAAACATATATAAGCGTATGAACTGCTTCTTGTTGGAAAACGAGATTAAGATGTAAGATCACGTCATAATCAACTTTTCATGTGTATAATCGTGCATTCTAAACAAACAGCGATAATTTGCCAATTTTGGACCCCCACGGGACGTGTGCGGTTCTGTCGATGACGTATGCAATCCCACATTATACATACGCCAATGCACAAATGTTGCAAAATAGATTTTACCAATAAAAAATAAATCGTCTAAACTTAAAATTAATAAACACGCACTCTCGATAAACACACGCACTCACGCACGCGCACGTTCAGCCGCACCTGAAGATAATTAAGTTCCGCCGTTTGCGTACTCGTCACTTCCACGAGTGTTTTGAAGTCTTGAAACTAATTTACGTCGCTTTTAAGGTTTTACGATCTGGAGGTAAACAAACAAACACAGGAGTGACGGATTTTCTTCTTCAGAAGATACGCGACCATAGTTAAGTAAAGCTTCCAACATTATTTACGAGCTATATTTGGCCGCCGTGCCATACTGTAAGTCATGTTTGTTTGACCTGTAAAAGATGGATTTTTCAACAATTTCAAGTGACTGAACTGAAAATACTTGAGTAAGTTGGTGCAGATTCAGGGTTTTAGCTTTGTGCAGGTGTATTTGTGCACAGCGAGAAATGTGTTCTGTACGCTGAATCATCATCTCTAATATTAGGAAGAGATGCGTACTTGAGTTGTACAGGTTCCGAACTTGCCGGGTTCAGGTTGGTTGAAGTGTTTAAGGGCCCGAAGCAATTTAGGGGTCACTAACACAACTGCTTATTGTAAATTATTGTAAGATAATTACCCAACTGCCCACCTTAATGTTGTATTATTTTGCACATACTACGAATCTTACACACAACCTTGGTGGAGCCAAACACACAGCCTTGTGGACAACCAATCGAAGACACACGCATTTTAATACTCTCACTTTCAAATTTCGTTGTTGGACTGTTGTTAAGTCCGTGCAAGCATGAGGAGAACATGTAAACTTTGTCAAGAAGACCACGACTGGGATCGAACTTGATTCTTATTGTGGTTCTCCCTATTGTTAGGCTACCCACAACCATGCTGCCCATTAACCTATAACACCATTAGTTCATATTTCATCATATTGTAGCTCGATTGTCTACCTATGATGGACAATTATGCAGGTTCTATTCATTCAATATTTTTATTTTGTTTTTCTTTTTCCTCTTTTTTAAATTTATGTTAGTATATGCAAAACAGAGTGGAAAAGGCGGAGTCAGACCAAGCTCAATTCCTTGTTGTCACTTACAACTTGGCCAATAAAGTTGATTCTGATTCTGATTTATTTCAAATACACAATTGAAAATTTGACAAAAAACCTGCAGCCAAGGTTGCACTCAATGGACTTTCTCTACCTATACTTTTTTTTCGCACATAGAATAATCAATGTAATACATCGGTGTAAAGTACTTAAAGTAAACCCGGAGCAGTGTGCAGCCTTAAGTCTTGTGGCAGGAAAAAGTAAGATGTACTGGGCCGATTTCTAATCCTGTCTTGTACAGTGTCTGTTTCCCACTCGCTGAGTTGAAAGTTCAACGTGGAAGTGTCACATTGTTTATTTTTGCTACTAACACGTCTTTCCGTGCTTTTTATAATTTAAAAAGCAAGGTACCTCAGACTTCCACACATTCTAAATAATATCTAGACGGAGAGGAAAGCACAATCACATCCATC
Organism: Paedocypris micromegethes; assembly: GCA_028031935.1. Classification (NCBI taxonomy): domain Eukaryota; kingdom Metazoa; phylum Chordata; class Actinopteri; order Cypriniformes; genus Paedocypris; species Paedocypris micromegethes. The sequence continues at coordinate 6,433,812 of CM051498.1, forward strand.
ACTGAAGGTTCGAAGGATCATCACCCTGCTGTTTGGTTTTGAATAGAATATTTGTCAGTGTTTTTTCCCTCAGTGGTCTTGAAAAATGTTTTAGCACTTGGTACAAAAAGCGCTTTTGTAATGTCGGACTACATAAAGTGTAGTTTTTTTTTTATGCAAAAACTACAATGCAAATGAATGCCATGCAGTGCAAATGAATACAAGTGTTTAGGTGTGTGTGTGTGTGTGTGTGTGTGTGTGTGTGTGTGTGTAAACCCATGAAAGACATTTAGTGATAATTTGATGTGTAATGTTTTAAACAGTTTGTCGTCATTAAACAGATCCTGCAGCTTTACTTTTCATCAGACACATCTTATTTGTTGTTTGTTTCTTTTTTTTTGTTTTGTTTTTGAATCACTTCAAAGATTCCAAAATTTTACTCCCATGTTTTTTTTTCTTTTTTTTAAATTTGGGTTTTTCATAATTGGCCATTATTTTTTAATGAGAGATAAATAACAGGTCATTAAAAACACAGGTGAGCCACACATTCCCAACATATTTCTGTAATTTCTGATTAGATATTTTCTAGATATCTTCCTGCTAAAGAATAATCTGGATTAGCATTCAAATCAGTCTGGTTTCCTGTGCTATTCTCCGCAAACATTTTGAAATACTATGCGTTCTGAGAACAAAACCTGGACAAAAAAAACCCTGAATGCTTGAATTATACAATGACACACTTTTTTAAATGGATCTGAAGCGGCTCATCACTGCAGATATGTGCATTGGAATTTCTAAAAAGATAAAAGCATCCCATGTGTCTTCCCTGCCTCTTTTTTTTATTGGTATTTCGGGCTGTTAATAATGTTGGTTGGACTTTCTACACAAATTCTTTCCAGGTGTGATACTTTCCTGAATTTTCAGTTTTTCTACTTTTCTTTACCTGCATTTAAAGAAGATGGGCTGAAGACCAGCACAGCTTAGATTTCACATCACTTATTAAAACCGGCAATGCAAGTCTTTCCACTCATTCACTTTTAATGGCGCTCCGTGACAATGAGTGAAGTCATTTCTTTAACTTTTGATTAGTTTAGGCTTTGGTTTAGGCGTAGTTTTCAATTGTGTTGAATTAATTTGGTTTATCTAAATTATGTATCATCATTCATGCATTTTTCTTTTCTTTTATGTGTAACTTGCTTGCTTGCAGCTCTCTTTCTCGCTGATTTGAACTTTGTAAACCTATGTGTCACGGTGAAGTCATGGAAAGTGAATGGAACGCAGGAATGGATCGGTTGAGATGATTCAGGTTCTGGTCACTTGGGATTTGACACATTTAACTCACTTTACCGCTTTTAAAGTGTTCATGTTTTGTTGATCTTTCTTTTTGTTTTAAGTTTTCAGGTTCACAAGGTTTTCTGATTTAAGTTCAGTGATTATTGTTTTTGTAATAGAAATTTAATATTTTTTTCAGGTAATAATAATTGGTAAAAGATAAAATAATAATTCAACAACAATACTAATAGTTTATAAATAATAGAAATGTATGTGCTTTGAGACAGTTTAAATTGTTAAAAGAACCTTACAAATACACTGAACTTGAACTTGAAATTGAACTATTTATAAATATATTATCATAATAACAATTATTTGTTTTATAATAGTTCATTAGCTGTTGATTAATGTTTGAAAAGTAAACGGTACGATTAATACTATAAATAATAGTAGTTAGTTATAGTAATATTTATTAACAAAAGAATAATACAGCATTTATCAAGAAAATTCAAGTTTATTTTTACAACGCTTTTCTCAGTACTAGACCAACCAAAAGCCGCAAATTAGTGAAATTTGAAATTATTGTTTAAATGCTGCAATACAGAAATAATACGTAATAACAGAAATACGGTAATAACTTCTCTCTCACTTTTACTTAATATAACCCCAGTAGCCTCATTGTTGGTTGACGAAATTTATTGTTAACAATGCAGTGAATGTAATGCATAAACTCATGCATGTCTAGTTCTGAATGATACTGTATATCATATATATGTTTTCTGCTTTAGCTAACAGATTAACGCAAACATACTCAAGAACTGTCATTATTGATTTTGGCCCTGCAAGTTTGTTACAAATGTAGAAGAATGTGCCGCTCATGCAGAGTATATGTGGTATATGCACAGGATGCACAGGAAGTGGGTATGACTGCTTCCTGTTTTACAGCTTCTCTAGAAGTGCACTTAGTTTTGAGTCATAAAGCTCAATTTTTTACCTGATCTCCTATTATAAATAAAAATGTTAAAATTGACCTTTGGAGACCAAGATTATATTTGTGTTGTTTTTATTTTTGTCCTTTAGTCATGACGTCCATCCCAGGGTGTGTAAATATATTTGAAATGTACGTACATTGGTATAGATTTTCATGCCGTGCGTTCTACATGATCATTAAATTGTCGAACGGGGCAATGCGGTAAAATGAGCTAAATCAAAGCTCTACTGCAGCTACACAATGGTGGCTGTAATGAACTTTATGTATAATAACCACATAGAAAAGTCTTAATTCTAAAATAAGACTTGACAATTTTCTTCCAGCAGAATGGAAACTCAAGATGTTCCATTTTAGGTCAGTGAAAGGCTGAACGGCTTTCATGTGCTCATCTGCTTGGCTGAGCAGGTCACGTTCTTATTTATCATGGTCCGTCCGCAAATTGCTCATGAATGGCGCCGAAAGGCATCCTTCATTTAATCCAATTCGCAATCTGTATCAGAGCAAGCGAGCGGTGAAGCCGGGGTTCTTTCCTGTTGCAAAAACAACCAGGGAAAAAAAAAAAGCGTTTTTATTATTTACAAATTTCAATTACAAATAAGTTTAAATTAAAAACTAACAGTAGTGAATCTTTGCCTCATCATTAAAACTTTTATGAAGTTGATAAGGCCAGGCCAAAACTTACGAATATTTAGAACTGTAAGCGCTGAAAATGACTTCAAATAACAGATTGTTTTGTTATTTTTAATTTTAAGTGAAACGTATTGGCCTCTGCTGCCCTCTGCAGGCAATAATCTGTAAGTGTCATATACTCGCCAAATATAGCCTGGGTTAAATTTATACACTCAAAATATAATTTTTTTATTTATATATTTTTAAACTTGTCAGTTAATAATCCTCTTCTGTGAATTTGAAAAATTAAAAGTTTCCCAGTAAATAAATGTTGAGATGACTGTTGCCTTTGTGCATGTTGTTCAGCAAATATTCTTTGATAGATTGATGCATTCAGACAGAATCAGTGGAGGAATCAAATAAATTTATCTTGAGAATTACAAATTTGGAGAGATTTAAAACTCTCCTGCTTTAGTACTTGATGAATAAATGCATCTCATTGCATTGCTTATTGTTTGCTTATTGTTTTTAGGTCGTATTTTTAGGTCTATTTAAAACATATCCAGGGCATCTTTGTTGGAAAATTAAAAAAAAAAAAAAAAAATACTTTGTGTATAATAGCAAGAACCCAGTAAGGATTATGACCTGGGGAAATGGATTTAGATTCAGTGTTGAGATTAAACTAAGACTAATATAAACACTATTAGATAGTTGAGTCTGATCAACTGATAGCAGCGATTGATCTAATAATCAAGCATTTAGTCAGGCGTTAAAAGAGCAGATACAGACAAGAGTGACACAACGAGATCTACAGGAAAAATCTATATCTAGAATACATATTTTTCTGGTATATTCACTAGAAGTCAGTGCCATTTTCTTTTTTTTTATTTATTACGCATATTTTATAACGCATTTTAGTGTGGCGTGTTCTGATAATGAGATGAAGCCATGAAATATTGCTAACATGTAATAAATGTACATACTGTATGTGTATATGTACTGTATATGTTTTGATAATTCTTGGTTTGAAAAACGGAAATATAATCTCAGAAATATTGTTTTATATTGCATGGTAATATTTCATCAAACTGACTTTTTAAAATCCAAATCAATTAATTAATTAAAAAAAAAAATACCCTAACACTCTATTAATTATTGTTATTAATTGTGATAGTTTTCTAATTTTCCAAAATAAAATGTTAACATTCAAAAAATATTTTTATTTAATATTAATTATTAGAAGATATTTTTGAGCGCATACTAGAAATAAGACATAAGAAACATCAATAAAGAGATAATACGCACATACTAAACTCTTTTTCCTCAATCATATCTCATACAGCAGACTCAACACTCGTCATTCAATGCGCTAAATTGGAAGAAACATGATGTTGGATTTTATTGGTGACAAGACAACTTTATTGTTTTTTTTTTTTTTTTTTTTTTTTTTTTTTGGCACACACTCTGATGATTAGAAATGAGCAATATTATTGACCAACGGATTAGACTCCAGAAAAACTCCAGCTTCCTAAAATAGACACACACACACACACACACACACACACACACACACACACAAACACAGTTAAGATCCTGGGGGTTTAGCCCCCCCTGGTGGCGCTCCAGGATACCGGACAGTAGTCATTAGTCACCGGCAGCTCATCTTCCTCCGCGACAGGTGTACCTCATCACCATGAGGTACTTAAGGGATCTTGGAGGGAGCTTGAGCTGCCGGTTATTCTAGGTCATGTGATCCGTGACAAGCCACTGGCTTGGCTCACGTTTGTGTTTTCCGTTTCTTCTAGAGTTTCTTCTGCCTATTCTTCATGTGGATCTCTGAAAGACACATTAAAGCCTTCGTTCGAACTCCGGCTTCAGCTGCGTCTTCTTCGCCCTGACACACACACACACACTCTCTCTCTCTCTCTCTCTAAGAATCTGCAGAACTCTGCTTGGAGGCGAGCGAGTGTTTTCAGTCTTCACGCTTCACTGAGGTTGTGAGAAACCTTGTTGAGAAGAACCGGCAGAAGATGTCAAAGCATTGCTTATTTGAATGCAACTGTCTTTCTTTAAAACCAGACTGGTGCAATTCAAGAAATCGGTCCCCTACAGAAGCAAACCATATCTGAGATGCTGAAGGTCGCGGTGCTGAGCTTGATGGAAGCATCACGTGATCCGCAGACTTATGCAAAACGGCAGCATCACGACACGCTATTTAATATGTTGAATATATTGAGCTGCAGTGGGATTTATTTGAGTAAAAAAACGCCTTGACAAATTTAACACGAGAGCTTTATACAATTACGCTGCGAGTTTGCATTACTCGCACCAATCACTCTGAAATGAAAGCGAAAGAACATGCATTATTAAACCCTAGCTGAACGGACGCTTGCCTAATGAGACGTTTGACATGCTTGTACAGTAACGTTGTGCTGTGAACTCGAAGCTCATCAGTGAAAAGTACATAATTCACAAATTGCTTGCATTCATCTAACATTTACGACGTGCATAAATGATGCATATTCAAAGTGATACAGATTTTATTGTTTGGAATCCAGCTCCACGGAAGGTCTGACTCTAAATTCCTCAGTTCATTAACATTATTTTAAAAATATCTGATAAACGTCCTTTGTATCAAACAGCTTTGCTTTAAATAATTCTCGATTATTTTTTTGTCGTTGCCTCCTATTATAAAGACCCCACCCCCTTCCCCCAAACATATGTTTTTTTATTGGCAATTTGGTACTCTAATTTATATTGGCATATACAGTAGCTATAATTATTGCTCTACAACATTGTCATAACATTTAAAGTCTACGTATCATTAAATCATCAGAAACATTGATGCCAAAAAGAAAAACTTAAACATCGTTGTCAAAGAAAATATGTACATCACTTTTTCTGAAATGAAATTTTTAACAGTGATCACACCTAAATGGGCTTTGTTGAACTTTCTAGTTTCTTTCTAGCTTTCTGTCGAACTTTCTAGTTGCTTGCTTTTCGTAGCATTTTACTCGTCTCTTTATCTCCTTCTCTCGCCACTTTTCTTTTCTTCTGTTAGATATGAGGTTGTGTTGACTTGCTACATAAGTGTCTCCACTCATAAACTACATCAACGAAAAAGGGGTCCTACATCAAATTTGCGCACTTTAGCAACGAGCGCGCTACTGCCACCTAGTGCATTTACATTATTGTTTTAGTGGCACAAAGATGTTCTTTGCGGTTTTCCGAGATTAGTTTTGCCACCCGTCCCTTGAAATACGGAATTGTCCCTTATTTCACATTATAATTGCGCGTCCCATTTTGAATCAATACAATACAGACTATGTCACATTTGACGCATTTTATGAAGATGCTCCTCTTCTACTTGACTGTATATTACTCAATGTTGTTGTTAGTCTTTTAAATGGGATAAAGTTAGTGCCAAAAAGATTTGTGTGGGTGGGAACAACCCAATTTTTCATCGTGTGCACGGAGCTCGAGTTGATTGTGTGCAACCTGTGAGTTGTGCAATTTGTGCGGTGTGTGCGTGTTTCTAGAATGTCTCCGGAGAGCAGCGTCCACACAATGACAGAGCTCACAAAAACCAAATCACTGGCTGATCAGTTATTGGTTTGTACCCCACGTCAACACATTATCACATATCAACACATTAATAATTTAATTGATAAATAATGGTAAAAATGGCTGGATAGTCTGTGAAAACCTAGCTGTTATATTGAGTAAAACCATGTCAACAACTGATGTAACAGTGAAATGAATGGTATAATTCAAACTTTATCTCATTTAGCCTGGTTTTCACACACCGTGTCACACATTTGTAACAATTCTGTAAATACAAGTAAGTGGATCACAATTCAATGTAATGTTATGATTTCTTTTTAAGGTCAGACAGACACATAAGCATTAATTTAGTTCATGAAACAATATATATATATATACAAGCCATAATGGCCACGTGTAAAGAACATAAACTAGTAAATTGCAACTTTCTATATTTTTTTTATTTAGAAATATGCTATATAATATTGTAATGAGAATAAAGGCATATGCATCCATGCATCCATCCATCCATACAGCCATCGAAACCTTTACTAGCTAATGTTATTTTAAGCATGTGCTGTTTCCATGTTTGGATGGTTGTCACTGCACAAAATTGCAAATATTTTATCATGTATCATTAGAGTATACAATTATCAATAGAGAAGTCTGTTGAGTTGTAGAAGAGAAAGACTGACCGTATTTCAATTAAAGACCGTTTCTTTTAATGTTTCGGTGTTCATACTTTCCTGAAAACAATTTACATTGCGATCAGAGTGATGTCGATGCCACGCCCATCCAAATCGCCCCGCCCCCAGCAGTATTCATCGCTTATTTTTATGCATTAAAAGTGGTAACTAACCTTAAAAAACTGGCCTTAAAAAAAGTTGCTGGTTGACTGTTTATCTTTAAAATATTTTTGCCGATAACATTTATGCCTTTTTGCTTCTTTGTTCGTTTTGTTTTCAAGAGGGTCCATTTGTTGTGGCCTAGTCGTAGCAGGTTCGAATCCTGGATTAGCAAGTGCCACATTAAACCTGATCTGCTTCTAAAGCTTAAGTGTGTGTGTGTGTGTGTGTGTGTGTGTGTGTGTGTACACTTCACTGGGATGGGTGAAATGCAGAGCACTGTAAGTTTCTCGACAAGGAAACTATGAAGGATTTAATACCATCCATAAACCGAACCGTGGGGACAAGAGTCTTCCTTTTCCTTTGCATTAGTCAGAAAAGCGCGGTCAAACAGCGACAAGGATCTGTCACTAACACATTTTGGCAAAGAGCGTCTTTGATCCTTACGTTTCACAGTCAAATATCAAGCACAAGGCTTTTCTCTTCCCTAATCTTCCCGCTGAGGGAATGTGAATGCGAGGACGAGAATGAGATGGTCCATTGTTGTCATCAGTCTCTTTGATGTACAGCGTCTGAATAAATTCAGGTCACGGGGCAAAAAAAGAATAAATAATAAATGCTAGAATGACTTTGGTACGTTAGATGAGGTTTTGTTTCATTGTCTCAACTGTGACGTTCTGTTAATTTAGTTTTTTCACTAGTTTAGTAGTTGAATAGTATTCTGATGCATTAAAAATGTAGTTGAAATAATAGCCAGTCTTGGGTGTGTGTGTGATGCCCAGATCATAGTGAACGCTGGCACAGATTGACTGCCGCTACTCTGCCGAACAATTGGTGTGTGTGTGCAGTGTTGTAATTTCAAGTTTATTTATTTAGCGCTTTTCTCAGACTTAGACCAACGCAAAGCTGCTATGCGTAATTAAGAAGTCATTAAAAAGAAAAAAACATCCAATATGCATCTGTGTTCCGAATTAGGAAATAAAGTTAATAAAAAAAATTGTGTTCTGTAAGGCAACTTTGAGGGTCAAATAAATTAAATATTTATTATTATTATTATTATTATTATTATTATTTAAATATTATTAATAAAGGTAAAAGTAAAAAGCTATATATATATATATACACACACACACACACACACACACACACACACACACACACAGATACATATATACATATATGTAAATTAAAAATGCTCATTATTCAGGTCTAACCTGTTTAAAAGCACTTTATATTAAAATGTTTTGTAGGTATAGTACATACAGTATGTGGTATATACTGTATGTGATATAATAATAATAATAATAATAATAATAATAATGTGTATTCATTTAATTATTAACAGTATAAATGTAATGTTTTTTATGTAAAGGTCTCTGTATTTCTCAGTGAATAAATGTAAATATTTAGTGTTCTTTATATAAGCAAACTGTTTTATATTAGCTTTCTAACAAGTCTGTTTTTTTTGTTTACTCTTGATCTACTTGCTCTCCCTCGCTCATCTGTCTCTCTTCTCTTGATGTCGCTCTGAATCTTTTTTTTTTTTTTTTTACTGGTGTCAAAAAAAATCAACAGTTTTTGCTGATATCTCTCATTTGTTTTTTTGTTTTTGTTCTTTCCATTTTATTGCGTGAGAAATATTAACATGACTGAAATGATACGGCTGTCCAGATTTTTGTAAGCTTCTGTCTGAGATTGTGTTTCGACAGCTGGTTTGTTGATCTAACGTGTCTCAGAGCAATTACTCGTCTTCGCAGTGATGCTTAATTAGCTTCATATTGACTCTCTGGGAATATGATTCAATATCAGACGGAAAGACAGCAAATCAATCTACTACTGGCTGGATTCATTTTGCTCACTGTGAAATATCGCAAATTAAACAGACATCTGTCATAATGTAGGTTTTTAAAGTTTGAGAACGGCAAAATACACATTAAAATAATTATGTACTATAATAAATTACAATAAAAATATGCTTTTAATTCACACTAACATACAATATCTGTATATACTATATATGTATATTCAATACATATTCAATATACCCTCCCATACATACATCCCTACATCCCTCCAATAACATGCATTCATCCATCCAACTCATAACATTCATCCCTCCACCCAACCAACTCATAACACCGATCCACCCACCTAACTCCTAACATCCAAACATCTCTCCAACTCATCATATCCATCCATACAATCTTCCATCCATCCATCCAACTCATAACATCCATCCTGGACATTGACGTATACAGTGAACCCTCGCTACTTTGCGATTTGACCATTGCGGATTCATGACTTTACAACTTTTTTCATTCGTATGTGTATGTTATAAAACAAATATATTGCTTACCATTTGTGCCCGTGTACTGTATGTGCATACTGTAGATTTGTGTACATTACTGTACAGGGTGGTTTGTTAACAGTACTGCGTAAAGGGAGGGTTTTAAAAGTCGGAATACATGTTAAGAAATGCGTAAATATTATGACCCTACTTCGCGCATTTTCAGCTATTGCGGCCGGATTTGGATCCTATCCACCGCGATAAACGAGGATTCATTGTATATTATGTTTTATATGTATAAAAGCAGTAGTGATTGTAATAAAGCACAGATTGTCAGAATCATCGTCTTCTCAGCATCCCTCTCTCTCTCTTTCTCTCTATCTTGAATTCCCCTTCTGAGACGGCGAGTGGTACATTCCCACCTACAACTCATCGCTCCTTAGGCTCAGTGTATCAGAGAGTCGAGCCATCTCCGCTGCTCTCCTCACGCTTCTTCTGCCTCTGTGCTGTTTATCTCGTTAACCAGGATGTGTGGTGGGTGGTCTTAGCTGCACACACACACACACAGGACAGCGTCTGCCCACTCTGGCACTCCCACTGCAAGACCCCTGGTCAGAGGCAGCCAGCAGCTCTGGGATGTCTTCCTTCCCGGGATCCGCCGGTGGCAGCAAAAGGAATTCCTGTAAGTGGCATGTTGAATTTGCGGTGGTCCGGGACACGGTTCAGGTCACAGATGTGTTTGCTGCGCAGCTGTTGACCAGAGTAAACGCTCTGTGGATTGTTCTGTTGCTAGAATAATCCACAGATGGAACGTCAGGTCTCGTTTTGCTTCTATTAACGTGAAGGATGTTTTTTTTTCATGCTGAGCTCCATCACTGGTGTGTTGATGCTGATGCTGTGTAATGCATATCAAATATATCTTGACTTAGCTTTTAGTTTGATTAGAAATGCTTCTCTTTCACACGTATTTACTTGGTTACAGTGTGTGTGTGTGTGTGTGTGTGTGTGTGTGTGTGTGTGTGTGTGTGTGTCACTCTTATTAATACATCCCAAAATGTCTTGACATCAAGTCAAACAGATGATTTTTTTTTTAAGTTGGAACAAGTCTAGTGATTATTTTCAGATACTAACCCGTCATTAGTGAGGCATTGCCCTAAACCCATAGCTTTCTCTCCAAACGGAATGAACTTTTGAATATTTTACCACCTTTGAGGGCAGTGAGGAGAACAATCGCAGCGTCGGTGTGAAACTGCCAGAGAGCAGCGTCCCCGGGGAGGAACTTGAGGATCAGAGTGATGGAGAGCGATGCTGCGTGAGAGACGACGGCTCCGTTCCCAGACTACGTTTGGCTTTACACGTCCAATTGGCGACGACTGGCGAGTGGTGTTTGCAACAATCCCACCCATCCCCCCTCACATCCTTCTCCCGCGATGCGTTTTGATTTACTCTTCGAGGTCAGTCAGACCCAGAAAACCTCATTGCTGAATTTCTCTAATTGGACTGTGCTGGGTTTCCACTGTGAATGTGCCACTACTAGGAGAGTAAAGTGTTGGCTTTTACTGTAATTAGCTTTAGTGTAAACAAAGTAATGGGGATGGACAGAATCAGTCTTCATAACTGTTTGTTGGTGAGGAGTACGGAGCAATAATCTGGACAGTCGTGTTCACACTTGTGTCAGTTCTGCTAACAATCACATGTGAAAGTGCAAAGTTGGTGCCAAAATTCAATGTGCAAGCTCAACATCGGAGGTCTAGAACAGAACCTGTCAATCAGCATCAGTAGGAGGAGTCTACTCCACAGTGGGCGGTTACTGAATAAGTAGTAACCCACTGATTGGCAGGTTACGGATGCAGTGCAGGATGCAAAAAGATGTGAGAGTGTGTTTTTATATGTCTATATTACATGTAGTAATTTTTTTTTCCACAGCAATTTTATTTGAAACTCTTGAAAATAATGTGCGCTTGTGATTGAGTTTCGCTGTTTTTGCGCCAAAAGCGAGCGTAAACTTTCCTGGTGTTGTTTGCACACGTTTCACCTGCGCAATTGTAAATACAGTTAACAAACTCTTTGTCTTTGCATCAAAGAGTTTCCATCAAATATTTGGGCAGCATTTTTTTCTCCTCTCGTCACAGATAGTTTGAAGGACACTTGTAAAGATCTGTTGTAGGATTATTCATTTTTTATTGTTTTTTTTTTTATTTGTTTTATATGTACTAGAGTCACTGGATTAACATGTTCATGTTGACAATATAGCCTTGTGTGTGTGTGTGTGTGTGTGTGTGTGTGTGTGGTGTATAAGGTTGATTTGAATGTGTGTTTCAGTTCGTAGTCTTTGTCTTTCATGCAATTTCTCCTCTTATGCACCTTTCACTCTGAATTTGTCTTGATCTTTGGATAATTTGTCATGTTGTCTCATTAAATCTTTCTATTCCTAACCTCACTCTCTTTCCCTCCATATTTTCTTCCTTTGTCTTTGTTTGGCTGTCTCTTCTCTCTTTGTCTCTCCCTCTCTCTTTCTCTGCGTGTCATGGTTTTTGATTCTCGGTCTGTTCCTGGTGTTGCTCAAACGCTGCAATTATTTCAGACGCTTGCATGCTGGTTTGATTATTTTTTTTGAGATGTGCTTTAGCTTGAGGAAGGTGGGATTGTTTGGAAAGTTATGACACAAGACTAGGGCAGAGAACATGAAAAGCAATAGCCTCATGAACACAACATGTACTTGTTCAATCAGACCTGAGGTGTGAGAAACGTTTATGCCACGATGAGTCACACACTCTAACAATAGCAGAAATCAGTCTCGGATGGAGAACTAGGACAAGTGATATGCTTCAGATCCAGATCCAATAGAGACGGCTAGTAATAGTCGAGACATTGATGCAAATTCAGCATTTAGTGTCTTTCTGCTGCAGGACATATTTTAAATAATACTGTTTATGGACTTATCTAGTTAAATGTAGACCAATCTATAGATATATGCTCGGAATACTGGACGTGCAGATGTTTTTTCAAGATGTTGATGTGTGGAGGCAACTGAAGATCTTCATGTGCATCTAGACTTACATCTGTCACTTCTAGAAATTCAAATTGCATGTTCTGATTGTTTATAGTTTATATCCACTGTTTTGTGGATTTGTAATCCCGGTTTCTAATCTCATTTACGGTCAGATAATATAACTTGGGGAATGATCACAGGACCTCAGTACATCCACTGCCATTGTCTGCATGTTTGCTGAACTATGCTGATGGTTTTAAGTAGTAATAATTAATTAGTGCTGAGTGAGTAATTGAAATTCACAATCAGAACTTATAATCGATAACATTTTTCCAGATTGATTATTTTGATTATATTTCTTTGAAAAAACACCATTGCGTGTGTACGTTACCCTAGACCGTCAATTTATTTCTCCAACAGGTTGAGTGTGGAGAGCTTAGGCACTGAGCAACAAGAGCTATTTATAAAAAAAATTAAAAAATAAAAACTATATGATTTCAGTTGTTTGGACACATTGTGGCTTCAGGAACGAGGACATAGATCAAAATATGTGTAGACACAGAAAACGTAACACAACAAATTTGTATTTCATCAGAGTTCGGGTGGAAACATTGTTACATTGTTAGAGAGAACAATGATAACTACTCATGTTATTCATTTGATAAGAAAATGTTGAAATGAATTGATTTTGTTTCCAGAAGTTTTTTTTTTTTATCTTAATTTAAATGGAAGTATTTAAATGTACTATTTACAGAAAAGTATGAGCGCGATGTTTAGGTAAGACTTGTCCCTTTTGTTAGAACAGTGAAAGATCGATGAAAATAAGTAAATGTTTAGTAGTAACGAGTAATGTCTCCAACACTAAATAATGTAAAAAGATTGATGCTTCATTTTTAAACTTATTGCGCTCCTAAAAGTTCAACTAGCAAAGCACATTTTAAAAAGAATATAATTTCAGAGCTCTGGTCTCTGGAGGTTGAAAAACCGCAGCCAAAAAAGAATTAAATTAAAATACATCAATAATATAATTGTTCATTTTGTTCATTAATTGTTCATTAATTGATCAAATGTTCTGTTAATTGAGATTTTGAATTGCCCAGCCCTAGTTTTAATGACAAGAAGCAGAACATCAACTGTATGCCCTTCTCTTCTACAGCGTCGTAGTCAGACTGCATTCGATTGACTGAATAAAATGCATTATATAATATTTTGAATGTGCATTTCCACTGCTGCTCTCATAATTTGGAAAGACGTGTTTGCACAGTCCAAGGACTGGAACTTGTGTCCCCGAGGTTGCAGGTTCGAATCCCACTTTTGCGTCTTGGGTCCCTCATGCCATGGCATAAGGCTGTCCACTGCTCCGGGTTTGTGTGTGTTCACTTTACTGTGTGATGGTTAAATGCAGAGCACAATTTCTATATGTTCCCTAGTAGACGATGTGACAAACTCACTCACTCTTGGTTTGAAGGCAAATTACTGCAACAACAATTATAAAAAAATTCAACTCGACATGACAGAATCTTCCCCGGGCAGACAGAAGCGTGATGAAGGCCAAAGCCATTAAATATTAACATTTCACAAAATAAAAAAGTACGTTTTAAAGCGTCTTTGCCAAATATTTCATCAACTATAACCCAAAAGCGTTAATGTTGACTTAATATAATTTCATTTTGCATAACCTTTTGTTTCTTTGTTCTGGCATTTAGGTCTGTCATTAGCTTAATTTGTCTCGCTCTAGTGGAATACTAAGATAATTATTTTTCCTAATAGTGTACAGGTCACACACACACACACACACACACACACACACACACACACACACACACACACACAAGCTGTCAGTCCTGGTTTAAACGGCCTTTTAGGCAAATGAGATGGATTGAGTTGGTCTCAGCAGATGAGTACTGGATTATTGTTCTTTCTACAGGTTAATTACCGGCATTAACTATGTCGACATTTACATTTATGCATTAAATATGACCAAAAGGTCCATGGCGACATCTGTACTTTGCGTCTTCTTCCATCTTTGTGCTGCAATTTTATAAAGTGGCTTTCAGTTTTAGATTTGGTTTATTTGCTAATACAAAATAATAGAATGGTGCATAAGGTGTGTGTGTGTGTGTGTGTGAAGGCATTTATCTCACAGTGAGGCCCTGAATGCTAGAAGTTATACTAATGTACTTATATATTTTTATTTTACTGTGCCTTCAACTGTAGTGTAAATGCATTTACTTTGACTTTGTGCTTGTTATTTAGCTGAACGAGATGAATCGGAGAACAATGCTGCGATTTGAAATCCTTTCACTGTGAACGGCTTGAATGTAATCTGTGCTTTGTGCTTACATAAGACCGTATACAATCATATGCAATCATTTCTTTTTCCTGTGACCAATCTGAAAGCTTTCCGGTTCGGTTCTTGGAGCATGTTTAAAGGCTTCTCGTCTTTTCCACAAAGGGTTTTTCTTTTGTCATGGATTCAGACTCTCAAGTACTGACTCTCCTTGGGCCCATCGTCATCGTCTTAAACGCGCTTGTATTTCCATCTCTGTCGTGCCCTTGTCAACCCTCTCAATGAAGTGATAGTCACAGGAAAGGACAGGATGGCTTGCAGCTCTTTTCTTTCCCTGTTTTTATTCTTCAACATTCAGCTTTTAAGCTCGGCTTTCCAGTGGAATTCTATTATACAGTGAGTGACATGCGGGTTCTACACGGATGACCTTATTAATAAGGCCGCGGCCATCAGTAATTGGCTGGATTCTCAGCACTGGGACTGTAATTAGCATTTTAACTTACTTCCTCAGTATTTTAGTCAAATTATTTTTGTTACATTTGTTAAGAACAGAGGTGTCTAGTAAAGTAAAAGTAAGCCAAATATCTACTTAAATAATTTTTTTTTCCACATTCTTTTTACTACTACTACCTATTTTTTTAAACAAATGTCATTACTTTCTACTCGTTAATTTTTCAAAACTAGCCGTGTTACTGCGATTTCATTTCGGTTAGTTTTATATTCGTGCTGCCATCTATCTAAAAGCAACTTTAATTCAATTTTTTATGTAATTGTATACAACAACATTTTAATATTAATCTTTAATTCTATAATGGCATTTTTTTTCTTGCATTACTTTTACTAGTAAACAAGTAGTTTTGTCAGTATTAGTAACAGTACTTTTACTCTAATAAAATTTTGGGCCGTTACTCTTACTTCCACAGACATATTTTTTTAACTCTAGTATCTATACTTCTACTTAAGTAACGAAGGTGATTACTTTTGACAGCACTGGTCAAGAATGTGTAATCTGTGCAGCCATTTATTTTATTTTAACATTATTCATTATAATACTTTTTGTGTAAATTTCTTGGAGAAAAGTAAAAAAAAAAACAATTATTATGCAATTATATTTTTGCATTTAAAATGTTTGAGGTTGTTTTTTGTTTTTTTTTGTTTTTTTTTAAAGCATTTCTATCACATTTTAGCATCTCCGGCCACTTTATAATTTTGACATTTGAAAGAATGGCTGCTTTTCACCAGTGACGGAGCTTCCCCTTCCACCTGTCTGTTTAATGGCTGAAAACACTCGGACGTGAGGAGAAGTGACAGGAAGAGGCAGTCTGATCTATTCAAGGGAAATCTCCGTTTAGAGCGTGTTATCTAATCATCTTCTGTCGGCTGCACAGGCCGGTGACTTCTTCACAGCCCTTCGTCTCATATTCCAGGGTTAAGGTGATATTTATAGCATCCTCAATATTACGACCACGGTAGAAGGCAGGCAGTTGTAATTAATACTCACCGCGGGACCAAAAAGGCTTTAGCAAAACGCTTGTGCTAGTCTGATTCATTCAGAACCCACTCCGACTAGTGCTTTCCTCTTCTCTTTCTGTGTTCACAAACACGCACGTGTCAAACTTTCACCGCTTCACAGTTAGTCATACATGTAAATGTGTGGTCGACTTGTACCTCCACCATCTTGTGAAAGACTTGTTTTCAGAATTTTTTAAAATGTGATTTATGGTTGAGTGAAAGGTACAAGAAAACGACTCCTTGTTTTGCATTCCTTTTAGTATGTTTTTTTTTTTTTTTT
>CM051498.1:6450423-6466496 GCA_028031935.1 Paedocypris micromegethes
TTTTTTTTTTTTTTACCAGTGGTGTAAAGTACTTGAGTAAAGGACTTAAACAATTATTTGCTAATTTGTAATTAAAAATATTAGCAACTTTTACTCTCTACTTGACCAAGTTTGTGATTGAGTGTCTTTACTCCACTACATTTAAATGGACACTTACCGTTACTCATTACATTGCGGTTGTGCGCGACCAGTCAGCATCTTTATCCATGAAGCAATATCACCATCTGCAGGATGCTGAAGGAACTGGATACTATTTATGAGCTAAATCATAATTAACTATTGCATTTTTATTAGTGTATCGGTTTTGTTTTGCCATTGTAAAACATTTAGATGTTAAATTTGGTATGTTAGGAAATAAACCTCATAAATAGTTAATTGGTGTTTTTTGAGCCCATTTTCAGTACGTGTAAAATACTCAAGTTCTTTTATCATTGGATATTTTGTAATAACAAAGTTATTTTCACATTAAGGTATTCATGCTTTAGCTCAAATATTGTTTTTAGGTACTCTTTACAATTATTAGGTATACTTTACTAATATTAGTATTCTTTACATATTTCCCTTTATGTTTTAGTAGAAGGCTTGCTAAAAAGGTCAGGGAATATTCTAATTAATCCAAGTTAACCGTTTCAATATGAAATTGATGACTACATTAGGGATACAATTGTCAGACGGCGCCAAGTCCTTGATTTGTGTTGTCTTCAGACTCTCATTTTCTCATCGTGACCTTGCTGCTCTAGTTTCTTTGCCGTTTGCTAAAGCGGGTTTCATACCAGCCATCTTGGGAAATGAGTGAGTTGGCACAAGGGCCACGCGCATTCACGTCGACGTCTTGCCTCAAAGGGCAAAACTTCTTCACAAACCCATTCAGTCAACTTGAATCAACACTGATGGAAGATGCACATATCTGGAGGGGTTAGAAAACACAACCCTGAGTCACACACTTATGTAAACATTTACATCTATTTTAGGATTTTCCTTGGTTTCATGCTTGAGGCCGAAAGCTCTGCTTTTCATACATTATTTTGGTCTTAATAGACTCCATAATCATTGTCAAGACTCGGAAGTGTGAGAAAGACACTGACCAACAAACTCAACATTTCTTGAAAGTGAGAAAAGCACAAAGTAATGACTTGGACATATAGCTGCAAGCAGCAATGGTGGGTTACCATCATACTGTACCATTAGAGTGTTTTGATGCTTGTTGAATACAGCAGGCTCAGAATCCTCCACGGCTCCCCTTTTGTATGCTGTCCCCCAGTGGTCAGTGTTGGGGCCACTACTCTTCCTGAGGAAGCATGGTATTGCCTTCAACTGCTATGCTGATGATAGTCAAATTTATATGCCACCGAAAAAAGTGACGTGTCGGGTATGAAATCACTTATGTCATTAAAAATGGATTTTTAAAATTTAATGATTAAAAAATCAGAAGTGATTCTTATTTATCCAAATGGCGCCAATGGACCATCCATGGTGGACCTAGGACCATTGGCTCGGTTGGAGAAGCAAGTGGTCTCCAACCTGGGTTTTAAATTGGATAGTAATCTAAAATTGGACCGCCAAACGCAGTAGTAAAATCGGGTTTCTTCCATCTTAGGCAGCTGGTTAAGTTTAAACCATTCGTTTCGCGACAAAACTTTGAAACCATGATCCATGCTTTTATTACATTTCGCCTGGACTACTGCAATGGACTTTATTTTGGTGTACACCAGTCCTCCCTTGCACGTCTGCAGTTGGTGCAAAACGCTCTTGCTCGTATGTTGATTGGAGCAAAAAAAAAAAGCGAGCACATAACCCCCATTCTGGCGTCTCTTCATTGGCTGCCTGTGCATTCAATTTTCAATTTTAAGGTACTTTTATTTGTTTTAAAATCTCTGAACGGTCTAGCACCTCCATACCTGACTGAGCTGCTCGTCCCTTACACCCCCTCACGGTCTCTCAGGTCAGCTGACCAGAGGGAAAGCTCAGAGGGGATTGTGCCTTTTCTGTTGCGGGTCCTAAATTGTGGAACGCGCTATTGCTGCACATTAGGCAGGCACCTACATTGTCCACTTTTAAATCGTGTTTGAAGACCTATTTTTATTCCCTGGCGTTTAATTGTGTTTAAGACTCTAGAGTTCCACTCTCTTACTGCTTTTAAATTATCGCTGCTTGGACTGTTGTGCTCAATTTTGTGCATCATCCATTCATCCATCCTGTTTTGTTTTACTGATGTGTATTATTGTGGAACTTTACTAATCTTGTACTGTTTTATATGGTTTGTACAGCCCTTTGTCCAGCCAAAACTGTCAAAAAGGGCTTTATAAATAAAGTTGAGTTGAATTGAGTTGAGTTGTTGAAAAATTGGATTGGTGAAGCAGATGAACAACTGAGATTTAGCAGTTTAGTAGTTGTATCCAAAAAAACTCGATGTGAATCTATATACAGTATTTATTAGGAATACAAATATTTGAATATTCTTGAGTATTGAAAAAAAAATGTGTACATCGACACCAAGATGGACATCTCCTCAGTTTTTTGAGTTGTTTTTGGCCTCTTTAGCTCTGATGGCCCACCAGTTAAGACAACTTATGTTTAGTGTAATGGACTTTATCTAGAGTTGTGTTGATCATTCTCTTCGTAAGATGCAGAATATATACTGAAAAGGGCTGAAATGCTTTAAGCCATGTAAATATCAAAATAATAAAAGCATACGGTGTGTGTGGTCTGTTCACTACATTACGTAATACTTTAAATTAGAAAAAAAGCACAGTGTAGATAATGGAACAAATTATTCTTTTGACTTTAAATACAAATAAGTACTCGGGGTGTTTATGCATTATGCAATGTTGGAAAATTAAAGGTTGAAATGGCAAATGTTATCCACATTGACATTTCCAAATAAATGAATAAATAAATACTGACTGAATGCATAAATTATATAAATTCATAAATAAAAAAAACAAAACAAATAAGAATATTCATTTTAAATGTTTTTTGCTTTTTAAATACTGTATCTAGTCTTACACTTTCAAGTCTCGCACTTTCAAAACTAATTTTTTTTAAGCATCAAATACACACAGCTTCTCTTCTCTGAAGTTGCTGGAGCAGAAGTTTTTGTGAGGCTTTGGCCGCTGATGTTTTAAAGTAGTGTGCTTCTGATGAGTTGGTGAGAATGGGAGGAAGTGGGCGAGAGATGTTTTGTTATTTGCCGGTTGCTATTGGTTACCCGTTGAACAGCATTGAGTGTCACTGGCTGTGTATCTCTCCCACTCAAACCTAAAGAGATCAACCTTGAACACGGGCATCTCGAAAGAAATGGCATTTCGAAAGTCATGGCAACGAATTTGGCTAGAATATGATACCTGATAAAGTTACAGGAGATACAGGAGATTTTCGATGTTTTTTTTAATGTTTTGATCATCGTAAAATATAATTTTTAAAAATCAGAGCAAAGTGAGTTTGTCAGTATGGCCACTAGGGACCGTATCGAAAGTGTGCTCTGCATTTAACCCTCCTGTGAAGTTGTTGTAATTGATCCATGAAATGTTTTTGTTTCTTTCCTATAGTTCATGTAGTAAACGCATAGAAAGTTACAAACAGATTAAGCCTTCTGTCCTGATATGTTCTTCAGAATCCACGTACTGTATGCTCCGCTCTAAGACTGGAGCAACGGACCAATCAGATTTCACTTCTGCATCATCTCACGCACTTTCAAACACCATCAGCATTTCTCCTATCGTTTTGTCGGTCGGAGCAATTGAGCCTCCCCAACTAGCACAACTTTCACAATATTACATACTGTAATAAATTACACAAAAAATACTTGTTGTGTAAAGTACTTAAGTAAAAAGACTTTGTTAGAAGTATGAAGTTGTCATACAAAGTATGTTTGGCTACTTTGTGCTTGTACTGAGTATCAAAAAACATAAGCAACTTTTACTCTCTACTTGACTACATTTTTGATCGAGTATCTGTACTCTTCACTTTCACCACATTTTGATTTTGTGAGACAAGTCGGCATCTTTTCCACCATAGTAAACTTCTTAGCGGACGAGGTGATATTGCCATCTGCAGGGTGCTGAAAGTACTGGATTCAATTTTTGAGCTAAATCACGTGAATGTGTATAAGCCGTTGAGCTTTCATGCACATTTGAGGTTCTTGTTCTTTTTAATCAATTTTATTCTGCCTTCTTGAAACATTTAGGTGTTAAATTTTATTTCTATATCAGGAACTAAAACCTCCTAAACGAGTCTATATTTTGAGCATACATTCAGTACGAGTGAAATACTTAAGTTTTTAAAAATTTGAATGCAACTTTTACTCTGGTTTAATTGGTGACTTGTAACTTGTAATTGAGAAATCTTTACTGAAAGGTATTCATACTTTTACTCAAGTATACGTAGTTTAAGTACAATTTACACCTCAAAAGTGCCATGTTATGGTTAATTTCACTTTTACTGTTATACTTTTACCTTCTGTTTCTATTATTTCAAGTTTTTTTGTGTGCAAACATTACTAACATTAAAATCTTTTCAGACTGAAATAAACTTATCAAGAAGCATTCTAACCCTTCTTGTAACAAAACGGCTTCCAAAGCAAACTCTATTCATTTGATATTCAAGACATGGTTAAATAAACCTCAACATTAGTGTATTAACGATAAGTGCCTTAATGGATTTGTTTTGCAATAGTTAATGTATCTTAATGGTGTGAAACCACCGGCAAAGCAATTTAATGAAAGTGTAACCGGCGCTAATGGCGGCCGTTTGTAATCCAAGCGATTGCTTTGGTTGGGTTGATCTTCCTCAGCGGTTTGAATCCTGCCGTCTCAGCAGCTTTACTCTCATGAGAATCCAGAACATGAGATGTACTCCAGACGTGTGTCCGAAAAGACATTCACAATGGAGGCGTTTAAAGCCGTTCCTCGTGGAAATGGCAAACTAAATAAGCAGTAAAGCTCCAGACGAGAGGCTTGTATGAAGCTGGCATGAGAATGTTTGCTTGTAAATGCGTTGTTTAATTTGAATCTCTTCATGCATATTGTTTTAATTCAGTTGTATTTTTGGCCGCATTGCTGCTTCTACGCAAATAATAAATAGTAATGTTGTACATTCCAAAAAACCATGTTCTGTGTAAATCTACCTAGAGCTTCAGAATCTAGATTTGCGCTTAATGTAACTGCCACAGTTTGTTTTTTAACCAAATATATTTAACATTTGCTCCATAACGCCATCTAGCCAACGCACATTGGCATCAGAATTTTGTCTGATTGTTTGACTAGAAGGGTTTTTAATAGAAACCATTTTAAAAAAAAATCACAAACCTATTGCTCTGCCTAGGATGAATGAGTTGATGTCGACTGAATCTCAGGCAAAAAGCATAAATCACTATATTTTTCAAAATAAAAAACCAGAACCTTTTTATATACTTTATTTATCAGTCACATGTGTCTCTATTTGTCATTTTATCTTTGTCACACTATTGATTCATATGCTCTTGTCTAGGCTTTCGGCCCTCAAGGGTAGAGCGTTATCAGGCTTTACGCTTGTAATTCTTAAACCCTTTGTTGTACAGTAACAATCTTTATATCAGGAAAATCAGAGTTCCAAGCCAAATAGCAGAATTTTTCTCATGCAAATTCAGCAATGTGTGAGCGGCACTGTCCATAAATTGTGTCCAACCCAAATTATAACTTATAACCAGAGGGGTAAAGTACTTGAGTAAATGCACTTCATTACTTTACTTAAGTATTTTGTCTAGTTTTTACTTCTAAGTGAGTATCAAAAATATAAGCTTTTACTCTGATTATATGTAGGCTTGTTATAAATGTGTTATAAATCTTGTTTAAATTGTACAAAAGACTATTGTGTAATGTGTTAGCCGATCATGCAATGGTGAATATTTAAATGCCAGTCTCAGTTAACGAACGCTAAAGAGCCGGATAGAAAGCGCTCCAGACAGGAGCGTCGTGACACTCCTACGCTGAAGTGTGCTGGCACACGGGATGCTGGGATACGACAGCAGACTCATCAAGACAAATTAACAGCGGCAAGCACACAAAATGCAGCACGCCATGCGATGCAGGACAAAAAATAGCCCGTCACTGCTGACTACAAATGAAATGTGTTTTATTGATGTGTGGAGCAACTCCGGTTTGATGTGTTTGGGCATATCATTCCAACCCCGACAGGAAATCAGTAGCATGTTGAAGTTCTCGTAGGAACACTTCCATCAAACTTTGGTGCATTATATTACATCATCCGAGTCTGTCACTGACCGTTAGTGATGATGGGAATAACTCCCGAGGAGCGGAGCAGTGGTAGTTCTGCCTGAGCAAGTTTGTTGCGTAGATTTCATTTTTAAAATGTCTCTCTGGCTTTAATTGGTAATCTTATATAACAGGATGAGTGTAACCTGAGTAATGAAGGCTCCTGGAGGCCATTTGAAGCATTGTTTTTACTAGTGAGCGTGCTACAGTGGTTTTTTTTATTCTATGTTGTTAATCCTGTAAAGATTCAAACATCCATTGCAGCAAAAACACGTTTGAATCAGTTAATAATCCCAACAGTATAACACACACTTTGCTATCAATATGGTACTGCAAATTCATACAATACCCAGAGGTGTAAAGTGTACCTGAAAACCATACTTGAGTAAAAAGTACGGATACCCTACTGTAAAAATTACTCCATTACAAGTTACAAATCACCAATTCCAAGAAGACTCTAGACAATTTCGTAAAGTATCCAATTTTAAAAGAACTCATTTATTTTTTTTTTACTTCCTGATATGGAAATGAAAGTTAACACCTCAGTTTCAAAATGGCATAACAAAATAGATGAAAAAAGAACAAAAAGTCAGTCTCAGTCAAACTCAAATGTGCAACCGCTGATTCATGTTCCTTGTGGTTTAGCTCATAAATAAAATCCAGTACGTTCATCATCCTGCAGATGGCGATATCACCTCATCCACCCAAGAACATTTTTGGGTGCCACGCACAAACACAATGTAGCAAGTAAAAAGGTAAAAAAAGTAAATGTCCATTCAAATGTAGTGGAGTAAAGAGTACAAACACTAAAATCTAACTAACATCAAAGATTTAGTCAAGTAAGGAGTAAAAGTTGGATATATTTTTGATACTTGTGTTTTTATTTTTTTTTTTGCTACTTTGTACTTGTACTACTGACTAAGTATCGAAGTCAGTTTGCCCAAGTACTTTACACCACTGACAATGCCTTTAAACATATAATGTAATCGAACCCATTCTGAGCATGTACGAGCTGTAAAGTGAGCCTGGTCTCAGATTTGAGGTGCCACCAGTTATTTTTGGTTCATGCGTTATGTCACTTCATGTGTTAATGAGAAAATGTGAAAAAAGGTGAAAAAAAAAAAGACTACAAAAATGGCTTCTAGGCTTCTCAGGGGACTGAGCTGGAAAAGAAAAAACATTGGCATAGTTTTACAAATCTTTCAATGGCTCAAGAAAATGATTATTATAGATGTAATTATGCCAAAGAAAGTAACATTTTTACTTCACAATGTGTCCGTTAAACATTTGTGATATTGTATTATAACGAAATATTTCACAACTACATGGCATACTCTGGTTTTTGACAAGAGTTTTTATCAATTTACTCTGATTCAAACCTGATCTATTTTATTCAATGGATTGAATTGATCTAACTTAAACCAAATTGATTCTTATAAAAACACGTTGTGCTTTGCGATGTGATTTTGCAACACAAAATATCCAACGCTTGCTGTATGTTTGAAAGTTCTTGTATAGCATGAATGAACACAGCTTAAAGTACCATTTTTAATTTGGTTCGATGCATTCTGAATGCTCAAGTCTCATATTAAAGTTTCTCGGGGTGAAATGACTAGCTTCTCTACTTTACCGACATCTTCATGAATCACTCGACTTCTCTTGTCTTGACATGTGACTGAGACTGACTGAAGCCAAAGATGCAGGTGTCGCCTAAAAAAGACTTTCCGAGACCCCGATAGCAAAGCCCCTCGCGTCCTAATCACAAGTGCACAAACCAAGACCCAACACATCAATCTTCTGACACCGGCAATTACTGCAAACGATCTTTAGATTTCACATCATAAAACCACACGACGGCTCTGACGATAACATGGATTGTTTGTTTCTTCTGACATGTGGAGCATCTTAAATCACTTTCTTTCTTTCCTGCAATACACAAAGTTCCTAATTTTTATTCTTTAACACTGAGGACCAAGGTTTTATGAAATCATTTTGGATGTAGAGCTGTGTAATTTCAAGAAAAAATATTACGGATAAAATGATGGAACAATTTTTTTAAATATATTTTAAAATATATTTTTCAAAACATTCAATATACACTTACGTTGAAATATATTGGCATTGGCTTTTAAATAACATGTTAATACTAGAAATATGTTTTTGTCATTAAATGTTTATTTTTTAATTTGTGTTTTTTTTTTTTTTTTTTTTTTTTGGATGAAAATTGTCTAGGATTGAAAAAGTATTTTTGCCTTTTATAATTCATTTTTTCTTTACTCATAAAAACAATTTTCAATTTTCCAATTTCTGTGTTTTATGTAAGTTTAAAAGAAGTAAAAAAAAGTGCAACTTCCATAGTTTGGAAAATTTAGTAATAATTTTTCACAGACACACACGCAATTTTGCAATCCTACAGCAGAAAAAAAGCTGGTGGAGAATAAGATTTTTATTGCTTTAGATATTGTTTATATTGATTTTATTTATGTGATTTTCAATATCAGCATGTCATGATTATTGTTCTATATATGTATCATTGACTCCAGATATATAGTAAACTGCATTTTAAATGTATATTACACATACAACACTACTAACTTAAGTAATATATGTGTAAATGTCACGGATGCCTCACAGTGAAACTCTTTGCTAAAGATCTTCTGCATGAATTCTTTCTTCTGGTCTCTAATGACAGCGGAGCTAGATCGCGCTCAGAGGGTTCCGGAAGCCGAGCCGGTCCAGCCTCAGGGCAAACTGAAGGAGCGGCAGAAGTTCTTTGAGGAAGCGTTCCAGCAGGACGTGGAGCACTACCTGTCCACCGGATACCTTCAGATCGCCGAGAGAAGAGGTGCACACACCTTCACATCTAAAACCTCTTCACTATTCCTCTACAAATGTTGAATCCGATTAATGCCAAACATATCAAACATCGTTGTGTCCTTGAAATCTGTCACATTTTCGTTCAAATGTATTTATTTTTTTTCCGCTTTAGAATTTTTCGTTCGTTTTATGTTTTTTCATTTGGACTTCTGGCACGAGTTTCACGGGGGGCGGCCCTCACTCTGATTGGCTGGTGAGAATGTGATTGACGTATTGTGATGTGTAGAAACAAAAATTTCTGCTATATTATTCTGAAGTAGTCTGCCACCACAAATGTAGCAGTATTCTGTGTTATATTTTGTTATATACGTTGATTTTTTTGACACTAATCTGATTCCATATACAAACCCCCCAGCGCCCATTCTGACCAGCCAGGTTGAACCAATGGAAGTTGAGTTTGACCTTCAGCATCTATCCTAGGGTTTATTTAGCCACGTAAAGCAGAACCACGTCCCTCCATCACGGTTTTAGCGGCAGGCGGACTCTGTGTACGTATGTTTGCAGATGTGTAAAAGGGAGCTAACGCCTCTTTCTCTTTGCTGTCCATCTCCTTCTGACGCGGTGCTCTTACACGACCTTGAGGTAAAGCAGTCCACCGCTCACTGACGTCACGCTCACTCACAAACGTCTCACGCCGCAGTCTGTGTTTGTCAAGCATGCGCTAATCATCTCCAGAGTCGACGTGACGCAAGGTGACGAATCCAGGAGATGCTCAAATGTCTTCTGACTTGTAGAGTTTCTGGCTTCTTAGAGGCGTTTGATCATCCTGGACTCCAATCCTTGACATGGCTGAGTGAGTTCCAGTCGGCGCCACTGATGCTAACACTGCGGTTGTTTTTCTTTGGTGGGCAGAGACTATAGGAAGCATGTCGTCGATGGAGGTGAACGTGGACATGTTGGAGCAAATGGACCTGATGGAGATGTCTGATCACGAGGCGCTGGACGTCTTTCTCAACTCTGGTGGCGAAGACAACAGCGCCGCTTCTCCTTTACTGGGTATATGTCAGTTGTGTATAATGGTTTAGTCTGAAACGTGTAAATTGTCTGATTACTGAAAGATCTTGATTCCAATCCAAAAATCCCTGGCGTTTATTCTACAGTAATATTATACATTTGTCCAAATTCATACTTGTGAATTTTGACAGTAATATGTGTAACTTAGTAACAAGTAAAGCATGATGGTAACATTGTCTCTCAAAACTGACATAAATAATAACTAATTGAAACTGATTAATAATGGTAAATTAATTTATCGATTTACCACTAAAAGTATATATTAGTATATAAAAGCATATTGCCAACAGCTTAATAATTGTTGACTTGAGTACCAAGTTGAGTAAAAGTACAGACACCTTACTGTACAAAATACTCCATTACAAGTTACAAGTCACCAATTCCAAGAAGATTTGAGTAAAAGTCATAAAGTATACAATTTTAAAAGATTTTAATTTATGCTCGGAAAACTAGAGACTTTATATAGGAGTTTTTTTTCCCAACATAAAAATGAAAATAACACCTCAGCGTTTCAAAAAAGTAGAACAAGATAAAAAAAAAAATAATAAAATGTCAGTTTAGTAGGTTAAATTGTAATATAGTTCTGAGCATTTGTAAGATCGTGTTAGCATGTTGCTTTGCTGATGTTGTTTGTGTGAATTAAGTTTTGGATCAATCTACATGTTGCTTTAATATCTAAACTGTATGACATTAGAAAAACAACAACAATTTCTTAAAATGAAGACCCCCCCCCCCAACTGACTTTAATGGGGGCCTTTTTAGAGCCTCTAGTGAAAGATCGAGATAGTGATTAATTAACTTCTCAAAATAAATGAAAGAAAATAATTTATTTGTAACGTCACGTGTTTTGAGGATTACCTGGCAACTTACAATTATAAGGACATTTAAGAAGAAAAAAAAAGCACCCACTTCTGCATGAAGTTGTAGTATATTTTTGTATAATTTCTTCATTTTTGATTGGCTTCTCGTCTAGGACCGGATGTAGAATCCTTCACCTCCGAGATCACGCTCCAGGTTCCTACACAGGCCGATCTCCGACACAAACTGGCCTCGCTCTCCTCCACCTGCACGGACTCGGCCAGCCAGGACACGGAAGCCGGGGAAGAAGACGACTACGACGACGATGATGACGACCATAGTAAAATGGGCCAAGCAGCCCTCCGTGGCTCTCTGCTCATCCAGCCGGACCAGGAAGACGTAGAGGTGGACGACACGATACCCGAACGAGAACAGAACCAGCCAATCAATAACTGTGAGAGCAGCAGCTCATCCTGAAATCAGGGTGAAGACGGACTGTAAGTGACGTAATGTTCAAGTCTAAGAGTGTGAGCTTGATTTGCCAATTCCTTTTGGGTCCGTCCCGCAGTGTTCGCCCGATCTTGTGCCTGCCCTTAAATTCAATAAAATAGTTTTTTCTTCTATTGTATGTTGGCGGGATTAAGATGGTGTGCTGATATCAGCAGTGACGTGGCTCCTTTCCTATACCATCAGATACAGTAAGACGCTCATCTCATTTCACGCCTTTGACTTGATAATCGTTTTTTTTATTCATTAATAATTAATGTTTTTTGGGAGGATAAACAATCTATGGTGATGTTACAAATAGCATTTTATTTATCTGAATTTGTTGAAATTTATGTTGGTATTATATCAAAGATTAATTTATGAATGAATCTGATATAATTTTAAAAATAGACACTACAAACATGATTGATTCATGTTGGGATTATTTTATTGTAAATTATACTGATTATACACTGTGATATAATTTAAGTTTTGAATAGAATCGCAGTCTTATAATAATTAACATAATATTTCTTAAAATATTTTGTCCATAAATTAAGTATTTTAATTTTGTCAATAATATAAGTTTTTTTATTGAAATTTTTGAAACGATTCAGATTTTTTTTTTTGATAAATTTGATCAGCCACCTTTATTAACATATTTCCATTAAAAAGAAAAAGTCCATACGTGATTTATGAATTTTTTTTTTTTTTATTAAACCTTAAGTACAAATTGAAGTAAAAAAAAAAATCAACCAAAATGTGGCAGATTAACCAACATGAATGTTTCCTCATGTGGCAAATTTAACGCAGCGCTAATAAATTATCTTTGCCTGAACGTGAGCAAATCTCACAATGTAGAAAAGATGCTGGGGGGAAAAACATTGCAATAAAAACCAAATAAGGCCAAACAAACTCGGTTTCATTAAATACTCCTGTTAAGGACAAAAACCAACAAAACTGGATTATAGTTTCTTTTCCTTGACGATCTCAGTGCAACAAGAGATGCTACTAATGTGGAATTTTCAGAAATAAAATGTAAAAATAAAAAAAAAAACTTTTTATGGTATTCTTTTTGTTTTTCTTAAAAAAGTAAAACTAACAAAAGGGGCAAATCGTGACACAGGAACTTCGTCCTAGGCGATGTAAGCAGCACTTAATGTTTACACGTTACCAGAGCAACCCTGTACAAAGGCAGAAGAAACTGAAACGTAAGGCTTTTTCTTCGGCTGACATCATCTTCCATCCATCATTTCTTCTGGTCACTCTGAGACTCAAGTATTAAAGACATTTACAGGAGAATGTACAAAACCTTTAAGCTCAACAATACTTCCGATAAAATTGTGGGGTTGGGGGACGGGACAAACAAAGAAAAACCTTTTGCTTTCAATTTGACATTTTCTGCCCGTCACATCGGAAATCGAAAAAATATCCCCAAAAATATCCAAATAATAAAATGTGAAGTAGTCGAGGCGATCGGATGAGTCTGGAAGATTGGAATGCTGTCGAGATTGCACATCTAGAAGCGGACAGCACTTCCCCCAAAAGAGAAAAGAAACAGCACCAAAAGGAGATCTCCGCACTACGCATCAGGCACAGATAGGGTGGGACGGGACCCTCACTCACTTCCTGGAGAAGCTGTGGAGCCCACAGAGCACGGCGTGAACTAAAAACCAAACTGACATCATCAAACTTCAAGTCTTCACCTTCTTCTGAGCTGCACCAGTACAAACAAAACGAGTCCAGCACCAACATTAAAAAGGCAAAGCGGCCAGTAATCCTAAAATTCACAGTTGGAGAAGAGCGCGTGCAGTCCGCGGGGCCGAAGAGGAAGTGACATCATACTCGCACGGCGCTGTTAATGCTATCAAACGTCTGGTGAGTCAAGCTAGTGCAAAAAAGGCGGCGGGCTGCTTCCCACACAGGCTAAAGACGGCGGCTGATTGGTCAGGAGAGGACACTTTTGGAGAGGTGGGTGGTCAGCGACAGCTCCACGGAGGCCCTCTTGCGGGGTCCGCGCTTTCCCGGGGGTTTGGTGGGACTGGGGCCGTTACAGGGGTCCGCTGCGGCTTTTACCTGGGCTTTACCGCAAACCTGGTTCACCAGACTGTTGATCTGCTCCTGGAGAGTGGTGGGGAAAAACAATTATTATTGATTGTTTATATTATTATATTATTGATTGTTTATTAATATTATTGTTATTGATTCTTTTATATTGAATATACAGTAATTCTACTGTAGTTTTGCTTTAAATGACTGATAATTGTGATCAATAAGATTGGTAACATACATTTTCACTATATAGTGTTTTATATACTACATAGAGTATTCTATATGATAATACTCTTATAATTTTAGTACAAATTAATAATAAACCAAATAAATGATTAATAAACCCATTAATTTGGGTAATAATTAATTAATACGTTTACTATGTGATACGGAAAGTGTATTTTTTTATATTGATAATCAATTGATTTTAATTCAAACTTGATTGAAAGATTGTTTACTAAAACAGTATTTGGTGATCAGTATCAGGTTTGGGATTATAGTAACAGGTCAAGTTTTTGTGAATCTGTGGCCCCCTGGTGGTCACATGGTCTCACACACCAGTTTAGTTTGTGGCAAGTACGAATGTTCTACCTCATAACAAATATTTTTACACTCGTGTATTCTGTCCATAGCCATTACAGATTTGAATCTAGTTTTAGATTGGTTGAGGTTCCGTATATCCCACATGGGTAATCACGTGGAACGATTTGGCCATTGAACGCATCTCAATAGCGCCCCCTGCTGTGGCAACGGTCGTACCTCATCGTAACGGTACATCATCTTCAGACCCCGGCAGCTTTTGTGTTTCTCCACGTATCGCAGGGCGCATTCCAGACAGAACACCACGTTCTCGTTCTCCTGAACCACCTGCACACAAACCACAAGCTTCAGCTCAGGTGATCGCACAAATCCCGCACATCTTTCTTTCGTACACTTCTGATTTGACAAAAGACTCGAAACACTCAAGAAAACTATGTAACATGTTAAGTACAGTGTGGCTGTATCATGTGAATTATATTTTTAGGGTACAGCAATATAATAAGACAACTTTTCCTGTCACAATGATTTCATTTAAAATTCTGTGAAAAAGTAGCAAAAAATACGCAGTAAAAAAATTTACTCTTAATATTAATAGTGTAATCATATGGTTTTTTTTTTTTTGTCCCGTCCATCACCCTACACACTCAGTGAGACAAAGTGGTCGAAAGCAAAGTCAAAACGACTGAAAACCCTTAAGTAGCTGTAAATATTGTAGAGCTCAAACGGTGCACAGTGGTACCTCTACTTACGAATTTAATGTGACAGTAAAAATAACAATTTAGTTTATTTACGTTTCTCGTCAAACGGCTATGGGAGCGATTAATGAGTGAGAGATTAATCAGTGAAGTTACTCTACTGTTACAATCCCAGGTTTATTGTCCAGTGCATAACAGTACTCGCTAAAATCTCATTTCAAACTAATGAACTTAAAAGAACACTGACGGAAATTATTTTTAGTATTTTATCTCTGTAACCGACAAGTGTTTTTTTTCTGTTTATTGACGTGCGTGAAGATTAAACTTTTTTTTTTTTTTTAAACGAACGAACGTTCAAGTTTCACGCAATACTCATCTTCTCGCAAACTTGTGCTCAGAAAACGACTTGGTTGATCTTGTGGTATTATGAAACAATTTCGTAACGAGACAGTACTTTCATAGCTTGAAACTTTTGTTAGTAGAGACATTCGTAAGTAGAGGTAGCACTGTAGTTAAGTCTACTGCTGCTCTGAGGGAAGTGAGATCTTTACCATGGATAAGTAACAGAGGTGCTGGCAGATCTGGCAGCGTCTTTCTGAAGACTCCAGCGCCGACCACTTGCGTGGCTTCTTCCGGGTGTCAGCGGGTGACTGGCAGTTGTCTTGAGTGCAGTAGCGGGCAGAGGAGAGAAGCCCGGCTTCATACAGCTCCTGACGCTGCTTTATCTCCATGTTCCTGTAGGACAGAAGCAGATGCTCAGGACATCTGGTGTGAACAGTGATGACACTAGGTGGCCAGATGTTTTGTTTTGTTTTCCTCAGTCTACAGTGTTTTTGTGTGGCATGAAGGTGGTGGAGATCCAAGTTGGAATAGATAACTTGTTCCACACAGAAAACGGAATTGAAGGTGAGTAAGTTCTAGTAAGAGATTGTAATCTTTTTTAGCAGAAGAACAACTAACTGTTGTTAGTTCTCTGATCATAGTTTACCATATAAAAACGTTTTCTTTTTACTTCAAGGACTAGCAGTAAGTGGTATCCAGAGCAATGATTCGAGCAGTGAAGAAAGCGTCTGTTGATTCATTTAATTCTGAACTCTGTGAGACTTTTAGGTTGCGGCAACAGGAAGACAGTAATCTAAATTTCTCCGTATTTACACAAATATAAGCACACCGTGAATATAAGCACCCCCTAATTTTTTTTTTTACTTTTTTTTCTTTCCGGCTAAATTATGTACATTTTCTCTTAAATACTAATTTCTCTTTATTTAACAAACCTAATTTGTGACTCGTATCACTTCAATGTTGTTTGATTTATAATAAATAATAATATATAGCTGACTGAGCTCGGTTTTTTTTTTTT
>CM051498.1:6466505-6480596 GCA_028031935.1 Paedocypris micromegethes
TTTTTTTTTTTTTATAGTTGGTGTGTTCCTTAGAAGTCACAAAGAGGACAAGAACTTCTTCACAACACCATTCGACAGACATTTCTAGTGTGAAGTTGGTCAAGCTTTCACAAGTGTTGAGGACGGTTGATGGGCTCACCTGAGATCTTTGAGTAGAGAAGAGATTGTACTCAGCAGAAGTCGGTTTTCTCGTTTGGCCTCGGCTGTGGCGATCTGGTAGAGCAGCTTCTCTATAGAGAAGGGTTTGGCTATGTGCCTGCATTTCAGGTCCTGCAGGAGACGTGGAGAACGTTTAAAGAGTGCGGATACCACTCGCGTCTGAAGAACGTAGCTTACCTTAGCAGCCTCGTAGCCCAAGTTCATCCACTGCGGTGTGGCGAAATGGACCGTTTCGGACACGTTGTAGCCACAACACACCTTGGACACGAATGCGCCGGGGAAGACCACCACAAACTGCCCGCTCTGCTGAACAGTCCGGTGGACCTTTATCCCCTCGCGAGAGAGCACCTCTGGAGAGATCTGAAACAAACAGCTTCCTGGTTAGAACATCTTAAGCCTATACCCAATCAGATAGTGCCAAAGATATCAAATGTAAATTTCTACATTACGTATTTTTTTTGTGCTTGCAATCTTCAGATATTTGTTTTAACTTTTTATTATTTGCTATTATTGTGCTTTTTAGATTTTTGCGTTTGGACCTTACTCTGATTGGCTGGTGAGAATGTGATGGACAGCAGTTTAGCAGTAAGTCTGGGAGGAGTTTAGTGAGCGTACACCGTGTCATTCACTGACTATTTAATATTAGTACACAATAAATGGGTGTTATTTTTGCACAATTTTGCTAAATTATTGTGGTGGCAGACTACTTATAAATAATAGTAGACCTTTTTGTTTTTCTACAAATCTAAATATTATGAAACGGTCTGTGAATATAAGAAGGTCCTGAAAGGCGTCATATAAATAAAATGTATTATATAATTAATAAAAAAAATGATAAAATGTTCAAATAAAATGATGTGAAAGTGGCGGTCCAGAACTCATCACTACAAACCGATAAATACTCAAACACATTTAGATTTGTAGAATCTTCATTGTCGAAGCGCTCACTAAATCTACCGTCAACTGCTGTCAATCACATTATCACCAGCCAATCAGAGTAAGTGCCGCCCCCCGTGAAACTAATAGCAGGTGTCCAAACGGCAAAAAAATAAATCTTCACATTTTCATTCATATCTTTGAAATTTACGTTGGATAAATTTTGGTTTGATTCCATTATTTTAAACCATTGCCATTTCTTCACCAAACTCACCATAATGTTCTTCTCCAGCATTTCCAGTCCTGGTGTGCCATTGGCCTGCAGCAGTGTGTGAACCACTTTATCAAGCTTCGTCTTTTCCTCAGCAGGAATCGAATACCTGTAACCGGAGCTTCGGTTAGTGATCTACTAATGGCAACGAACAGTCTGAAGTAGTGTGAGAGTATTGTTGCGCCCTCTAGTGGTACGCCTTCTCATTGTGTTAAATTAAATCATAGGCTGCATTTACAATTTTGTACATATATGTATAATCCATAAAAAACATCCATACATACATTTGTTTACGCAAATTAGTTTTGATCAACTATTCCGATGCCTGATTTATATTTGTAAACAACTAAATACATTAAAATCCCATTATATTATATATAATTATTATAAGCAGTATATAAATTATATATAATTATAGACCCTGTCAATATGTAAAAGCTTATTTTATTTACACGACCTGAACAATTGCAACTCTGTCTAAACTAAATTCACATTATGAACTTTTTTTCTTTTGAAAGTTTTCTTTGTTCTGATTTTTTTTTTAAATAAATCAAACCAATTCATAATTATTACATTAAAATTACATTAAATACATTTATGTTATATTATAAATAAGAACATTGTCAATAAGAAATGAGTAAAAACATGCAACAAAAATGTATCAAAAACATTCACTTACCAAATGCAATCAGCACCAGTGTGTAGATAATCAATGTAAGGAAGGCGGTTTTGGTCTTGTGACCAGCATGAGGTAGAAAAGACCATGCCGATGTTCAGCCAGGGGATAGTCACGCCTGCGTTAGAGAGACGCCATCAGATCGGTCCGAGGAAGCACGGCTTTACAGCCCGACAGAAACTTTACCTGGTACAGCGCCGAGATGCCGCAAAATGGACCCAGGGTTGTTGGGGAGGACGGTGAGATTCCATCCGTGTCTGTGGAGCGATAGCATTGCTTAACAAACTGAACACTAACGGCGGTTTAATTCTGCATGAGGTGTCACTCTTACTTGGAGTAGGGTTCTGCCTTGCCCACAGGGAAGCCGCTTCCGTGTATGTTCGTGTCCACTTTCCCATAATGCACCGATATGTGACAGTCCCTCTGCTCCACTAGTCGCCAGTACTCTTGCTATAAACACAAAGAGACAGGAAGTTATAATGGAATAAGTTATAGCATTACATTTCTGAGGTGTAGAGTACTTGAAAACCAACTACGGATACCTTACTGTAAAAAATACTCCATTACAAGTCAGCAATTCACAGAAGTCGTAAAGTACACAATTTAGAAAGAACTTTAGTGTTTCACTCGTTCTGATTTTAGAATTGAAATTGATGTTTTTAGCTCATAAATTGCATCCTGTACCTTCAGCATTCTGGAGATGGCGATATCGCATCATTCGCGCAATTAATTAACTGCGGTAGAAAAGGATTGAGTACTGAGTAGAAGTTGCTTAATCATTTTTTAATACTTTATACTTGTACTGAGTATTAAAATTATAAGTAACGAAGTCCCTTTACTCAAGTACTTTACACTGTACTGCTACATTTGTAATAAACTACTTGATTATTTTTTGCTTTTGCAAATAAAATAACTGATTAGTCACTGAGACAATTAAAAAAAACGTGTTTTGTGTAATATCAAATATTACAAACTCGAACTCAAAATGATCTACTCAAATTGATTGGATTCGCCAGTTTCATCAGATTTTCTCCATGTAGTTGTATCAGGCTTTGGGTTCAGTGAGAAGTGTTTCGGGCCGCAGGAGTTTGACTCAAAACCTCAACTTTACCTCAACATCAGCAGCACCAGGCTCCTTGTTGAAGCACATCATCATAGTATTTCTTGCTATTCTGTAAAAGGTGGTCAAAGAAACTGATTTCCCCTGCGGAAAGAAACAGAAACTCTTAAACAAGTGGACAATGACAAGCCTGAACAGACAGAACATACCCTACTTCCCAGATCTCCCCTGACGTATGAGGAGAAACAAACTTTTACGATCAAAAAAGTGACTACAAAAGCTCATTTCAGATGTGGGAAGACACAATCATCTTTATATTCTAGTACATTCACATGATCATCACTCTTAAAAACTCACAGTTCTGCTCATTTGGAAACAGACCTTGGGTTTTTAGCCTACGAGTAATAAACGACATTGTCTTCTCTACCTTGTATGTACATTTGTGCTGGTCGCTTAGAACGCCTTCATCTTGCTCTTCTGTCTTCCCGCTCTCCGCTTTCCCTCCCTTCTTTTCCTGAGCAAACAGTCTGCGGCGGCCGGGTTGCCGCTGGGTGTCCGGCTCTTGAATGTGGTTGTGGAAGCCGTTACTGTGGTGGAGACCAGTGAGTCCGTTCTTGTGTTCGTAGAGGGCCAGGCTCATGGACCGCTGGCAGGCGTCGGCGTGGCCCTCCAGGGGTCCGCACTTGCGTTCCAGGGTCTCTTTTTCTGCCAGAACCTCCTGCTCCAGCCGCCTGTGCTCTTCAGGAGAGAGCATGTCGTAAGACAGCAGAAACTGCAGGTAGGCTTCCTGGACCTTCGCCAGACGGTCCTGTGCCGATTTGGGAATGCGGAGCAGGTCGGCCAGCCGGCTCCATTTTTTCGAGTCCATCACCCTTTGCATTCCACCCATGTCGGAGACCAGCTCTGAAAAACGAGCCAGGTCCACTTCACAGCCTCCTGAAAGCAAGATAAAACAATTGAAGGAGTGCGCATCACAAATCTTACAAACTGATAATGGCACCTGGGTATTGCTATAGATACTGGGCTTTGGAAGGCTAATCTGGTCCAAAAGAACTCGAGAACCTGTGACCTTCTACTCTTCTGGTTCTACAGCCAAACTGGCCACCACTGCCCCATGCCATTCGGGTTTAAGTTTCAACTGAAGAGTGGTATGGCAATGGTGTACAATGTGACGACTAAGAGTAATGGTTTTACAATGTGACATTTTCCCCAATTGTTCCGGGCATCTTGAAACACTTCAAACGATTCTAAAAAGAGTACTACAATTTTAAACAGTTAGTTGTCGAGAAACAACAGATCACTTTAAACGAGACACGACCAACCATAATGAAAATGTAGGACGTTACCTATGAGCGGAGGCTCGTCTATGGAGATGCCCTGAGATCTAAGGTGCTTCTTAATGCAGGCCAGCTTCTGAACGTTGGGCCCCCAGCGCCGACCCAGTTTGTGGATGTGTTGAACTTGCGTGACGAAGCGCATCTCATCGTTGAGCTTACACTCCGGCCTCCAGTCAGGGGGAGGCAGCACTCGACAAAGTCCGCTTGCGTCGGCCCGTTCGCGGACTGAGTCGAGGTACACCAACGGGTCCTGGAACTCCCTAGAGTTGGGTTTGAAAGCAGGCACCTCCCCCAGGACCACCCTGACAGCCCTGGCTCGCTCTCGATCCCGGTCCAGTCGAGGTGAAGGCGTGTGCGTGAGCTCCGCTGGCTTGAAGGTCTTGCTGGCTGAGGTAGTGGAGGTGGTCCGGTGGAGAGCAGGGTTGGTGTAGGCTCTCTGCTGTGCTTGTCTGATGAACATCAGTCTGCCGGCGGAAGCTCGCTTGGGCCGCTGGCGTGCAGGCTCGGGGTTAGCGGGGTTCTGGGGCGAGGCCGGAGCTGCAGGGGGGCTGGGCGGAGGGGCGGGCTCTACCTTCTGCACCGGGGAGGCAGCTGTTTCAGTGATGCTGTGGGCTATGGAGGCCGTGTTGGGGGACTTGAACTGCCCCAGAGCTTTCCTGCTGCGTGTTTCCAGCGGACTAGTCTGCGCTTTGGCCTGTCTGACGGACTTGCTCTTAGCCTCGTCTGGGTCAGCGAGCAGGATGGGGAGCGGGTCGCTCCTGCGCCTGGAGTTCCGGAGTCCCTCCCGCAACTGTCGGCCGTTTTCCTCCGGGTGATGTCCGTTCAGCTGTCCGTTCAGCCGGCCAGCTACGCCCCTGCTGGCCACTTTACGCATCCCGTTCAGTAATAGCACCTGCTGGCGGGTTTTTGCATTGATACTTGGGGCGTTTCCTGAGTGAGAGTGGCCGTTGCTGGTTGGGTGGTGGTGGTTGGTGTAGGCCCGTAGGCCGAGCGAGGAGGCGTGCTTGCTGTGGTTGAGCTTGGCCTTCTTCACCAGGTCTCGCTTTGCTTTGGTGTACGTGACGTGGCCCTTGGTCACGGTGGCGGTGTACTTCACAGTTTTGGACGGCAGACGGAAGTCGTTCAGCTTTTTGGCAGCGGCGGCTGCCCGTGTGAGCCCGTTGACTTTGGAGGCCTGAGATTCAAAGCACAGAAGTTATTAGTCAGATGACTGTCGGCCCAAACCCGACAGCAGGGCGAATAATCCCAGCAGCTGATTTAATTGAGATCGAATCGTTTGTTCACATTCTCAGACGGTCTCGACTCAATAACGCAGACCACAACAGAGCTCCGAAAGCTCCACAGGAAGAGAAAGGGAGAATTGTTTTTATGCATTGCCAACAGCTGCACAATAATCCCTCAAAGTTGGACCTGAAAATCCCGCTCGAGCGCTACGCCATCGCCGGCTAAAGTTCACATTTTGTTTTAATGCCCCAAATAAAAGGAACTGTGGCTTTCGGCTGATCCGCGGCCCGTGATAAACTCCCCAGCTCGGTTTCTGTCCGACTCTTATTGTTAAACCGCTGCCGTGGGAATTTGGACTGTGCCGGGCAACAAACACGGACGCTTCTCTCCTCGCATTGTTGTCTTTGGCGCTGACTTTTTTTGGCACAGCAGAAAGGATTTCAGTTATTTGTTCAGCACACGTCTTATAAACATGACTGATATCATGGAAAATAAATAATAATTAAAAGATAACTTTTGTACTGTTGATGTATGGCAATGGCAGATTGTTAAGACACAGGAATAAAATGCGTACGTTCTGTAAACCCATCAAAAACGAAAATTTGCCAAGCTTTCAGAACTCGACATGACGAGACAGAAGCTACTGGATTTCAATGGGCTGGTAAGTTTAGAAATGTTTTCCCCCCAAAATGATGAGAAATTTGGACCATATACTATAAAAAAAAATATTATAGATTTCTTTTTATGATTTTTATGTGAAAAATAAGGACAATAATAACTAAATGCGCATTATGATTATGTATGTTAATATTATGTATATACTTTTATGCACATACATGCAAATTAATCGACAAATGTAAATACCCAAATAATCGACAATAATATAAATAACACA
Organism: Paedocypris micromegethes; assembly: GCA_028031935.1. NCBI lineage: Eukaryota > Metazoa > Chordata > Actinopteri > Cypriniformes > Paedocypris > Paedocypris micromegethes. The sequence continues at coordinate 6,473,004 of CM051498.1, forward strand.
AATAATAAACACACATATATACTGTATATAAACATATGGTTTGTATATACACACACAAACATGCATATGGATATATACTGTTTATAAATATATAACTAGTACAAATTCACATTATTCTGTTTATATTAAATATGAAAATGTATAAAAATTACATGACAAAAATAAATCAGTTCACTTAAATACTTTTATACACATACACGTCTACATATTTAAATAAACAATAAATATAAATAAATAATTACACATTTTATAAATAAATGTGTTTTATGTGTATTCTCTCTTTTCTGCTGTCCTCTTTTTTTGATTCTTTGCACTTTCCCCACTGTGGGACTAATAAAGACATTTCAATTCAATTACATCATGATCTCAAAATAAGAGATTTAAACAATCTATACAAACGTCTGTACATACTGTCAATTGTAACGGAAGTAATAAATGAGCTAAAAGAGGTAGAGATAAATGACTGACTGATGAAGGAAGGGACTATGTCTGTCTGCGGGGTCTTGAAGGGTCTGTGGGAGCCGAGAGAACAGTGTCTGCACTGTGGGAATCTCTGCCAAAAGCTCCTAGTCCGACAGATGGGAAAATGGCAGCAAGTCTTTGAAGTGAGATGTTGGCGGTATTGTGTTCCTATCAGGTGCAGCCACACAACAAAGAGGGGCTATTAAAAGATAAGGGGAAGTGAAATATGACCCCCGTCATCAATCGTTTCCCCTTGTCGGTGCAGGAAAAGTGGCGGAAGGGAGTAGGGGAGAGTGGAGTGGAAGAAAAAGACTAAAGTCTCTCTATCCAGCGACATGATGGATGCTCTCTGCAGGTACAGCAAACGCATTTAGCATGATGTCACTGGCGCCCGTGTCAGCGCAGCCCCCCATCCCTCAGCTCCAGCTCCCACCACTCAACCAGAATGTGTCCGAGGACAAGCTCAGGATGCTGGGATTTACTGTAGTTAGTGAGGTGGCCACTAGAGGGCGCGCAGAGGGGAAGTTACAGCTCCAGGAGTGAAAGACCCCCACACACACACGTCCTTCTGCGTGACAGATTTGAAATACGATATGAGAACTAATTGGCTTTTTTAAGCACCAAATAGAATACTAAAAAAAAAAAGATTCGCTTTTTTGATTTTCTAGTTCTGTTCAATTCATTTATTATTTATTTATAATATTATATTTTATATAAATAATTTCATGAAGAGAGAGAGACAATATTTGTATATTTTAAAGTTATATATATTTAAAATTAATATTTTTTTCATAAATCATAATTCAGAGAGTGCGCTTTTTCAGCCTGGTGCAAACTGTATTTCACACTGAGTTTTATATTACTAGGCATTTTCTATTTTAAAAAACAATTTTTGTTGTACTATTATGGGTTGTTTTTATAGTATAACCAATAAATTAATTCCCCCATATAAAGCATATAATTTAAACATAATTGAGCATAATCTAATCTGAGCACATAAAAAAGCACATATGTAATCTAACCCTAATTATATTAAACTAAGAACATTTTTACAGGGAATCTAACAACAACCGGAACAGAAAGAAATCAACATATTTTACTCGAGTTCCGGTGCATCAATGAACTTTCTGTGTGCATGTTGTGTTCTGGAAGCTTGTGTCGGTCACGCACCTGCTTGCGTATCTGCTCGGCGGCTCGTCTGTAGTTGTGGCTGATCTCCGACAGGGACGAGTCTCGGCCTCTGCTCCTGCTCAGGGGTTCCTTCTCCTTCTGCACTTTATGGCCATTGAGCACTAGAGCAAAAGAGTGTTTGTGTTAGTCAAGGTCGTGGTTTAGTCTCCATCCAGTACGCCAGTGTTTCTGTCAACGATGCTCAAACGTGGGTCGGGGCCAAATTTGACCTCTAGTGACCCTTGATTTGGGCCACCTGCCATGTATCAACAAACGCACGCACAAAGATAAGAAGCCAATCGATTCTTCAGCAAACACAGCTATGGATTCCACAAATCCTGATTTGTTTCCAGACAGTTTGTTTTCCTAATCACTGTCGTCTCTCCGCTGCTCACTGGTAAATATATATATATATATATATATATATATATATCTATATATATATATAATATATATATATATATAAGCGCTTCATAAATAAACTGAACCTTCCAATTGCAAGGGCTATTTTTTTCTACTCTTCATTGAAAACGTTTGGCGCAGGACAGTTATGTAAACAGTAATTGTTAAAACTATTTAACAAATGTAATATATACTTATAAATAAAATTGCCAGAAAATGTGTGAGGACGAGAATGAAATGACAAAAAATATAAAAACATAAAATGTATTCTGCAATATTAAAAATAATTATAATAGTTGTTTTTTAGTAATATAATAATTTGAATAATATAATAAAGCATAATACTATAGTAATAAAATAATTGTAATATGATGAGGTAAAAAATCAATAATAACAAAAAAATGTTACAGCTTCAGTGATGGACCAGTGTAGCAAGAAGCAACTGCTGCCGACAGCTGAACTCAATCAAAGGTGTTTAATTAAGAAATGTAAACGAGTTTTGACGGCTCGACCAATAGGAGCGCAGTGTGGGTGTTGCCGGTGTCACTTTGGTATCAGGCCGGTTCAGACGCCTCTGGGCACTAGTGATGGGAAGTGCAATACTTTTAACTGATTCGGATCTTTAATTCTCGATCAGTAAACTGAACGAATCATTTCGAGTCATTTGTTCATTTACAGTAGGCGGCGCTGTAAGAGTGGATGCGCTCTAAAACAATCTAGACAACATGGTTTGCTTCAGCAGACAACAAATAATACATATATTGTCTGAAAACTTGATCTATGTCCTGCCTCTGCCCTGTCATCTTTGTTTTAACAGCTTGATTGTGGTCACATGACACGTGAACGAAATGAATCACGAAGGGACTAGAGTAATGATGCTTGATTTGTCATTTGAAATTCATTTTGAACGAATCATTTACGAATGGCACATCACTATAGGGCATTGGGACATCCAGCTAAACATATTCCTGAATCTAGACCAATCAGCATCAAGGAAAGGTGACTTAGCGTCGGGAAAAAATGCCAAACCGATGTAATTTATGCACGGTTACAGAAACAGCTAAACCTTGAGTCACAAGACGGCGACTAATGTCCCATGGAATCTCAATCCCAGCATGGAAGTTTCGTTTACATGCTTGTCAACGTAAACGATTAGAAACTTTCGTACACATGGGGATCGAACTTTGCTGTTGCGAGATCTAACAGTACGGCGAGGTGCTACTACTCGCAGCTGTGAAGTGGAGGCGTGAACACCTCGCTGCCGACGCTCCTGATGAAGTGATAATTAGAGCAGAAAGATGAAAGCAGCTCGATCGGAACCACTGTTCTTACCGAATCCGTTGAGTCGTCCAAGCGGTCGGCCCTTTCTGGGTGTGGACTGGCACGACGTTGACGCCACGCTGGGTGCTTTCTCTTCTTCAATGTCATCTTCATCTTCTAGATCCTCCTCATCCTGAGAGCTTCCAAAGTAGGCCATGTGATTGGGTAATGCAGGAGATCCTGAACAGAGAACACAGCAAGACGTCTGAGAAGGACTCAAGACTAAAAAGTCTGTTTTCTGACTTGAAAAATGTCCAATTTGTGGAAAAGAGAAACCTTTAATGGGAAAAAAGGTTGATGAAAATGGGATAACTGGATACAGAGGCGTAATCTGAGACCCAATTGTTGTGATAATCCTCAAAAAAACCATCTGCGTCTATCCCAGGAATAGATTATCCGGTTAAAGAGCTTCACAATGTGAAAGATTTTCTTTCCCGGTGTGTCATTCAGACTTACTTGATTGTTTAATCTATATTCAATATTAACAACTTATTTCAAATTAACTGCGATTAGACCACTCTCTACTGGCAAAACACTGATTTATATTTACAACCTCATTTCTAAGATCTCATCTTTCCTTGAGCGTTTATGAAATGCTTCTGATCTGTTTGGTCCAATAGAATGAAGCAAATTTGTAGATATAAAATATAAACATACGTAAAAAACATTTTCCGGGTAAAAGCAATTACACTCCAAAAGAAAAAAAAACAACCGGCATCTGTTAATTTTTACCCATTTCACGCATCCAATGATGGTGTTACATGTCAAAAGCCTGTTGCCTATTAGCTGCTAAAAAGTCGCTCCAAAACCTTCAATAGAAACTCCTGCACTACAACGGCAACAATTATCATTATGTAGTGCTCGCTCATGAATAAAACATGAGTGTGCGGGCCGCGGCTTTCATTATTTCTCTATTAATGAGTAGCTGGAGTCCGCGTGGTTGTGGCGGTGAGTCACATGCGGCGATTGACACGCTACATTAATGTTTATGGCTTGTGTGACAACCTTTACAACAGCAATGGAGACAGGCCGCCAACGTAGGGAACAAATAAGTACGACATCCTGAGATGCCCTCATGAAAAGTTTTCTAAATTGTGTTAATCCGTTTTGGTTTTAATAGTCAATTAATATATTTTCATGTTGGTTTTATATTATATCATTCGAATTCTAAACTTTGGGTCAGGACAAGCGTGGCCTTTGCTTCAGGCCACTAGAGGTGTAAAGAGTACCTGAAAACCATACTGTTGAGTTTATTAAGCTTTCAAATCCTTCATAGCGTTTTAGTTAATTAACATTTCAAATATTATCATTTTCTAACGGATTTTCTGTATGTAAATGCCTATGTGTGTGTGTGTGTGTGTGTGTGTGAAGCCTTAGAAGCGCGAATAGAGACCTATTTGCAAAACCCCTTATCAGAGTTTGAACCGTCGACTCCTCTAGACTGTCTCCGGTGTGTGAGCATTGCCGAATGTGAGAAAACCTTGATGGTTGCTCGATGGTGAAGGGCTGAAACTGGCTTATCGCTAGCACTCTGATGTGACACGCTGTGATTCGCTAATGCTGCTGAACTTTGCTATGCTTTATGGTTTTTAATAAACGGGAGTCTGGGGGAATTTAAGTAAGAAGAGTCAGACGATACGGAGAGTGACTGAAGGCAAAACGAAGAGACTCTGATTTCACAAACCCTGTGTTGTCTTGTGGTCTGAATGGCAGTAGAGATCAGGGCCCAGGCTGGTTTATGTAAGCACAGGAAATTAAGAAAGTGCCCACTATTTTCATTATCTGCACGGCCTGACTGGGGGAGGAAGGGGTCAAGCTGCAAATCATTCACAGGCCTAAAGGTCAAGGGGGGTTGTGAGTTAGTGGGGGAGGGAAACTTCTAGAACTTTATAAAACTCAGCAGAACAGCTTGCTATTTTAATTATCTGCCACACACACACACACACACGTTTTAAAAACTGTGCAAAATATCCCACATATGCTCCTTCCTCAAAGCCGACTCGGAATAGATCCTGGCACAGAACGCAAGAGGGAAAAAAACCCACACATAAATGATGCATGATTCACAATTAGGAATAATGGAAAACGTGTCATTTTAAATTCAAGCAGACACACACACACACACACGCACAGTGGCAACATCACATGATCCTTTGTCCCTGGTGTAAGTAACTTGAAGCTCTTGGGGAACCAATTAAATCGAGTTAAACGGCAGTACTCACTCTGATTGGTCCGCTGCTTTCTGTGCCGGCCTATCATTTTTGTTTTTTTTTTAGTTTCTAACCGCCAGGTGTTGCAAACGATTGCGTTTCTTCATTTTATTCAGGCGTAAAGAAGGTTATATTCACTAAGTTGGAGTCTAGCAGCCTTTCTATTAGGTTCCCCATCAGCTTATTCTCACAAATATTTCTAGTCTGTTTCAGCAAATGTTAAACATGCTGAAGAAGTTTGGTCTTCAGATTTCAGTCAATTTGTGTTTTCGGAATCCTGTGACTAACTGTAACAAACTCTATAGTGATTAATTCGAGTTCAATTCTGCTCCACAGAACAACATTAATCCTCAGTTTTTATGCTTTATGAAAGTCACTATTCTGATACTATACACTATTCACTAATTCTGATTCAATCATTAGATTTCTTTAATTTCTATACTATAGTAGATATATATATATATAAAATATATATATTTTATATATATATGAAATAATATAAAATATTCTATGATTAAATCCATAATTAGATTTCCATTCTGCTCCACAGCACCAGCGTCTTTAATTCTCATTTTTTGGTTTTATGAAAGTCGATCTAATATAATTCAAATTAAATTATTTGACTTCTATAATAGATAATCTATAATTACAAGACATCTACAATTATAAAATGTTCTAAAATTAGTTTTCATTTCTGCTCCACTGCGCCATCTAGAAAACACAAAACAACGACAGCGTTTTTAATTCTCATTTTTTGGTTTTATGAAAGTTGCTCACATAATTCCGATTTATCAATTAGGCTTCGTCAATTCTTATAATATATATTCTAATTATAACATACTAAGATATTCAAAAATTATTATCCACAATTAAGACTTCACTTCTGCTCCACAGCGCCATCTATCCAACACAACATCGTCACCATTTTGAATCCTCAGTAAAATATAAGATCGCAGACAAAAGAAAGAATAAAAAAAAATGGACAATTGAAATCTCCAGCTACCTCTTCAGAGACCTGCGAGATTTAGGTCCGAGTGCTGGTGCTCCTGTGGAGATTAAGAGCGTTTTAATCGGCAGGACTCCATTACAGCGCGGCCCGACACGTCCAGCGTGAAGCGTACGGTAAACACACGGCTAGGCTCAAACTCATTGTCTGCGGTGACAGCAAGAATGCAAGGGGATTATGGATTATATCTCATCTCATTTACATTCCTGAACGTCTCAAATCCATTAACCCAGTTTGCCCTGCGCTCCAGGAGTCGCTGCCAGAACGTAATCTTCCACCGCCACGTCCACGCACCTAATTGAATTGAAATCGGCCATCTTTGTTCTTTCAGAGCGACACATAAAGCGTCTGACGGCTGATGTCACGACTCTTCAGGTCACGAATCCTCGTCTGGGGAACAAGGTCGCGCTCGTGACAATCACACACAGATGTCGACTTCCTGTTATGTAACTCGGGCGGTAAAGCGTGTTAGTCGCTCGTGTAAGTCTCGTCATCACTACAAACCAGATCAGGTCGGGATACACATCCACTGTCGCTTCCAAACCAGTGACGACAGAAGAAAAAGTGTGTGTGTGTGTGTGTGTGTGTGTGAGAGAGAGAGAGAGAAAGAGAGAAAGTAAATGAGTGTGTTTGTACATGTAATTGCATGCTTGTGTGACTAACTAGTGTGTTTGACTAACATAAGTAAAAGAGTGTGTGTGTGTGTGTGTGTGTGTGTGTGAGAGTGTGTAAATTTGTGTTTGTACATGTAATTGCGTGTGTGAGTGAGTGTGAGTGAGTGTGTGTGACTAACAAGAAAAAGTGTGTGTTTGTGTGTGACTGCGAGTGTGTGCGACTAACTCGTGTGTTTTACTAACATAAGAAAGAGAGTATGTGTGTGTGTGAGAGAGTAAATGAGCGTGTTTGTACTTGCGTATGTGAGAGTGAGTGAGTGTGTGTGACTAACTAGTATGTGTGTCTGACTAGTTAGTGTGTCTGTGACAAACAAAAAGATAAAGAGAGTGTGTGTGTGTGTGTGTGTGT
>CM051498.1:6480611-6584592 GCA_028031935.1 Paedocypris micromegethes
TGTGTGTGTGTGTGTGCGTGTGTGTGTGTGCTCGAATAAACGAGGGAGTGTGTGTGGGACTAACTACATGTGTGAGAATAGGTAAACTCGCAAGCGTGTTTGTGACGCAACCTGAGTGTGTTTGAATTGTGTATATCAGTAAATGAGTGAGAATGTATGTGTGTCTCCAACTTTGTGTGATTGTGTGTGGAACAAGTAAAATGTGTCAGTATGCGTGATTAAATAAGTGTGTGTGTGTGTGTGTGTGCGCGTGCGTGCGTGCGTGACTCACTCATACACGTGCAAGTGCGTGTAAGGGTGTGTGTTTGTGACTCGGTGTGTGTAAGTCGAATGAGTGAGTGTTTCACGTGTCTGTACATGTAATTGTGTGTGTGTGTCCTATAAAGACACAACATCACTACACAGTGAATCATCAGCAAACACTTTTACAGTAGTAAAGATCAGAGTTGATCTGTAATGGTCTTCTACACATTCTCACACACTTGGAGACCACTCTCCAAAGTGAGAAGACCACTCGTGCTGGGAAACCAACTACCAAACATTGCATCAGAATGTGCAATAGTTAAAAACCACGTTCAAACGAAAAAAAAAAAAAAACATTTAGGAGGCTGATATCTGGGAAGGTTGAGACCTCCATCTCTCTGTCACAAAAGCTCGTTTGACCTTTACTATATTTACCCACAATGCATTGATTTTCTATTGGCTTATCTTCTCAAACGACCTCGTCTGGAAGATCAAAACCAGGAACGCCGGGAAGTCTCTGAAAAGGAAACGCCACACTACTCCGAAATACTGCTGTGGGATTTTGAATCTGATCGGTTTTATTTTTTTTATTGTCCGACAATTGTGTAAAGTTCTTGAGTAAATGGACTTTGTTACTTAAGTATTTTGTGCTACTTAGTATATTGAGTTTCAAAAATATAAGCAACTTTTACTCTCTACTTGACCGTATTTGTGATTGAGTATTACTGTGTGCATTTTTTTTCTATCACGGTTAATTTCTTGGGTGATATCGCCATCTGCAGGATGCTGATGATTTCCCAAGATCCTTTGCTTCGACTCTTTCTGTGATGACACATTGAACACGTTTGTAGACGCACACACGCGCCACAATGCGAAGACGACGTGTTTCCGTTTATTTGTGATTGTTCCTGACTTGAAAAATGGAAAAACGGGGGTTTATATTTACGCGCATATTTGAAATCGGCGATTATAAGAACCCCGCAAGTTTTTGAGCGTTGAAAATTAGAAAAAAAAGGGGGTGCATATATTTGCGTAAATACGATAGTTCTTTTAACTGTAAGCTACATATTAGTTTTAATGTAGTAAGTGTGTTTTAAGTGTTTAACTGTTAAGATGTAGATTCTCCAGACATTTAGTGGACAGTGATGAGTGTGAGAAGCTCCTACCCCGCAGGCAGATGAAGGTGAGGAAGTCCTCCGTCTTGGGCTTGCGTCTGGACAGGAAGGTGACGTGGGTGTGCGGGGTGGGCAGCGAGGGGCCGGCGCTCTTCACTGGCGTACAGCTGGGCGAGTTGGGCTGAGACTGGGCAAACTTCCTCTGGGCGTGTAAGCGGAGCCTGAGGAGGAAGACGACATAAGTCAAGTCCAGTGAGTGTCAAGACCACTCGGTCCAGCAGATCTTGAGCTCCTGAGGCCGACAGTTTGACAAAAAACAGTGTGAAACCGCAGCAAGTGAAATGGTGGAATAATGGATTTGAGTTTTTGGTGGAATTAAAAGTCTTCTATCACATGACCGTGTAGTATTAGAAAGGGTTTTCCCAATATTACCGTGGGATCAGGTGAAGCCAAATTGATGTTTGCTTCAAAAAAAAAAAACACATACACATACATGGAGGTACAGCCAGCACAACACACACGCACACACACTAATAATAAAAAACACACTTCATCAGTCTGAAGTAAAAAGCCATAAATATAATTTCAGATCATTCGTAATCTATAAAATAATCTGGTAAAAAAAAAGAGTTACAAACAATATCAGATTAATATCAGAAGTCGACTATGACTCAATATGGAGCCGCCACACTTAGAAAATAAAAAGCCACTCTCTCTCTTGACTCTCTCGGTTTCTCTCCACACTCTCTCTAACTCTCCCTCTCTTTCTCTCTCCAGCTCTCTCTCTCTCTCTCTCTCTCTCTCTCTGAGTGCGCCCTCTGAGGCCACGTGTCCACAGGCCTTCCAACTCAAACGGCGACAGGTCTTTACTGACGTGTCACTCTGTCTTCATGACTTCTCGTTTCAGTGCTATTACACGCAGAGCGCTAGACCAGGTCACTCAGTCAGTTAACGTTAGCACTCGTTCGCTCTCACGCCGTTTGCGAGACGTCTCAATCCGCAGGCACTTTACATGTCAGCGGCGTTTCCTCACGCTCCCCTCGGCCCGCGCCTGATGCCTGCTGTCAGAGATCTTCCCTCCTCACTGGATAAATAAGAGGGGGCGACAGATAAACAAGCTCCGCTCCTGTACAAATTAATCTCATTCAATCAGGGCAGCGTTCCCGAGACGCGCCGCTCAGACGCAACCGCGGCGCTAATCACGTCTCGCCAGCAGAGTCGCTTTCTGTTCTTCCGCGCTATCTGCGACTGATGCCGTGCCAACTCGCTTCTGCTGTGGACAGAATAGACGCGCGGGTACAATGCCAAATACAAAGGAATAATTTGTCTCCGGCAGGCGACGTGACGGCAAACACGCTGAATTTGACTTTAGAATGATTCGCGGCGTAAAGAGAATGCATATTGTGCAGTGTTGTGCGACGCTTGGCATACAGGCGTCAGATGTGTTATACATCCCACAGAACTGTTTGCATTCGACCCATTCGAACAACCTCACAAGCTCGCCGGGATGTAAAGTACTTGGAGTAAATGGATTTTGTTACTGTACGTATTTTAGATTATTAGATTTGTTACATATTTAGTTTAGTAGCTTTATAAGCAATTTTACTCTCTACTTGCCTACATTTTTTATTATCTGTACTCTGAACTGCACTACATTTGAATGGACACTTATTGTTACTCGCTACATTATGATACTTTTACCATGGTTAATTTCGGGCGGACAAGGTGATATCGCCATCTGCAGGATGGTGATGCTATTTATGAGCTAAATCAGGTGAACGAAAAGTGAAATTCTTTGAAAGTTGGATACTTCTTAACGTTTACTCAAGTCTTCTTAGAATTGGTGACTTGTAACTAAATGGAGTACTATTTACATTAATCAATCATCTTGAAATGTGCTATATTCTCAGAACATTCTCAGAAAAGTACAAAAAGCATTATTGTGATGTTGCTTTGTTGTTTAATTTTTGGAAACTGCCTTCTATTATATACATATTTCTGAAGTATAATTGTAGTTTAATTTATATTCGTCGTCTTTCGTTTTTTGCAATGCTGCTGATCCGCTAAAATCTCAAAGCATCGTATCTCATTAGTATAGAATCAAATTAGCGGCAATACTATCAAACATACATTTCTAAGAAACGAACAAAAATACTTTACATTTACGTTTGGTTTTTTTTTTTCAGACAAACTGATTACTACAAACTTATAAATACTCCGGAGATGAAGGTATTCCGATTAGGAATGTGTTTAAGCGCTTGCTAAACTCCTCCCCCTCTTCCAGTCAATCACATTCTCACAGTGAATGTATCTGCAATCACATTCTCACCAGCCAATCAGAGTAAGGGCCGCCCCACGTGAAACTTGAGCCAGAAATTCAAGCGAGAAAAAAAAACTAACAAAAAATCTGAAAAATAAAAGGTTTAAAATGAAAATGTGAAGATTGCAAGCAAAAAATATGTACAAAGTATTACAAAATAAATGTGATTTTTGTTCGTTTATTAGAAACTTCCGTTTGATATTTTTGCCACTAATCTGATTCCATACATTAGAAACTAAACATTTAAATGGGCCAGAGCAACCCGACTGCTCTGTTATGCATCGATCACTAAAGTGTTCTAGACCAATCTGAATCTTGATCTAAACCTCATTTGGATCAATCTGTGATGCGAGCCTCGTGTTCTTATTCTCATGGCGTCTCACCTCGGAGAAAAGCTGCAGCAGCTGTCCATTAAAAACAAGCAAGTGTGGTCACAGTTCACAGAAGCCGTCTAGACAGCTCTGCATCTCAATGACGGCCGGCTTTTATTGGTTATTTCAGCGCGATGGCTAATTGTTTGCAAGCACCCAGAGGCAAAGACGTGGAGAGGCATGCTGGGATAATAACATGTCATGAGATAATCCCCAAACAGAGTGATTGGCACTATAATGTGTATCTTTCAATACATTTGTGTAGAGTAAACAGTCTTCGTGCCATTTCATGGGGAAGACGAGAAGCAAAAGATTGGCGGGAAATAGTGACGTGTCAAATACCGTATTTAGTTATTGCAACAGAATATATTACCGTACACGCTATTAATCAAGTACGTATTTAATATATTTATTACACCCCCCTGATTGATCAGGCAAAAACAATATATAAATATATATTATATTATATTATAAGTTAAATAAAATAAACAAATACAATGGAAAAAATATAGATTTTTTAAGTTATTTAAGTAAAATGTCTCTTGAAATACTTTATTTTCTTTATTTAACAATTCTTTATTACTCCTTGTCTGTGTTCTTGTACAGGATCTACCAGATGCTGTTTGGTTTGTCAACTTTGTTCCAATATTATTGATTGTATTTAGTTTATTTTTATTTCCTCCAGTGTTATTTAGCCACTGCCGAGTGTTGCTTATGTTTATTTCTTATGCAAATACACCCGTCTGTCTCCGGAACCACTAATTAAAGAGAAAAAAGGACACAACGCACACGCAACGCTGCATGAAGACAATTTTTATTTGTGATTGTAATAATGTGCATATTTGAAAGGGTCAAAAATAAGCAACCCCCAAGTTGTTGAGTGTCTAAAATTGGAAAACGGTAAAATTAAATTACGAAAAATGGTAATTGACGTTTTCTGAAAAGACGTTTTTAGGACGTTTCATCCCAGTCACATCAAAACTCATGATGTGAGCCAACAAACTCCTAAATTCGACCATGTGTCGCCTTTCAGTCAGCAAAACTACCGCATCATTTGAGACTACGAGTCTATAAAGTGCAACGTGAGCGGGCGAGCTGGGATCAAACCGCATCCCCTGGACCGGATGGGCGAGAGGGGCAATACGATTGACTGACCCCGGGCTGGATTTAACCTTCCTTGGTGGGAACTCAATAGTCCCGTGGAGCTTCCCCAGCATGTGCAGCTCTGGTGGGACATCTATGGATTCTCTTACAATGCCAGTCTTTTAACACAAAGCCTCGTGCATAATTTACAGCACATAGAAACCACAAGTGGGTAAAGGAAGTAAAGCTGCGACCCCCTTATCGCTCAACTCAATGACGTCCCCAAGTGCCATGACGAGGAGCTACAACAGAGGTCAAACATAAACGAGATGACACGGCTATTAGCAACAATGTAACAAGAAATAAAAGTCAAGCGAGCGAAGCCATCACTGTGATATTTTCTCATATAACAATAGCAGAAGAACTAAATGTGTAAAGTACATGAAAACCATACTTGTGTAAAAGCACCTTACTGTAAAAATTACTCCATTACAAGTTAAAAGTCACCAATTACAAAAAGATTTGAGTAAAATATGGGATGTATCCAACCAATTCAAAAGAACCAGAAAATCTGACAAACAAACTTTATGAGGTTTTATTTCCCAATTTAAAAAAAAAATCAAATTTACCACCTCAATGTTTCAAAATGGCAGAACAAAATAGATACAAAAAGAACAAAAGGTCAGTCACAAAAGTCAAACTCGAATACGTAAAAAAAATTGTTAATTCAATCGTTAATTCAGGTTGATTTAGCTCATAAATATGGCCTCGTCTGCCCAATAAATGCACGATAGAAAAAGATGCCTTGTCACGCAGAATCACAATGTAACAAGTAAAAGTGTCCATTCAAATATAGTGGAGTAAAGTGTACAGATACTCAATCGGAAATGTTGTCAAGTCGAGGGTAAAAGTTGCTTATATTTTTATATACTCACAAATTTTGATATTTGAATTTGATACTTTGAGTAGCCAGAAATACTTAAGTAAAGTAATAAAGTCCATTTACTCAAGCACGTTACACCACTGTTTAAAAAAAAAAAAAAACACAAAACAAAACAATGAACTTCAAATTATGTCAGCCATGTATTCTGTTTCTGGGACCTGTAGTTTAAAATAAGTTTCTGGTTTACTTCTATTTACATTAATACATTTTAGTTAAATTATTCAATTTGTTTACTTCCAGACAGCAATTGCAGTAGCGTGTGAGGTCACGTGAACTAAAGCAGACTTTCCCAACGGCTACACAGTCATGTGACCTGCGGAAATATCATTGGTTGGCTTCCTCGGAGCCGCTTAATCTTCCATGAACATCAGAAAAGCGAAGAGTTTGAGGGAGTAAACCGCAGTCAAACGCAGCTTCCTGTTCAAAAGATAAACTTCCTTGTTTGCGTCAGTGAGACTTCCTTTAAACATCCTTCTTTGTTTGAATTAAACTTTTAAATACATGTACACTTTTTTTCCAGATATATAGTTTTTTTTCCAAGTAGCGTTTGTAACGTCTCAATCAATTATTGACAAAGACAAAATTTCTTGAAATTTCGTGCTTAAATTTTTCCTCACAAATCCTATTAAAGCCATTGGCTCATTCAGAGCCTTTAGTTACATCACACACACACACACACTCAATGCTGGACCACCACACGCCGAGCATCCGACTCCAGGTTTCTTTCATCTGGAGTCTCAGGAGATAACAGGCCAGTTTCACCCGAGCTGGCGTATCAAGCGGGCCGCTTCACCGCGTGATTTACCTCGGCATTGCCACATCGGACGCTTTCAAAGGCCTACGGTTCTCAAAAGAGCATCTAATCACGGCGAGCGAGAGAAGTCGGCGGCGGCGTCCGCAAACAAAAGCACACTGGCGGCGCCGGGGGTAAAAGTGACGACCCCTCCACATCAAAGCATTCCAGAGCGGCAGGAGTCACTCCTAATCTCAGCGCCAGACTCTGGCTATCTTCGGATCGGATGAGCGGGGAAGAGGAGAAACTTGCAGGAGGGAGATGAATGGAGCTGAGAACTGATAGCGCCTCCTGAAGATGTTCACGTTTTAGACAAGCACGAGGGGGTTTGTCAAAACTTTGTTCGTCTGAATGTAGAACAAAGACCCAGAGCAGATATAATGTTGCGTATCATAACATATAGTAGCCCCTTGTTTATAAAAACTTCAAACTTTAAAAAAAAATTAAAATTTTTTTTAACATACCAATCCCTGTAACCCACAAATAATGTCAAACAAATAAAGCACACAATGTAAAACACATACAATAGATCCAATGTTGGTGTCACCTTATTTCTAAAAGTGGGAAACTTGTGTATTTTTAAGTTGGAGATCAATGATCAACATTCTGTGATTGGTTGTCCCACCTTCAGCCCCAAAGACGCTGAGCTTCCGCTTCCCGTGACCCAGAAATAATATACGAGGTAGAAAATAAATCAATAGATACACGTAAATGCTACAACAAAGCACAAGATCATTGCTCTGGCTTTGGCTAATTAATATTAATGATCAATTTGAATGAATTAGAATTTGATTGAATGAATGCATTTTATTGATCCCGCACTTGCATTTCCTCACTGTGGGATCAATAAAGTGCATTCATTCATTCAATCATTTATATTTTAAAACAATGCAACCTTTTACATTTTCAGGTCAGTGAGGCAAACAAATTTAGTTTCATTTTTTTCTGGTTGGCTTTTTGTTTTTCTCACAAATTCTTCACAATTATTCTCTTATAAACAATCATATGATTGATAATAATCTAAACAAAGTCCTAATCAACCTGCTGTGATTTACATTAACTTACAAAGAGGGAATAAGGTAAAGCAAGTGGTGGAGAAATAAAAAGGGAAAAAAACAATAATTAAAATAAAAAAAACTTTCTTGTTCTAGATTTGAAAATACATTTATTGGTCCCACTACAAGGAAAATACATTTTAAACTTTTTTTTTATTTGCACTTTTATTTTCTATAGACTTACAGTGCTGCTAGTATACCAGCCACACACACACACACACACACACACACACACACACACACACAACCTTGATGGCTTTACTCTTCCACAGCTAAACAGCTCCAGATGTGCCACATGTTCCTGATAAAGGAGTGCGGAGCAGCTGGCTCCGAGACGGCAGCGAGGGGCCGACAGCACATGTGTGTAGCGCAGAGAGATTCGGGGTCATTCACGAGTCCGTGCTGATAAACTGGTAATCGCTACAAAACCACAGCAAACTCCTGGTCAGACGTCCAGCAGCGTCTGTAGAGCAAACTAACGCATTACGCTATATAATCTCACTCTTCTTCTGAGCAGTTCGTTTTCAGGCGAGATCAGAGAATAAAACTTGTATTTTCACTACAAAGTGAAGTTTTTACTTGATTTAACACTCAAGCATGAAAACTTAGATTAGACAAATAAGCTAATATATATTCACTATTTGGGACTTTTTATGAGACGTTTGAATCTAAATGAATCAAAATTAATTTACAAGCGGAAAAAAATAGAGGAAAAAAAGGAAAAACATTTTCTTGATCTGGAAAGTTCTTCTACTAACAATTATTGCAACTAATTCCAGTGGTGTAAAATACTTGAGTACATGTACTTTTTACCAAGTAGAAAAAAACCCTTAAGTAACAGAGTATCAATATAATAAATAGAAGCAACTTTTACTCTCTACTTGACAATACTTCCAATTGAGTATTTGTTCTCTTTACTACACTACATTTGAATTGACAATTAGACATTTGAATTAACACTTACACATTTGAATTCACACTCATTATTGTGATTGTGCGCGGTTCATTTCTTGAGCGGACAAGGCGCTTTTGTCATCTGCAGGATTCTGAAGGTACTGGATGATCTTTATTAGCTAATTAAAGTGATTGCAAATTAGCGGTTGCACTTATTGCTCATTTGAGACTGATTTTTTGTTTTTTTTTTTATATAATTTGTTCTGCCATTTTGTAACATTAAGGTGTTAAATTCATTTCTATATTAGAAAATAAAACCTAATAAAGAGTTTATTGTTTTGGTTTTTTTTTTTGTTTAAATTTAGTACGAGTAAAATACTTAAGTTCTTTCATAATGGGATACTTTGCGACTTTTACTCAAGTCATCTTTGAATTGGTAACTTGTAATAGTATTTTTACAGTGAGTTATCCGTACTTTTACTCACATGTGGTTTTCAGGTACTCTTCACACCACTGATTGACCCCTTTAAAAGAAATAAATATTCATACTGTATCATATATATCTATATATTCAACTACAGGACTTTTATAATTCATAGTGGCACAGTCACAGATTCGATAGTTTCCATGTTCATAAATTCCCAGAGAGCGAGTTGTAAAGGCGACTGGTGGATGTTTGTTATGTAATAGAAAGTGACCGATGGTTGTGCCAGCACTCATGTAAAATCCCAGTCTAAACCACTTCAGAGCGCCGCACTACACTGGGATGCCCGCGTGTTTAACAATAGAGCAGCTGGACAGCATTACAGACAGGTGGTGGAGGCGGGCACAGAGCCAGACACGCCCCTCACGCCGGATTACACGTCATCTGCACTGCGTCTCTGGACAGTACGAGACGTCTCCACGTCAACAAAAAGGACACAAAACGAGTTCTAATCTCACATTTACATTTGTCACAGAGAAATAAAGTTCACACTGCACTTGAGGAGCCTTCGCTGGACCAACATTTCAGTGTCTGTAATTCAATCTAGTGAAAATCCATAGTTCTCTTGATCAATACACAAATCAAACCATAAAAAACATGAAAAAAATAATATTTTTTATTTGAATACATTTCAAAATGGCATTTAAAACCTCTTTCTCCAGCTAATAATAAATCTAGAACGTTTTATTTTAAATGGAATGATAAAAGTAACCTAAAATACTAACAATCATTTTGTACATACAGTCATTTAAAAATGCATTAATTAATTATATAATAGTTAATTTAAATACAGGATGCAATCATGAGCTTAGCATACAACAATCTCTTTATAGTTCTTCAATGTATTCATAAAAAAATATGAATACATTTTTCTTCAGATTATTGGAAATCACTGCCACAAAATCTGTATTTTATATTTGAAATTGACAATCTCACCCACTTTAAATGACATATTTTATCATTTATTTTCTTTGTAATACCACAACCATATAAATAAACTTGACATTTGAACAACAAAACAGTTTTAGCTCGGTGTCTTTGGATAACATTACACTTGAAATACAAAAAAAGTGATGCAAACCACCAAAACGGCAACCTGTGAAACAACGCTTCCACGCAACGCGTCGGCAAACGGCGTTTCAGGATGTCATCATGTCAGACAGAGAATCCGCGGATAAAACCATTGAGCATTATCAGCAACATAATAACGACATGTCCCGACACAGCGGCCCACCGCGCCCCCTCATCTGCAGCTCAGCCAATCAGCAGCTGTAATTGTCCGCTGTGCAAATACCTCACGCCGAGTCCTCAAACACGGGACATTCCTGCTCCGTGAATCAACAGCGGTTTGGAGCCAAGCGGCCTACCTGACAGTCGTCTTCTCACGCTACTCACCCTCATGCTTTAATCACGCCTAATTGTCTCCGCATTGATCTACTGAACCAGTAAAGTGGATTGTGGGCCGTGTATCAGATTTACAGGAAAATCAATACCACGGTTTCCGAGCCTGACACGGCATGTTTGGTCCCAGCGAGTATGAAGAGCAGAGTGAGACATAACCCCACAACCCTTAGAATACAATTCACCTCAACGCAATTACACATATGCCATCATTTTTTAGCCTTGTGGCCTAATGGTTAAAGAGTTTCACAACTGAGGCAGCAGGTTTTAAACTGAAGTCTTCTAGAACACGACACCAAACTCAGTCTTCATAATGTGTCCGGGACGCATATCAGTTTCAAAGGACCTTCAAAGTTCTCTCTGAAGGCCTGGCAGCATCTGAATATTGCAAACGGAAGTATTTTTATATTTTTTTTCCACGAATGCTTATTAAATAATTGCAAATGTTCTGCCAGCTTCCTTTTCATATGAGCCGCACATATAGTAATATAAAGATTTTAACCAATCGGCAGTGGTGTAAAGTACTTGAGTAAATGGACCTTGATATTTGAGTTTGTACTGAATATCAAAAGTAGGAGTAGACTTTGTACTACTTGTACGGAGCATCATTTACAAATCATTTATATAATTTACAAATATTTAAACATAATTTGTAATTGAATACAATCTGATTTGACTGTTCCCGCCTTCAGATTACCTTCATAAGGCTTTCAAATATAAAATGTATTGGTAAGGCACATATATCATCAACCAATCAGATTTCAAACACGCTGATTGGCCAGGGATTTTTTTTGATTGCCCAAGGAAAAAAAACACGGCCTTTTTTAGTTTCAATGGCGATCAAAAAAGACTTTCCAAACAATATTCGCCAATTTGTGGTTTACTATTCATATTTGTATGTTTCGCTGCCGTTTGTGAACAAGTAGGGGATTGGGATTGGAAAAAAAAAATCGAATAAACCACACAAGCGTAATTTGGCAGCTCTTTTGTCTTAAACAGACGCTCTCATCTCCGGTCACGTTCTCCCACGGCTTGTGTCCTTCAGCTGGGGTCTTGTATTTACTCAAGGCAGCTGGGTTTCTAAATACGACATTGGGGATGACCACTCTGACACTTGGACAGCTACGCAAGCCCCTCTTCTTGTTCCCATCATGGGAATGCAAACAGCAGCCTTCCCCCAAACAGCTTTCCCCGCCTTCATCTATCCTGCTTCGATTTAACAATAAACTGTCACGTAAATTAGTCATAATCCGGAAAATAATACTAAATCCAAACTGAAGTCGAAAGTTGATAGTGTAATGTTAATATATTAATTAGCTTTATGTATGTATGTATGTATGTATGTATGTATGTATGTATGTATGTATGTATGCATGTATTTATGAAAGTCTTCTGCTGATTCACACAATTCATGCTATTTTTTCAGACAAGTTCGCCAATCAAATTAGCTGGATTTAACGCAAAAATCTATAAGCCGTGGATATGCAATTTTGCAAATTTTTTTGTTAAACCATAATAATGAACAAGAAAAAAAATGGTAGATCTAAAATTTCTATTAGGTAAATTAATTTTTTATTAGCCAGGACATTGACTCAGTATCTTCATCAACCAGAAGCGCAGACACCCATCAACTCACGGAAGAATAGATGTACCTCAAAGTGATTGTAGGATTCAATTTTAGGGTAAAATTATAAATATATTTTCAACTTGCCGATATTTTGCATTTTAACTCCTGGTTCACAGAGAATAGGTGACCAATCCAAAGTCGCTATGCAGAATTAGGGGGAAAATAGCCTTAAAGAAAGAAAAAGAAACTAGGGGGAAACTAAATTGGGATTGTAAGGATGAAATTAATAGTTTAACATCCTTCAACATCTTTAATGATTTTAGGTTTTCTGATACTGGTCAGTAAATGAGCTTTTTGCAAGTTAGAAATGTCAAAATGTGTAAATCCTAAAATGACTAAAAACTTAAAAAAAAAAACAACAAAAAAAATTTGAAAAATCCAGGAGTCTGATAAGAACATAAAAATTCGAGTGGAACTTCTGCTTCAAGACCAAACACACCTCATCCGTCTGCGCCTTTGTGCTTTTCTTAAACCCTGAGTCGCTTTCATGCGCCGCGACTCAAAACCACAGATGTTTAATGGTGGGTCCTTCAGAACGCATCTCAAATTAAAGACCACGCCAGGCTTTGAGACGACAGGTAAACTCACAGCAGATGCAAATCCCTGCTCAACCGCCATCATAATCTCCCGTAGGTGTTTGGAACACTTCTTTTCTCTCAGGACATCTGCTGGAGTCTAGACGCAGCGGCGTGGAAGCGTTTGCTCTCAGCGTCTGTGTTCCGAGGTGTTTTGTTTCCCCCAAAGCAGGAGGAGGAATTAATTCAGACTCTCCAGAGGAAGAAAAGCCCCTTCAGTGGCGTGTTTGGGGTGTAAGACCGCCGACCATTAACCAGCAGGCCCGACAGAAGCTCACTGGCCAAACAACAGACAAACAAATTTAATAGGCTCTTTATATCTGTCTGTCTCAATGAAATAAGCAGAGATGCAAGAGTAACTTTACAGTAAGCTGTGAGCAAGCAGAATGTCAACAGAGAAAACGGTCTTTTTTCGACATTTCCGCTACTTGAGTCTAAAAAATGCATGTTGGGAATTACTTTTTTTAACCGTACGTTTTTTATACCCACCGCTTGGTTTCTAAAGCCTCGTCAACCTTCATTTGTTCTCTCGTTTTCACAAACTGGCGACAAAAGCTTGCGGAATTCTCCACCACTCTCGCCACATTAACTCTCTTGCGTGATTAATTAAGAACCAAAAACCCTTGAACGTGTCTGATGCGCTAATTGAAAAACGTCGGCGTTCACAGCACTAGAAGGTTCTTTTAATGGAATTGTGATGTGAAACGAGACGAGCGGGAGACGTCCAGCGAACGCCTGGACACTGGTCACTCACCTCTTCTTCGCCGGGCCGTTCTCAGAGTATTCGCCGTTCTCGCCGCCGCTCGGATTACGAGATCCATCCTCCTTGTGTCCCGCCTTAGAGGCGTGTCCATTTGACACTGTGCGGAAGAGAAACGAGTTTCATTCATTTATTCCTGTATTCTTTTGTTTTCAGATTTTTAGTAGAACAGCACAGTAACGTAAAACAACGGCACGACATTTAGTCAAAATGTTCATCTGGATTAGTCGTGAAATTATTTTCTGAGAAATAAAAATAAAACAAGGATAAAAATCAGAAGATAAACCAGAATAAAACAAAGATAAAAATCAGAAGTTCTTAAATACATGAAAAGTTATTATAATTTTAATGTATTGAATCATATTTTATTTACTTATTCACTTTACGACCATTTGTGCTGCCAATTTATAAATATATTTTGCAATCCATTGCATTTACGCCATTTCGTTCAAAAAATGCATTTAGGTATTTTAGGATTCATATTCTCAAAAGCTTTGCCATTTTTTTTTGTCATTAGCAAGAGGCAATCGCGAGAACTCTGTGGCTGAAGGCGGGAAACACATTAGTGGCCAACCAATCACAGAGCAGGACACACAGACTCACACTCTCACTCACACCTTTGGACAAATTTTCCGACACACACACAAGCTACATGATGTCAATTGCTAAGACAACAAAAATAAAAGTTATTATGCGTGATGGTCTTATGAATATAGTCGCTTTGTATAAAAGCTTCTGCCAAATGACTGTAAAGTAAATATATATATATAGAAACATTTAAATTAGCATATTTAATAAGCAGCATTAATATGGATGATTTAAAAAAAATGAGTAGATTGTTTCAACATATTTCAGAACAATTTCTCCAATATAATTGACTTATTTCTTTAAAATTATTGTTAAAAAATAATTACTAATCACAGAATTACTACTAAGTTGATGATTTGTTTATGTAATCTCAGCTTTTAAAGAGTTTGTCACCGTCTTGGTAGTCAGAAAACATCTCTCACCAACTAGGGAAGAACAGTGTAGAACACACACACACACACACGCACACACACACACACACGAAAACCACTTTATCAGACACACACATAAAAGCTGCTGTAGTCCTGCGCAGCCTGTTCTCACAGGACAAACCATTGTGTTTGTGAACATCTAACAGTGTGGTTGAACTCGGAGAGCAAAAAAAAAAAAAAGCATCGCAAACCATGTTTAAAACATCTCTCAAAATGCAACAGCCAAACCCGAGAGATCCAGCCGAGCCGAGTCCACGTGGGTGAGTGAGGATGAGATGTAAACAGTCTCGCAGGGTTTGCTCACTTCCTGTTTTACACGTGTCGGCTGCAGTGTTTCTCCAGGAGAGGAAGATCTCTCTCTCTCTCCATTGGTTAATGAGCTGCCTGACCTTCCCAGCATCCAGTCATCTTCTCCACCGCTAAACTAAACCCACTGGGAAGCTTCGTCTTTCTCTCACTACCTACAGAGAGCAGCAAAGCGTGTGAACACTTATTATGCGCTATGATCTGTCCATGTTAAGTGATAATTGTGTGTTTATATGGCGGGGAAATGTGGTGAGGGGAAAAAAAAGTGACGCAAAAAGTGTGTGTGTGTGTGTGTGTGTGTGTAGATAATAATGAAAACATAAGTGTGGTGGTTCTCTCTGGTTTTCTGTTTTTGATGCATATAAACTTGCAATCCATTGCATTTATGCCATTTCGTTAAATAAATGCATTTAAGCATTTTAAGATCCATATTTTGAAAAGCTTTGCCCTTTTTTTTATCACTGGCAAGAGCCAATCGCGAGAACTTTGGGGCAGAAGGCAGGAGACACATTAGTGGCCAACCAATCACAGAGCAGGACACACAGACTCACACTCTCACTCACATTTATGGACAATTTTTCTGACACCAATCATTCTGAAGAAATCAGAGAACTAGAGCACACACACGCAAGCTTGAAGACGTCAATGGTTAAGATTACAAAAAAGTTATTATGCGTGATGGTTTTTAGGCGAATTATTGAATGCTTTCACAATCAACATTTTGCAAATTTGAGATTAGGTGCCGAAACAGTTTTGCAAATGTATAACCAATCATAATTTATCAAACCGTTATTTGTTAGGTGTAGACAGTAGAGTTAGAATTAATTTGTAAACTGCAACAATAACTGTTTTTTGTTTTGTAGTGTAACTGTATTTACACTACATGCAAAACAAACTGTAAAGTTTTGCCACTACAGCACTTCTGTTTAACCCTACATCGTATTTCCTTAAACAAATGCAGAGACAAAAATGTTGAATCCAATCCAACAAAACTCAACTTGTCGGACTATTGGCGCATGATCAGTAATTCTGCTTGACTCGAATAAGCAACTGTAAAGCACAGTAAAACGTATGCTGGGAAAAAAATAATACTTATTCGTTTTTGACATTTTAAACGGATTCCAGTGCCGCATTGTTTGAAACACAAAGCTGAAAACACTGGTGTCGAGAGAAAAGTGGACCTGCTGGGCTCAGAACCAGTGGAATCCAGGCACCGAGCAGTTTGGTGTGTGTGTAGAAGTGCGAATACGTACGCGACTCTACTGTTAATACATCAGATCAATGAAGGCGCACTGAACAGTACAAAGGAACAAATGTTTTGCATTCACAAAATCCATGAAAAATAAGTCGGACAGACATCGGCAGCAAGCGTGGTGGTCATGTGACCTCCTGTGGCGAGGGACGAGGACATTTAAACTGAAGTCTGAAATTTACATCTGAATAACATCAGTTATCATCTATTTATTTCTCACCCACAGACGCGTTCAAATGTGACAACCGTGCACATAATCAAAAAATATTTTGAACAACAATTTGGGGGGGAAAAATCTAATAAAACGATAAAAAAGCATATTAAAATTTTTATTTTTTATTATTAAGTATGCTTCAATAATGTGTTTCGTTACTTTTTTTAATAATAATTATACACTTTTTTTTATCAATATTTATGAATGCAATACATATTTTATTACATTACAATTATATTATATTATATAGACATAGATCTATTGATAGACCTATAGATATCATTTATAAAAATCTTTTACTCTTTACTCGTGTTCTTCTTTTTTGACTCTTTCTGCGATGACACATTGGACTCGTTTGTACCCGGTTGCGGCAAGCTAAGTGGTCGTGGTTGTAGCACCTGTTTGTTGTAATATAAATTATGTATTTAGTTTAATCTTTCTTCTTTCAGTGTTATTTTGTCTCTGTTAAGTGTTGCGCCGTGTCATTTTTTTCAGTTATTGAGCCAGTAAAAGCTTATACTGTAGCACGTCTGCCTACGGATTATTGTTTAACATTTTATAGACGCGCGCACGCACCGCTGCATGAAGACAACGTGTTTACGTTTATTTGTAATTGTACCTGACTTAAAATACAGAAAAATGAGGGCTTACATTATAGGCAATTATAAGCACCCCCGAGTTTTTGAGCGTTGAAAAATCGAAATAAAGGGAGCATAACTACGATATATGTTATAACATTGACTGATGGTCTCACCGCTGGAACCGTTCCGCCCATCACTGAGGTCATCGCCGGGCGGCCGCTTCTGCGCGCTCTTAAATTCCTTCAGTGAGAGGTAGAGAACCCTCCGCACCACCTGCTCCTCCGACCAGGGCATCCCATCATTATCATCCTGCCAACACACAAACAACATCAAGCTCAAGTTAGTGTTTGTTTGAGATGTGAGATGAAAATGAAAAGCATGTGCTCGCAAACAGCGTCGTCATTTTTTATCTTTTAGCTTGCACACATTTGGAAATAGCAGAAAACTATGGTAGAGATTTCACACTAAATGTATCCTTGAATGACGTTTGAAGGTCGACTTTGATTGAAGGTCAAATATTAGTATAATAAAAAAAAGAAAGTTAATACAGAAATAGTTGGCCATCACCGTTCAAACTTATAATTAGCTCAGTGATGTAAGTTATTTTTCAGAGTAGAGCAGAAACCGAACTATATTGAGTCCTATAAAGATCCAAGGAATGAAGATTGGTCAAATTTGACTCAAACAAACCAAACTTAGTGCTCATTTATAGCTCCACGGAATGTCAGTAAATTAAATTCTGTTCAATTCAGTGATTCAATTCAATAAAACAAAGTTTGTAATAAATTGTATGAGTGTTGGCTTAACACAATTAGTGTTGGCACACAATAAATTAGTGACATGTTGTACTCCAAAGTAGGTACGTAAACCTTTAAACGTTTAATGTCAAATACAACAAGCGACAAAATTGTAATTAGCACAAAGCTAAAAAAATGTGTTTAATTACACATTGATCAGAGCTTGAAAATCGATTAGAGAAGCTTTAATATGGATCACTTTGAATATTTGATTCATATTCATAATTTAATATTTAATGTCATCACTTTGAAATTAAGACAGCAGGACACAAAAAATGCTGATGTAACGCACACACAAATCTCAAATGCAACCAACAATTACACCAATCGTGCAATATGTGTGCAATCTTTTTCTATTGCTTTATGCTTCATAACAAACCACTGTTTTTTTTATTATGTAAATATTATGTGACATACAGTAAATGTGATATCACATATGTTTTAAATATGTGAAGTGTTATGTAAAAATTTATTGCTTATTTCAATTTTTATTTTTTCTTGCTTTTTTTTTTTTGGAACAAGAGGGAAGAAAAGACCACATCTAATTCCTTGTTTGTCATGTACATACTTTTCCCAAAAAAACTGTTATTATTATTCTGAAATTATTCTGAAAATATGGTAGGAATAAAAGAGTATAAAGTCCAGGGCAGAAGTCCAGGACGTGGCATTGTTTCCCAAAGGGTTCAGGAGAAGCCAAGACTCGGGAAACAAAAGGTTCACTTGTGTGTGTGTGTGTGTGTGTGTGTGTGTGTGTGTGTGTGTGAGCGGGGGCTGACACTGACAGGTGAGCATCAGATCTCCCAGCAGACACGTCTACAAACACACGAGACGCTCGGCGCACTGATGCTGCACAAGCCTGACAGTGGCTGATTGGGTGTGTGTGTTGTGTGAAACCACCAGAGCACCTCGTTAGACACACACCTGCAGATGAGCGCACACACACACACACAGCTTAAAATAGCCTACGAACGAAGCTGCATCTCAACCGCAGTGCTGCTCTCAGGAAGTCGAATTAGCGAACGACGCAAAGTGAAGAACAACGCGAAGACCCTATGATGGTGCTGAAGCGCTCGCCGTGTCCTCGGCCAATGATATCGCTGGGACGGAGTGCTGTCACTGGACCCAACAGCTGCTAGCCTGGGTGGGCAGCAATTACACAAACGCTCGCCATCACCTTGTAGTCTGGCAGCAAGCCAACGCTGCTCGCTGAATAAAGCATCACACACACACACACACACACACCTCACAACATTCTCCTCTCGACTGGAGGACCCGATGACAAACCCTTCGGCTATGCGTTTGTTTTCTTTCTTTTCCGCCGTCTCTCACCGCCAGACAAACTTGGCGCGGCGCCAGAGTTATTTCCTCCTCGTGCTACGTACAGTAAGAGTTCCAGCGCAGAAAACGCTGAGCTGGATATTGCCGTTAATAGAGTCGTCTAAAACACGTGTCGGCATAAAATAAGAGCCAGTCATGTGCGTATAGCGGCGATTACAGGGAAATCCGTCATTTGTGTTTAGTAGAGATTGGTGGCATCGATTGTTCTATAATACACTTTATTCCATTAGAATTGCAATAGATTTCTCATATTCAACAATCATATTACACTTAGAATTAGTGAATTGGACTTTAAAATTGCACAAAAAATTGAAACACGTTTGCTAACAGTCTTCACGACAGTATTCGAGATGCCAAGCCTGACAAATCCAAAGTCTACAACAAAAGTTTGTGTTTGACGCCATAGTAACGCACAAAATTAAACCCAAACTCAGACTGGGATGGTATTGGCTGAGAAGAGGAAGAAATGTTCAGTAATGGGTGAATTTGTGTCGAGATTTTAGACTTTTAATGCCAAATATGTTCACAACCCATCAAACTCAGGCAATAGCATTTCATTCTTGGAACACTTTTCTCGCCAAACACTATCTCTATGGAATTTGTCTGAAATGTTCTTTAAACAAATATTCATGTGGCCAAGCAGATGAGCTAACGTGTGAATCCATAATTAGCTTTTGGGACAAATCAGGCAATTGGTACCAACTAGGCCGTGTTTTAACAGAGAGTTTTACAATTCACCCACTACAGAAGTAGCCTAAAACCTCTAGTAGTAGGGCCACCTCTAATAGAGGCTACCATGACGGACGAGATGAAAAATAGAAAGCCACCGCTATTAGAAGGCCACTTTTATACTAGTGATACATACGTGACAAACTTCGCACTCTGTGTCTTTTGGCAAGGACACACACATTGCACACATGTTGTAATCGCCGGAAATAATTTACACTCGTGCTCTCCATCGAGCAACGGTGTTTATAAAAAACAAATAATACAGCACCACCTTCTAATAGAAGGCCACCATGGCGGAAGGCCTTCTTATAGAGGCTTTAGTGTAAATTATATTTAGGTTATTTAGTGTCAAAATTATTATAATTAGTGAAATGTGACCATTTCAATCGTTCATGAAACCAAAACTGCAAGACATGGTAACAACAAACACTAAAACAAAAACATTGATGTTTAGCATAAAATAAGGTTTCTAATCAAAAAGTAACCAAAGATCATCAGATGTTTTGAACCCACGTAAACGGCGTGAAAAAAGGTGTCACTTTGACAAGAATGCTAATTTCATCTTAAACCACTGAGAAAAGTTCTACATCAGTTGGCAAGTCAAAATATCACACGAAGTGCCGAGAACTCAAGACGAGTGCGAGTCAGAATACAGGAAGCTAGTCGCATTATGCACCAACCGCCACATGCACAAAGATGACGACTGACTCCTGTCAAGCTCAACTCGTCACACAGACGCCATCAGCAAACAGCTCTTGGCAGCAGGCGTAACAATGCCAGGATCATTCACAGACTGGCAGAAGTGGCTGGCAGCGTCGGGTCTGGGACGTAATGAGAAGCTGGCACGGGCTCAGTATGTGCGCCCACCCTGCCCCGTCCCAAAGGAGCCGGCGGTCCCGTTAATGAGGAGCGGGAGCGCATGGGTGTGTGACGGAGCGGAGAGAAGTGTCTTTTTCACCACACACACACACTCATGCACCCATCACACAGACGGCCCGGATGGGAACCGGGCCTGGGAGCTTTCCTAAGGTCTCTGGTGAGCGAACACGCAATTAGGATGCGGAAGCGCTGACAGTCAACAACACGGCCGTCATGTGCCTTCAATTAGCCTAAGACTTTCCTTCAAACTCAGAGTGACGGGGAAATGAACGAAGAGGATCTGCTCGCAACCACCACTGAGCATGAATTTCCTGAACGGACCGAGCGCTTTCCTTCCGCTTTTCCTTCTCCTGTCTGCGCCATTCTGAAACGGGAAGTTATAACGATTGCGAATAGCAAACATGTGTAGATGGTGAGTGATTCTGTGACTCACAAACTCACAAATTCCACGTAGACTTAGAAATTTCAAACTCCTCGTTTAAAAAGAAAAAAAATTCCTTTATCTGAGAAATGAACTAAACGATAAACGAAATGAACGTGTGTAGCTCATATTTAAATAATCTATATGTGGGCAAAAGTTACATTTAAATACAGCTTAAAAATATTACTTGTTAATTGTAAATGTTTTAATGCAAATGCGTGTTATTACGGCTGCTAACAATTATTTCAATACTCGATTATTGGTCAATTATTTGTTAGTTAATAATTAGTTGTTGTTAATCAGACAGCGCTCTCTCATTTATTCTGCTATATAAAAGCACCAACGTATCTACATTTATTGTGAAAAAAAATTTAAATAGAAAATACCACTCACAACTAAAATAAAAGTTAACACCGTGAGAAACCGTGACATTTGGACCAATCAATATCACATTTAGACATATTTTCCAAATAAAATCATTGCGCCTTAAAGTGCCTCATTTTTGATCAGCCAATCAAATCACATCATTTCAATCGTTGCTTTTTCTGCTTTATAGCTTTTTTTTTTTTTTTACTTTTTTTAACAAATATAAAGCGATAGAATTTTCTTGTTTTTCAGGCTGAGGAGGTTTCACAAGATAGAACCGAGTTCGAGACCCATTCCAGGATTTTCGTTCACACCTTTCTAAGTGTATGTGTGTGGTTCTTCATCTCGCCCAATGAATCTCATTCAATGTTATGTTTGGCAAAAAAATTGTGGAGGGAAAAAAAAATCTTTCTGATAGACTAACAAAAGACGACCATATATTGTATATCAATAACAGATTATTGCAGACTAAAATAAGACACAGACTAAATTAAATTAACGTTCTTTAAATCTCACGATGAGTAGATGCAGAGGAGTCTGATGCTTTTCAATTGTCTTCAGACTCTTGAAACAGTTCAGGAAGTTTAATCATAAATGGATTACGACATTGTCGGTCACGCCAATGTCTGCTAACCGTGCCAAGCAGTCTCTAGCGCAGCAACATAAAACGATGCTTGAGGTGTTGATCTTTCACTGTAGCACAAAGAATCAACGATGGTTGAGTCCTTGACTGAAGATGAAGAATCTGCAGTAGATCTTTACGTCACACGTCGCCGTAGAGCGACAAATTGTTAACAAAAGTCCTAGTCAAAGACTACTAAACCATAGAAGCCAGTGTAGTAGCTGCAAGACGACACAAGACGCTGAATTCAAAACCAGCCGAAGAGTTTTTTTTTTTGCAGCCTTGGGCTTCTTACAACAAATCCAATTAAAGATGCGCACCAACAATGACATCCCCAAAAAAATGAATCCGTTCCACTCTCACGAATGACGAAAACCAGTAGCATGTTTGCAGTAGCGAGACCAACCTGGATATCATCAGGAACCAATGTAGGCCAAGTGCCAACTAAGACCTTTTTTATTAACATTAAATAATTTGTAATAACACGAGTTTCTCAAAACAGACGCAGCAAGCGAGGGACGGCGATGAAAGAAGGCCAAACACCATTCGTTCTCCACAGATGTTCTCCAGATGCTGGAAAAGGAAACAAGCACACACAGCGGTATTCGGTCAGGATTTGGGTCAGGACTGTCGATGCTCGGCTCGCGGGTTGGAAAGCGAGAGGCAGATGGTGAAGGAGGCCCACAGGGTTACCTTACAACACCTTCTCCCTCACGACAATGGAATGTGCAAAGCGGCATCTGCTACAGAGTCGAGGGTCAGCGGGGCCAGTCCTCTTACAAACATCCCCTTCCACAGGCCAGATTAAGCTTTTATCTGCCAACACAGACGGTATTATCATTCTGTTAAGATAATTACAGGGATGCCCTCGCAATGCCCCGTGTCACACAGAGTACTCTAGAAATCCCCATGTGAAACTAGTACCAAAAGTTCAAAAGCAAGGAAAATTAAACGACGTTTTATGTTCGATATTGGACCTTGCATAGATTTAGCACAATAAAGAGAAAATCAAACCCGTTTTAATCTGAGATTTTTCACAATGCCCAGCAAATCCATTTATTGCCGTCGCTACCCTACAATACCCAAATCAGCGGTGCCCAAACTTTCATTATATGGGACCAAACTCGACTTTGTTGGGTCGAGATTTCTCACAGTGGTTCTCGGCACAGAATGAAGATGATGACCCAGGTTTTGCTCTTCGTCACTAAGGGTTTGTTCACCTAACGCCAAGATCATTTTCATTCCTACATTTAGCAATTTTAAAAAATGAAATGGTGACAGTTCAGCATAAAATCTGCAGGAGGTTTTTTTTTTTTGCAAAATCTGTCTTTTAGACATGTGTAAAGGTCATCTGCGAATGAAAGTATTTTTAATATTAGCATAGAGTCAAAACATCGTAATCGAAATATTCTAAATGAACCAAATATGTGAACACAGAAATGAAAGAACGGCCCACATGGAAGACTGTCATGGGCCACAGGTTGGGCATCACGGCCTTAAACCATCCTCACAAACTCTAACATGCTGTGACAGAAGAGTGTTCATGAAGAATCAACAAAAACGCCCCTAATAATAGGGAACGCAATTCCGCAATATACTGGAGCATAAACAAATCCAGATCTAGACAATAGGCTTCAGGAACATCTACTTCCAGAGGTCAGAATCCAATAAAACTTGATAAAACCCAAAAATAAAAATGACAAAATCTGGTCGAATAAGACCTCCACCACCAAGAGCAATTGGCAGTAACATTTGGTGGGTTTGTTTGCACCAAATGAGTGTGTGTGTGTGGAGGGATGGAAAAACTCTCCGCTCTGCTGACACGCCACCTCAACACAATGGCGTAAGCGGCCCTCATATAGACCACAACCACACGTTCAACAAAAAAAAAAACATGCCGGGAACAACGAGCAAAGTGCATGTTCGCAGCCTAAACCATAACAATATAAGCAACTTTTACACTCTACTTGACTACATTTGTGATCGAGTATCAGTACTCTTTACTCTACTACATTGACGGACACTTACCGTTTCTCGTTACATTGTGATTGTGCGCGACAAGTCGGCATCTTTATCTAGCGTGGTTAATTTTTGGGTGGGCGAGGTGATATCGCCATCTGCAGAACCAGTAACCTGGTAACCTCAGTTACACTTCTTTTAAGGCCAAATTTTGTACAAGTAAAATAGCTAAATTATTTTTAAAAAGGGAACATGTACTTAAGTCTTGTAGTGACTTGTAACTTGTAATTCTTACAGTAAGGTACTTTTACTCAAGTATTATTTTCAGGTACTCTTTACACCTCGGTTTTAAAAAACTAAGGGCTTCGCAAAAGCCTCATGCTGACGGAATCCACACAAGCAGCGAGCCATTTCTCCGAGAGCGAATAAAAACGCCCGTTGACATTTTTTGGAAAGAACATCCTGTGGTGTTGGAGAACAGATCAACCTTATAAAAGCAAAGAGTCGCTGTCGGCGCCGTGTGAAGCTCCAATTCCGCTCTGCTAAATACATTAGCAGCTAAACGCTCTCAATCCCCATAACTTGGTGTCTTTCAAACAGCTGCTTTCCACAATTGTTCTACTTTCCTTTGTTGTCAACTTTCATTCGAGTTAGAAATTCTCCCACATGCCGACTTCTCAAAACCGTTGGGAGAGAAACAGCTGAAATCAAAGAGCGCAGTCGGTACTGAGTAATATCAGAGGAAATATAACTCTGGTTCCTCCTGGGTGGCACAGGAAGACGTTTACAAACCCACAAAAGCCATGCCACCCATCCTTACACAAACATACACAGATGCAAGGAACCGAGGAACAGAACATTTCAGAGAACATGGACAACATGGAGAACTTTCACATGGTTCAAAGTGTTGGCCTAGTTCCTCAGCTTTAATTGTAATGACTTGGGCGTCGTAAAGAACCTTCCAGGCCGCGTGTCCCAGGAAAACCTTTGTTGTAGAGCAAGTCACAACGCTTGAAGCTGTATGGCGAAGCAGAGAACAGATCAAATGGGATTCGCTCATATGTAAGAGTTTAAGTTGACGACGAGGGGATTGGGACATCTGAACGAGGACCAACGTGGCTTTGCTAACAATGGAGAAACTCTGAAATCTGAAAGAGTAAACGGCGACTTCAAAGTCTTCAAGAAACCGATGTGGGGAAAAAATCCTCTACATTGTTGTAAAAATGTATTTACAAGAATATAGATCTCTAAAATATCAGGATCAACGCTCAAGTGTTGCAAAACTTGAAACACTCAAAAACAAACAACATTTTTTGTCATTTTTGTTGAAACATTCTAGAAGTCATCACAAAATCAGCCATCTTTTTGCAACTCTCCCTTATATATTATACACACACACACACACACACACACACACACACACACACACACACACAATATGTAAATATAACCCCTAAACCTTTTTCAGAAGATAACGGCCTTCTATTTTTCAAGCCTTCCGTCATGGTGGCACACTCTACTAAAGTTTTTAAGGTATATTAATATACCTAATAAATTATTATTTATTAAAATAAAATTCGAATCAGAACTGCCTTTTAATTTCCCAAACTATTGAAAAGTCCATCAGCTACATTCGACAGATCAGCTTATTGGAGACTTTTCATTTCGCACAATGACGTTTTTGTGTTCAACAGATTGTAAAGGAAACTGACAGAGGAAACAACTTTTCTTTCTGTTAGATTAAACCGCTTGCTTTTCGACCTTCTGTTAGCAATGTGGCTCACAAGAACTAGCATACGACTGTAAAACTTTAATTATTTTTTTGTTTTAGACAGCACAATTGTAACCCAGGACAACATTTTCTGTGTCCACACATTGATGAAAACGATGTGAACACATTTTTCTCTGAAATTTACACACACTCGATTTTTTTTCTCATTTTGCGAAAGCAAAGAGCAGCATTTAAAAAAGAAAAGTCTGTGCGTCCGTTTCCACACGGAGGCGAGTGCGTCTGACCTCCTCTCCTCTCTCCTCCTCCTCCCAGCGTCTCCATCCATCCCCCCGTTTGCCCTTTATGTCTCTGGGGTAAGTGACCAAGGTCTCCTTGTTACCTCCAAACAACTTCTGCCAACTGGATGAGTACCAGAAAACCCTGTGTGTGTGTGTGTGTGTGTGTGTGTGTGTGTGTGTGTGTGTGTGTGTGTGTGTGTGTGGTAAGAAAAGCGGGATTTTGCTGACACTCACCAGTCGCATCTCAACAGTTTTGCTGAACCATCTTCTATTTATAGAATCAACAGAACCAGACAAACGACAAGTTGTCGACTTCATTCAAAACACAGAATCACATGATCAGACTCTGTAAAGAATATGTAAAAGACCATGTTTACATATGAAAAAAGCTCATGAATATTGTACCAAAAAAAGATGAATGACAATTAGCAAGCAGTTTTACTCGCTCGATATGGTAGAAATAAGGAAAATGTTAAAAAAGAGAATTTAAAATAAAATAGACCATATAGATTTATTTATAAAATGGTGTGTGTGCGTTTCAATTTGCTTTCCTATTAAATGGATGGATGGATGGATGGATGCAATTAAAATTTTCAAAGTTTGCTGCTGAATGTTGCCAGTCTGAAGGTCCTTATAGAGAGAATTAACATAAATATGTACAAGTAGTAAACCGTTTACAATTAGCAAGAGCAGCAGCTTTATACAAAGCTCAAGTCAGCAAGTCCCTGCCAAATTTCTCCTCGAGACGTTTACACCAGATCCTGTTTCTAAAGAGGAACGAGACTAAATGCAGACAGACGGCGTGTCGTGAGGGAAACCGAAGGCCTCACAACTGGAAGAAATCAGGACGCTGAAGAGTCTCTGAGCTCCGGCCAAGCCAAACTATTCTGATGCGTCTAAAACAGAACGTCACAATGAATCACATCTCCAAAAAAAAAAAGTTTCACAAATTTACTGATTTTAAAGATTTTTTATGAGACGTTTTTAATCACGTCATACAATACAAAACCAAACGGCAATCTGGTGCAATCTAGAATGTACACATGCTCAAGATATTTTTTAGATGGAGGAAATGAATTATGCAAACATACTGAACAATTGAGAGTTGTTTCATTTTAGGCCTGATCCAATCACAATTCCTAACTGGATTATTTATCCTTTTATTTACAAACTACAAATTTAAAAAACGTGCATACTTGTGTGTGAACACGCATATGAGAATCCCAGGGAAAGCAGGAACAATTGTTAAATTGTAAAAAAAAATTGCAATGACATTGAATAAAAGCGTCTTCTAAATGAC
The DNA here is from genome assembly GCA_028031935.1 of Paedocypris micromegethes. Taxonomy (NCBI): domain Eukaryota; kingdom Metazoa; phylum Chordata; class Actinopteri; order Cypriniformes; genus Paedocypris; species Paedocypris micromegethes. The sequence goes on from CM051498.1 coordinate 6,508,069, forward strand.
TGTAAAGTAAAGTAAAGTTTAATATTGTAAACAAAACACATTCACACCGCAGCACAACTACACAATTTGTACCGTCTAATGCCATTTTAGTCACCATTTTAATTTACATTTCACCAATATCAACATGATCAGAAGTGTGATTGGCCCATTCTGGACAGAAACTGCACTAAATCTGGAACAGATTCAATCGCAAAATCCGATCGGTCCATGTTTAGCATTACATTTACAACAGAAAGGATAAATGTTAAATAGCTGTATCTTTACTTTAGGGCTTCAATATAAGATTTAATCTAACTACCCGTTGTAACATGACATCTTAAATCTAATCTAATGCAATCCATCGATCTTGGCTATATTGTGGATGTGTCATCTAGAGGCATAAACGCTTCATTATGCTGATTTTACAGTGAATCGATAGATTATGGTTCCATAAACACCCAAAACCAGCATTTGTAGCTGCACTAAGTGTTCCAGGCCGACTCTATAGAAACATTATGTTAACCTCCCATCCCGCTCTCCCCCTCTCCACCTTTAACAAGCTTCATAAATATACATCAGCTCGGGTCTATGGACACCTTGGCGGAGCAAGTGGAGCTTTAACTGTCAGGGAGTAACAAGCACTCCCTTCAGGAGCGCTTCCCCGCTTCATTACCCTGCTCGCCTGCCAAGCCGTATCACACCAAGCCACATGTCAATCACCAGACAAAGAAGAGAGTGACTCGACCCACCTACAGCACCTTTACAGCACAACACCTAGAGAGCATTCCTACAGGAGACAACCCAAACGCCGTATGCTCCATCATCATACGGGTCGTGAAATGAGGAAAAAAAAGGCCTTGTTTAAATTTGTTCTCACAGTGTGAAGGTTCCGTTTGAGACTTGAGGTGTGAGTTTGAGGCCGACCGGGGGCCTTTCTGTGCAGATTGCATGTTATCGACATGCTTGCGTGGGTTTCCTCAGGGTCTCTGGTTTCCACCCACAGTCAAAAAACATGAGTTTCAGGTGGTTTGGCATTGGAAAATAGATCATACGGGTGAGTGAGAGTGTGAATGTGTGTCTGTGTTTGACTGGCCATCAGTCCAGAGTGTGTGTTGCTGAGATGTGAATCATCAGTTGTCAAACATGTGCTCAAGTGATGATCAAGTGATGCTCACTTTAGAAGGTCAGCTAAGACAATTTGGCAATTGGTGGACCAAAAAAAAACTAATTCTAAACAAGAACAATATTATCATGGCCAAACTTTACATTTATTCATAGTGACCGTGCCAACAACACGATATAAATACACAACACCACCACCGTGAGTACAACACAAGGAACCCCAAAAACCACAGCATTGCCAAAAATGTCACAAACACTTTCACTACGACAACGAGAAAAAAAAAACAGATAAAAAACAAAACAACATTTAAAAGACTTGAGAAAGAGACGGTTCTCTAAAAACTACACAATCATCAGCATCATCATCACGAGCCAAAGTCTAACTCTATTTGGCATTACAACGTAATCAGACCAGTATGAAACCAGTTTTCTTCTCTAGCGTTGTGTCTTCTTCGACACATGACCTGATACGGGCCGTGAGATGTGATGCTGCGGGTCTGTTAGCCAAGAAGATTCAACGTCAACAGTCTATACCAAAAAGAACAGAACTGAAATGGCGGTGTATGAAAACAAAGCCTTCTTCAAATTGTGCATTATAGTAATATACGTACAATATATACCCTTTATAATCGTGTGCTTTTAACAATCAACAACTTCCTGTCTTCCCTAGTAATCGATCAATGATCTTTTTGTTCCAAATTCCAAAAAGAAAAAAAACCCCAATGAGATAAATATAATGAGAATGAGGATTGAGTTTTATTTAGGTAAACAACATCATGGAAAAGCTTTAATCTCGGCTTGTTTTGGGTATCTGGGGTCAGGGCAGCCAGGTGGGCTCGGTGTTAGAGGTCACGCCCACCCGACAGCTTGCGGCAAATAGTTAAACTCGGGGGCTCAAAAGGGCTGCCAATCAAGATTGATTAGGTGGCGTGGGTGAATCTGGCTCCTCCCCCCAGGCTGATCGGACCCCTGTGGCCCTCTCCTCTTTCTGAGGAAAAAAGGACCTTTGCATAACAAAGTGGCTTGAGTTTCATGAGAAATGGAGGAGGAAAAAAACTAAAGAATATCCTTGGATTCTCAAAATCTCTTGCGTTCAAAGGGAAATTATTACAGGTGGTTTGGAATGATTACCACACGTCTTTCGTTTATTAATCAAATGTATAAAAATGTATAACATGATATATTTAGAGACAAATTTGTCTAGTCCATTAATCATCTTTATAAACATCGAAAGTCAAAAATATCTGCTAAAGTGATGTGAACGGAATTTGTTGAATATTTTCTTGCCATTTAAAGCGTGATAAGAATATACAATAAGTTTATTACTTTCAACTAAAGATGTTGTTATACACAATTTTGCAATGCACAATATTTTGTGAAGCAAATGATGCTTTTCAGAGATCAAATCAAATATGTGATTCTTTTTTTGCCACGAAAAAAAAACAATGGCTTTCTTGTTTCTCTGAAAAACCACTGCAATAAGCAGCTCGTATAGTAAGAAACATCTCACGTGAGGTGTTATTACACTTCTGAACCTGTTGACTTTCCGAGTAAAGCTTTATTCAGTGTTTGCAAGGCTGATACGAATGTTTTATGTTCACGTTCTGAAGTGCAAGTGTCTAGATGTTGAGCTGAAAAATGAATAAACTGGTTAAAATGAGTGAAAATTAAACATCACGTCACAATGATGAGAAACTTATGTAGGACAAAAACATATTCAAACACGGGGAAACTTTGCCAAAACCATCTAGAGCGAAAGAACCAAGCGATCCCAAAACTTTGAATTATGATCAGTAATAATCAGAATGTGCCAGACTTCTTTTATTATAGCTGTAATTCTCGTTCTTCTCGAGTTTAAACGCGGACGCTTTTCATTTGGTTCTGGTGCGGACGACCTCTGGCTTCTCTTATCTCGACTTTGGTGGTGAGTTACAGTCTGTGTCCAGCCTAAATACTGAACTTTAAAACAACCGGGTGTGTGATGTGCAAAGCTTTCTGATTTAAAGCATTTTCAACAGAACAATAAAATAATTACGCTGTTGAAAAAAAGAGCCATTTGTCACAAAGAAGTACAAAACTCAGACAGACATTGGAAATGAATTTATAGTATGTAGATTCTAAATACTTCTATAGTTATGAACTGTCAATAGTCACCATAAAATACACACAAGCATTGGAGAAAAAGAGAACAGGAAAATTAATAATCAAGATATCATTGACTTTGAGTTCAAGAGTTTGACTTATAAACTCACAATATTAAAGTTCTAAACTTCACATAATGTTTGCAATACTTTATACTACTACTTAAAGAAGTTTCAGAACATGTTGGGGCAAAAACTATTACTATTACTATGTCAAACCGTAATAATACAAATAAATTCTGCAAAGGTTAGAATAAAAGTTATGTCAAATGACATAAAACCATACAATTGATGACTTAAAATTAAATAAATAACATCATAAATTATAATATTAGATAAATTAATCCAACATTGAAAGCTCCCATTAATTCCATTTATTATTTACCTTTCCAACCCTCATCACTATTCATAAGTTATGTAACGCTACGTCTCTTTAACCAGCCAAACCAGTATCTTATTTCTAATGATGCAAAACTATCCCTCATCAGACTGTGCCAGTGCGTCACTGTAAACCGCGCAGCACATGCCATTCCCAATACATTCACACATCTGCGCGTGAACGGCCTGGCGCGACGTGACACTGTTGATTCATGAACGTGCTGGAAGCCAAATGCCGCACTGGTCCAGCACCTGTCAACCAGTATGGCACAGGGTTTGTTCTCCGGGTACATGCGGAGCTCCGCGCCCAAGCTTCTCTTAATAGTAAACAAAAACTGCCTTATGTTAAGGAAAAGATGTTCGGGCACTCAAATAAACATTTACACCGGATTTGACGCAGTGGTGTAAAGTACTTGACTAAATGGACTTTGTTACTCATGTATTTTTGGCTACTTTGTACTTATAAGCACATGTAAGCAACTTTTAGGGTTTTATGATAAACAAGAGCATACAAGGCGATATCGCCATCTGCAGGATGTTAAAGGTACTGGGTGCCATTTATGAGCTAAATCACGAGAACTAGGGTTGCACTAGTTGGCACAATTTAGTTTGACTTTTTCCTTTTATTAATCTATTTTGTACTGCAATTTTGTGAAGTTTCATTTTTATTTAAGGAAATAAAACCACATAAATAAAGAGTTTCTTGTTTTTCACAATTTGTGATGTGTTTTGAGCCTAAATTCACCAGAGGTAAAATACTCAAGTTCTTTACAACTTTACAAGGTACTTTACAACTTTTACATTTACTCAAGTATGTTTTTCAGATACCCTACACCTCTATTTGACGTTGATATTTGTTTTTACTTTTGTTAAAGATCTGAATAGCCATCAAGATTCTTTCTGCAGACAAATCTTCAAAAAAGCCGAATGCATTGTGCATTGTGCAGTAATGAAACAAGATGCTGAGATCAGGTTTGTCAAACACAAGTGGCGACTAGCATGTAAAGAATCTAGACAATGAATCAACATAGATAGACGTTCTTCATCTATTCTTTACGCCATCATATCAAGATTTGACATTTTTGTCACATTACATTTAGTTTGTTGGTCAGGTGGATCACACACAGAAGAGCACAATTCAGACAACTGCCTTTATATTAGATAAGCCTGGAAATGAAATTGGGTTTGGTCTCATCAGTCTGACAACTTTTCCTTTCTCCAAGTACAAGGAATGTCTTTGCTTAGATAAGAAGTCCAATACAGAGTGAGAACAGGACAGGGCCGAGCACTGACCCTTGTGGCACTCCGTGTTCTTGTTCTGAGACATGACAATAAATCATGGCCACAGATTCAAAGTATTTTTTAGGTGATTCTATCTTAAAGTAGTAAAACACCAGGATTTATAGTATAACTTTAAACATTTATTTGAACTTAATTACATATCGTTCCACTCAAAAGTTGAAATGTTCAAGAACTAAATATACAATATCAACATATTTTTAGTACAGTGGTTTTTTTTCTCAGATTTTGGGAATAACTCAAACAGCCCACTGTGTACAAAAAGAACATAAAAGCGATTTATTAAAAGAACATGTTTGAGGAAATTCACGAACAATCCGTTTTCATTGAGCCCAGTAATATCGATGGCGTAATTAACGCACCTAATAAAACTGCACTTGCTTACATCAAATAATGTTCCTTTTCCTGGTCTTCAGCAGAGCAGCGAAACATTTGCCTGATCAATCCCACCAATATGTGAACAGAATTAAAGTGGATACCACATGCCCCGAAGGTCACCACAAATAATCCAACATCGATTATTCTTCATATAGCCGGCAGGAACAGGAGTGTTAATGTCAACTGATTGAGGTGCGGAGACACGTCCTTCTTTACTCGGTGCTACTTGAGAGGCAAGTGAATCAACAACAGAAGCCCCCGTCAGAATCAAGAACAGACCACTCGTTTAAAAAGAAAAAACTCTTACTGCACATAAAGAGACATGTTAATGCTGCGTGAGACAAATGCTGTAAAAAAAATTATGGCAGTGGGCCAAACGTACCATATTTACGCAAATATACGCACCCCATATATGGCCGTATTCTGGTTTTCATGTTTGTATTGTTAAGCCAATATAAGTATATATGCTCATCTGCCTTCGGACAGAAGAGGACAACGCACACATGCATCACTGTGTGCATGAAATATGGCACTTATATGTATGTGCCTATTTTATATGTGCATGTAAGCAGCCCCCAAGTTTTTGAGCTTTTATAATTGGAAACGTCGGGGTGCATATGTAAAATAAAAGGTATTTACACAAATATATTTAAACATAATAAACAAAAATAAAATACAGTTTCATTAGTAGTTACGCTTCATAATTAACACATCTTCTACCAAAAAAAAAACGTGTTCCCCAAAATCGAGTTTGGCCCCTTGACTTACACTGGGCTTCTTGGGTTCTTAGGGGTCATATTTATTGCTTAAAGGGACTGCTGATATTAATACATTTTACATTGCAAATTTACATTGCTTAAAATAGAAAAAAGCAAAAAATGCAAAAAAAGAAAAAAAAAATCTCAATTTTTGTAAATCCACTAGTGTTAAAATCAGCAAATGTGTTCAATTTATCGATCATTTTAACATAATCCACCCTTTAAAATGAGAAAAAAGAAATCTTGTAGAAACAAATCTAGTGTTGAAAATACACCTTAAATATAACGAAACTCATAAAGATTCCCCTTCAACGAACTGATGGCTAAATCCTGCCATATATAATGATAAGATAAGGATAAGATGAATTATATTTAAAGATCTTGAGGAACATCCCAAACTAGAAGTCAGAGACAAAGACAACAGATAAAATAGATATACTACAGCGCATAATGGAAACGGCCATCTACACCGACATTTGGATAACATGACACTCCACTAATGTTGGTTTTTGGACTTGTATGGTTTGATGGGTTCATAAAACTACCTCCCATTTTGTCTTTTTATTTGCTCCTAGATATATCTTTTTAAGTGGCTCTTTTGTCATGGCTGGCCACTGATCACATAACAGTTTTGTTTTAAACCAAACCACACGCTGACACTAAATCTGCAATGACAACAGACATCTGGTTCATCACAGTCCTGGAAAGCTAAACGGAGAAGTTAGCGTCCACAACACAGCTCCACCACATGTTAAGATACGTACTCTAAACACGTAGAAACGCTTGGCGTCCACGTTGTACGGTTTAAAAACAAATAAAAATCTTCAAATCAATGGACATTGTTCTTCCTCATATCTTGGACATTTTCCTGTGGAGATTTAGACTGTGAAATATCAAATATTAGAGTTATATATAAATAAGTAAATATTAGAAAAAACAACAACGAGCGTGAGATTGAAATGAAAAGCAGTAAACAAGAAGAATGGATGGAATCAGAAACTGGTGTGAAATTATGGCATATTATATATTTGAATCCCATGCTGGTTCTCCAAAAATAGATCATCCAATATAGTGGAATGTCATTAACAAAAAGGAAGGCTGCATAAGGTAGAAGCCTGGAGCCGAACCTCACCTGCACCAAAGCATCACTACTATTGTTATTGTCTTACGAGCCCTTCAAAGCATTAATAGCTTTTATCTCGCTCATTTCGCTCCTCTGTCGAGCGCTATATAAAAAAACTTTTAAGAAATTTCCCCTTAGTGGGATAAATAAAGTAATTCATTCATTTATAAACTTGAACTGCAGGAAGATATGGTTGGATTCGTTTTCATTTCAGCATTTTCAGGCGCAAAGCCTCTCACCCAAGCTGTGCAAGATGTACATCAACCAACAAAACAACACAATCCTTTACATTATTTTGATAGATACAAATCCAGCGACTTACAGAAGGAGCAGATCTTGTTGAGGAATCTACAGGTCCAACAATCCAAACCTGCAACCGTTTACATGCATGTACAATTGTCTATCATTAGGCCACAACTTAAACACATACACAAAAGTCAATAACATAAATAACGATTTTGAGCAAATATAAACAACCCTGAACCTTTTCAGGCACTAATAAAAATTCCATTAATAGGCGAACATAAGAACCTCCACATTCCTTGGTGTTCTGACTTTCCTAGTATTCAATACTTCTTATAAATAAAAAGAAAACTAACTTGTTTTACTTGAATAATGGCTAAAAAAATAGTAACGTGTATTTGTTCCTAGTCATCCTTCCTCAACTAAAAAACCACTCAGCAAACATGTATTTAACCCTCCCAGCGATGCCCGTTTGGGAGGTCCACAGTCAGCTCACAGTGCCTTCCTGTTATGAACAACTGGAGACACTTGCCGTTCCAAACGCTGGCCCACATCACACACTCACTTCTGTTCCACTGAGTCATCAGACCACCAGACAGTAAATACTGTGTTTCTGACGAATCAAGCCAGTTTCTGATAAGAAGCAACAACAAAAAAACCCATTCGTCAGAAAATATCCAAAAGCGTTGAAAAAAAATGTTCCGGTTGTTGAACGTGCAGCCAAAATTCTTAAGAAAAGGGAGTGAACGAGATTTTCATGTGATCTTTATATCGCCATTTGCATAATTCGGGAGTTATTTAGAAACCTTGTTAATCCCCATTGCACCTCAGTGAAACTCAAAATCTCTGAGTCATTATCTTACTTGCGTACTTTTTGTGATGAATTCGTTTTACAAGTAGAGTCTTGAACTTTTTTTTTTAATACGCGCGCAATATTTATTTCAATATGTCTCTTACACCCCACAACTCTATGTAATAAAAGAAGTGGCAAAAATATCTGACGGAAAAAAGAATCGAATGAAAATGTGCTTTTTTGAAAGGCAAAGTTTCTGAAACTAAAATGTTTTTCATGTTCGGCTTTGAGTTTTCACATTTTCTTTCAAAAAGATTATTTTCAAGGCCTTTTGTTTTTTTTGCGCTTCGACTTTGGCACTAGTTTCACGCGGGGGCACTTACTCTGATTGGCTGGTGAGAATGTGATTTGATACTGAACGTTTGATGTTTTTGTAATCTGATTATATAGAACTCTGAATCTCAGTCTCATCACTACTTGGTTCCGCATGTTTTCGGCATATCTGATAACTGCAAATGACACTGTTAAACTATTTAATCTGCACAAAAGAAAAGCAGAAGAACTGCTGATTTTTTTAGGAACAAACTATAGTCAATATTTACCAAAGAAACAAATTCAGACAGAACTGTAAAAAAAAAAAGGTAAAATTAAGTTTGAGATTTGTTGAAAGTTAATGATGTGGATTTATAAACACACAATAAAAAACTAGAAAAAAAGAATTTAACTCCATCAATAGTTTTGTCGAGGTAACACTATTATTTTCTAATCATCATCTTGATCTTTCTAAACCATATTTTCTAATGATAAAAGAATTGTTAACAAGACGACTACACAGATTTATCAAACTCTACAAGTTACAAATGTTCAATGAACTTGATTAATTAGGTGGAAATTCAAACACACAAGATGAGTAAATAAATCAATTCAATCCGGTTGCCCTTAAATCCTGTATTTTTCCAGTATTTCCCTCATCAAGGATCATGACACGATGTTTTGTCATTCCACAAGCAATGTCCAAACAATGGAGCTCAACAAAAACCTCCGAAAACACGATTAAATCTCCCCGAGCTAAAAATAATCCGTGCCACTAAACGCCATGAGGCTATTTTTAAACCATTCACAACCCGAGGAATTCTTGAGGTTGCTCTGACACACTGTACGATTTCATTCCAGACATTCCTGCAGCCAGACGTAGTCTTGAATACAGACCAGAGAGAGAGAGAGAGAAAAAAAAAAGGGCAATACGCATGAGTAGATCACGCTGTATTGTGAGAACTGGCACAAAGCGACTGAAGGCGTGATAAAAAAAACAGCATAACTGTAGCATCTTGGCCGACTGGATTGTTTTCCCAAAGACTTGCATCATTGTCTTTTTCCCCACACAGAAAACTAAAAATAGACCTGAGTCATAATGAGTCCAGTATTTACTCCAAACCAGCACAATTCATTACGTTTATTGACATTTCAAACCCAGAATTTTTTGGCAAATGTAGTCGTTGGAGAATAGAGAACACATGTCAAGAAACATGTCAAAACTCTAATTCCTTCTTATTCTTCACTCCTGTCTTCACTCCTGGAGAGACGCACGTCAGTCACAAAACGGCTTGACATTCAGCTTTTACACAGACACTGGAGGTTTCTACTTGTGGGTGAATGGTGATGCAGTCACTTTCAAGTGACAACCGAAGTGCGGGAACGGCAAAACGCCCAAGCGTTCTCACCACTGACATCACTCTAGTCAGAACAACCAACTGGGGGAGGAATGGATCACTCGAATCAGGCAGTCGCTCAACCCAACCGGCCCAGCTTTCAGAAGAAAGGCCCACTGAATACTCTACTGGGAGCAAGTTGTATAGTAGGTCCTTTGTGAGGACAAGAAACCCACACATGACCAGCTTGGAATTAAAAAAAATGGAATAAATGTTCCCATTCTGCATAAAAAGTTCCTTCTTTAAGCGCCTTCTGTTTCTCAACCCTTCCGCCATGTTGGCCTTCTATTAGAGAGTTTTAGGGTAAGTACATCAGTTTTTCTATGAGCGGTATGGTGGCGTAGTGGATCTTGCTCTATGATTGGACGGTCATCAGCACCGGATGTGTCTCCTTCCTTCAGGCCCAGAGTATTTGAGATTCGCTACAGATCCCAGAGGCCCAGAAATGGAAATGAGGTTCAGAAAATGGCCACATGGATGGATGGGTCAATACTGCAGCTACATTCAATATAAATGATTATCGTCCCTCGGGTTGGTTATTTGCCCCAAAATCCCAGAAATGTTTTGATCTACATGGTGAATCTTCCAACTGTATCAATGCTAACGAAGCAGCTTTCCTCAAGACGATTCATTTAGATAATGTCTTCCCAAAAAATAAATCAATAAATCAATGCAACAGCAGGAAGAGCAGCCGATGTGATTTGGCTGTCCAGCGGCGTGCATGAACTTTCATTAGGTTTACTCGCATAAACATGTCACTGCCGTTTTTAATAAACTAACAGGCAGCAAGACTGAAACTTTTCATTAAAGAGATTTCATCTTCAAAGACAAACCGTTACACTCTCACAACATGTTACAGCGTGGAGGGATGAATGATGAATGGGAGATGGTGAAATGGAATGACAATGACAATGGATGGATTGATAGATTATAGATGGATGGCAGGAAGAATGAATGATTGATGGTGGAATGGACTGAAGATGGATTGTGGAATGGATTGATGACTGACTGGATGAATGAATGATAGATGGTGGAAAGGCAGAATGATAGAGGGTGGAATGGATTGATGGATGGAAGAATTAAAAATGGAGGAATGGAAGGATGAAAGTTGGCGGAATAAAATGGATTGTAGATAGTAGTGGTGGGCGATATGAGTGAAAATTCACATCACGATATTTTCTTGTGTCCAGACGGTATCGGTAGTATATCACGGTATTGGAGGCGGGGCGGACATTACATTTTAGTAGACCTTAATTACATCATTTGTTACAATGCTTTACTTAAAGTAATAACTTAGATGCAGGGCGTATTCTGGATAAGCATCTGTCATTTTTAATACAGTATATCTTTTAGAAATAACCCAGGTGTTTATTTGAGAGAGAGAGAAGTGAGTGAATGAGTGAGTGAGTGGGAAAGAGAGAGAAAGTGTGCGTGTGAATGAGTGAGTGTTAGAGTGAGTGAGTGAGCGAGGTCTTTCTGCTTTTAGTTTAAAACGTTGTCATGCTTTCTAAATCTAAATGTTGCGTGAAACCGACGTCTTTGATATAAAAGAAAAATAAGCAGAAATAGCACGGAAACAGTCGTTACAGTTCTTTTGCTTTGTAGAGCCGCTCTTAAAGACACATTACACAGGCATCGGAGCTGCTCATGCCTCACAGGTGTTCCATTAATTCAACCTGTAACGCTTTCTGTGTGCGATTAGTAATGTCTTCGTGCCGTCATTAAAAGTTGTAACGAAACAAAGGTGTTACACTATCGTGGCACAATTCAATGCCGGTTTTCACGTTCATTTAACGCCCATCTCTAATAGACAGCAAAATGGACTGATGGCTGTGTGAATTAATTAACGAATATGAAATGGTGGCATGGTTTGATGAGTGAATGCATGAATGATTGATAGATGGCAGAATGGAAGGTTGATAGGTGGCAGAACGGATGATAGATGGAAAAATGGAAGGAATAAAGATGGAGGAATGGAAGGATAATAGTTGGTGGAATGGAAGGATGGATAGATGGCAGAATAGATTGATAGCTGAGTGGATTCATGAATAAATGACAGATGGCGGAATTGAAGGAATGATAGAAGACAGAATGGATTGATGGCTGAGTAAATGATAGATGGAAATATGGAAGGATTAAAGATGAAGAAATGGAAAGATGATAGTTGGCAGACTGGAAGGATGGATAGATGGCAGAATTGATTGATGGCTGAGTGAATGAATGAATGAATGATAGATGGATTATAAATGGCAGAACTTTCTTTTTAGGTGCAGGTGAGTCAGGCTTTCACTAAAAAGGAAACAGAAAAGCAGCCGAACAATCATGACACAGATGGAGGGGAAACACGCAGCTCATCTAAATGAAAAGCGTCTTCAAGGAATCCACAAATTCTGAATCACAAGTTACAGAACATGACTGAACAAACCATTCCTTCACTCACTGGGTAAATACTCTTCACGCTTGGAGGAAACCAACTCCTGGAATGTTCCCACCATCTTAACGACCAACAAAAAGAGTTGGTTTGCTCAAATATTAATAAAAAAAAATGAGATTATAATTTGATATAGCCAATCTAGATTATAATCTAGTATAATATGACGATAAATAATCTAGAGCCCATGTACTACTTACATCATCCCATAATATGAATTAGCAGAACGTTTCAAGACGCATGTTTCTAGCAGTGAGCCATAAACATGATAATGCTTCTGACTCCGCCCATTGTGAGGCCCATTAGACCTGGGGAAGTGCAAAGTGCCCATCAAAAGCACTTTGTTCCCCTAACCCCAGTTCTGGCCAATCAGAGAGCCTCCTGAGACAGCCCGCAACCACACACTTGGCCATGCAGCTTTAGAGCTCCGCCCATCTCTCCCCCTCCCACTCCCCAACAACAGCAGCATGCTGCTAGCTAGTGTAAACCGTTAACTCTTTCCAAGCACTGTTGTGAATCGTAAGGACGTACACAAGCTTCTTCTAGGCCCAATGGACTTTAAACATTTAAACACACAGTTAGTGTAAACAATGTCTACAAAGAAAGAGAGAGAGAGAGCAAGAAAGAGAGAAGGAGGGGGTCATAAAATGAAGACCCTCAAATGGACGCTTGCCTGAACAGCCTCCCGGGCCTCTGGCTAATATGGCAGCAGCTGTGGGAGGTCAGTCTGGTTTGTTAAAACATGCTCCATCTTGGTTAACAATCAAACCTGATGCCACTCTCGTGTTCCTCAGAGTTTGAAAATCCGTATAAAATTGTAAAAGTCGGCGTCACACAATCCCTTAACTTGAGATTTATTCGTCCCACAATGAGGAAATTTCCTTCTATTCGCCATTGCCGTGTATAAAGCGTGGTTTCCCGCACCTTCCACGTGTGAATAATTGTTGTTATGTTTCAAAGGTCAAAGGTTAAAAACGTTAATGTTACTTTCTTGCAACTTGCTGAAAACTAACCAATTAACCAACTAACCAAATATTAAACTATTAACCAATTTGTCAATTTGTTAAAACACACCTTTTTTTTTAATGTCCTCTGTCCTGTCCTGGTGTGACAAAAAAAACTGCATTATTTGAATCCTTTTACCTTCACATCACTGCTTTTTTCCCTTGTAAATTTAGACACCATGTCTACAGCGCAGGCTTAGTGCAAACTTCAGCTTTGAATTTATTAGAAAATGACCATACAACCCCAAAAGAAGAAAACATCCACGACAGGGTTTCTTTCAAAATAAAAGTATAAAAGTAAAAAAAAAAATAAAACTGGCAAATGGTCATTCAATAATTTCTAATCGTAATGAGTACAAATTAAATTAGTGATGACTTTATATAAGGTTTAATTGTAACGCTCTTTTTACAAAGAGCAAGAGTCTTAACCTGACAAGGAAAAAAGCAGGTACTTTCAAAACGTTAAAATACGATCCGATTAGGGAAGAGATGCTCCATCACGATCGGTCTCCAGACGCCATGATGTTAATCTCGGTAGTTTCCAGTCTAAAATCTATAGCGTCCAAACGTGGCAGCGCTGGCGTGATTGAAGCGCTCCGGTTACAGGATGTCTACATGCGGTCATGCTTGGCTGGTCTGACAGTTTATCCGGCCTGGCCACTTTACACACCTGTTTGGCCCACAAAAAAAAAAGGATATACATTCAGGATTCTTTAGCAAAGGACTTAAAATCTCCTAGAGACTTTAATTACGAAGACAAGAGACTTTTTCTTCACTATAGATCCTTAGTATGTTAACCTAATAGTTACAACGTGGTCTCCAGCCAATAAAACGGCGCTGGTTTGCGACCAATCACAAGCAGGAATCTACCAACCAAATGAAATACTCCAGACGTTGTTGAAAAAACATAACAAAATGAATAATCAAAAAAAGGGAAAACATTATTGAGAAAAGAATGACTGTGATATAGTTTCCTCAGTCGTTCCACATTCAGGCTTCCTGTTAGGAATTAAGTGTTGTTCTTCATTCATCTTCCACTTATTCCATTTCTGGGTCACTGGGAGATGGAACCTGTTTTGTGACATGTTTTGTGACATTCAAGGACCATTATATTCTGCTTTTCCATTTCTGGGTCACAGGGAGCGGGAGCCAAGCAACTCTGGGCCTGAAGGCGGGACCAACCAACCAATCACGAAGCAAGACACACACTCACTCACATCAAAGAGCAGAGTTTCAGATTCTCGGGAGACCCAGAAGAAATCCCACAAATCGATTATATGACATAAACGAGCCGCCAAAAACTAATCAAAATTCTCAATGCTCGTGGATGTGCTGTACTTATTAGTATTGACACTGGATTTTACACAACCCAATGCCAAAAAGAACAGCAAAAAGCCAAACAAACAAAAGCCACATTTTTAACACGCCCAATCTCCATTTATCATTTCCCACAATGCAACACACCACACAAAACTATTTGATCAGGCCACTCGGTGAAAGCCGTTGACCCGGCGTCTTGAGCCCCCCGCAAAAAAAGGTCAACTAGTTCAAAAGGCCCATGCCAACCACGTTTCCAGGAATCCTGATCAAGTAAACTCTCAGCGCAAATTTGATTTGTGTTTTTCAGGCACTTTGTCAAGCATGAAAAATCGAGCCATTGTGACTATTGTGTCATGGCGGTGGCGGGCTGATTTATCGTTGGTCCCCGCGAGAGGGGGTGACGGGTTTGTGCGCTGAAGGAGTTACACAACGTCTACGGGCCAGTGGGCCTGTGACAGCGGAAGACCCTGACAAACAGAGCGGCCGAGAGGGCACGGACAATATTATTACGTTACATCATATTACAGTGCATTAGCTGGAGGAGAGAAGACAATCTGGCAGGAGGAAACAGAGCCAGAGAGAATTAAGCCGGAAAACCGATGCCAGAACCTTCACAGAAGTGGCCCGACTAACCACTTACAGACCACCAGCTGCTCGGCTATCAGCTGACCGATAGATGTATGTGTGTTTTAAATGTATGTGTGTATAAAAGCAAAAATATGTAGTACATCACGAGACTTCAAAAATGTAAATTTTAAATCACTAATTTAAATATAATTTTAATATATTTGAATATGTTTTAATCAATGCTTTACACGAAAGGCATTTAAATGTATTAGATTTATTCATTGGCAGAGTACATAGATTACTATAAGAGACTATTACTAATGAAACTAGTTTGACAATTATGTTCGATATGAAAAGCCATATGAAATGTATTATTACTATTATTAAAATAAAAATTAGGGACTGTTCTGTGGGTATTGTGTAATTGTGTTTTTAAATAAGGTTTTACCCACAAATTCTTTAAAACGGTCAAATAAACAAAAACAAAAAATGTACTTGCTAGATTTAGTCATTTGTTATAGAAATCAGGTATATTAAAAATGTCTAAAATTTGAAATGTATATATATATATATATATATATATATATATATATATATAGAGAGAGAGAGAGAGAGAGAGAGAGTAACGGTTATATTTCTTCATATATTGTTTTTATAAATCAGGTAACATTTACATTAGAACCAAGAAGTATCAAAATGTCATGCCCATGCCCATGTCATGCTCCATATTTATGTATATATTTTTTTTAAATAAAAAAATATATATATGTCAAATAAACAAAACTAAAAAAAAACAAAAAAATAAACTGAATTAAATCAAAGCAACTATTATTCATTTAAATTAAAATTCAAGCATTTAAAACTGAAAACCATGTACATTTATCGCAATCGCAGACAATAGTATAGCACACAACCTGAACGCAAAACGTTCTAGTCGCAGGACGATGACACCTGGGAGCAGATTGAAGGCAGCTTGGGGTTGAAGGGGTTAACGGTGGTCTCGGGGGGCACGTGGAGAGTGAGGCGGGCTGACAGTGAGATTAGATTACCAGTTACTCCAAACCGCAGTGGAAAGTGACAGTTGACAAGAGGCGAGAGGCCAGGTGACCACACACACCAGCATCAGACTCGCACAAGAACGTCTAGATCACAGCCGGTCCAAACACAAGCTGGAAAACCAGAACCAGCTCAAGGTTGCTTGGAAGCTTTATCTGCTGTTGTCACCATTCCAAACACCCATCGATTATCTGCGCGTGAACTCAACTTACAAAACTTACAACTTACAAAATGAATTAGTGCCAATAGCAGTTTCGCAAAACGGAAATTTCACGTGGTGGGATGCCTTTTGTGTGTAAATGCGCTAATCTGTTCCAAGCCTCCGTAAACGCAGACAAAATGCTTTTAAAAATGATGAAATATTGGTAATAAATGTAATATGAAAAAGAAGTAATTCATTTAACCTGGATTTCATCTTATGAGTCTTAATTCTTGCTCAAGACACTTTTCGGCCTCAAATTGAAGCCTTTCTCATTGGCAGGTCCCTGATCACCTGATTGGCTGCGTTCTCTAGCTTTTCTTTATTCCAAGTAGTCGCAGAAAGCGCGACCAAAAAAAGTTGAATTTTCCGGTTAAATTAATGGGCTAGTAGAGCAGCGGGATGGTGGATTAAAGGTTCGGTACAAAACCAAAGACAAATTCCCCAGTGTGCGTGTGTGTGTGTGTGTGTGTGTGTTTGAAGACTAAAATAACTCCAAAATTCTTCTGTTGTGTGAATACAAACTGCTGATTATTCCACTCAAATCCCACAAAACAAAGAAATCCACCGCCAACACTGGCATTTGCGTTCCAGAATCCTGACGGGGGTTTTTGAGGCCAGACTCGGGCTGGTTTCAATCCCACACCGGTGCGAACGAGTGAGCAAACAAACGAGTGCTTCTCGCCAAATGAGAAGTCCAGTGGAGAGTCACTGAACGAGAAACGATGACTTATTTGACACATCGGTGGAAAACTCACGAGAAATCGTTGCGTTGAAGCTGCGGAGCAAATCTGGAAGTTCTGTCTTCACACACGCTTCCTAGAAACGCGACGCCGTCACTCAGCATAAGCGGCGGAACCGTGTCAGGAGCCACGATCTATTAAATGCCTTTGCTCGTAAATCTGTCAGCGTCGCCGGGGCCGATTCCGCTCTGTCTCCGACACTGGGATCGTCTTCCCACTTCACCACACACTAACCCGACTGGGAACATTTTTGATCATTTGTTCAAGACGACAAGACAGTAAAACGTAACTTTTATGTGCGTCTTTAAACCTTGGGGTGATGTGACCGTAGAGCGATATGGCCTAAAGTCCAAATCTCAAATAATTGAACATTTTAACAAGAATAGAGTAGAGTAACAAGCAATAATTTTATTGTATTAGATTATAAATAAAATGAAAAAGTATAAAATGAACATTTTTTATTAAATAGGTAACTGATCTTGATAAGTTCTGAATGTCGATTATTTTTCGATCAATTTATTTGCCCTATATGACAGTACATGAATAAAACATGATGGAAAAAAATTCAAATATTGCATCCACACCACAGTGGACTTTTTTTCTATTAGACGCACAAAACATTTAAATTATTAGCATTAGACGATAATGATCCTTACATGAGTAAAAATTGCAGTACAAATTACACAAGGTGCAAAGCGTGTGTGTGCGCTTTATTGAAACTACACAGAATTGTATTTTAGCGTAAATAAGTGCTGCTTTTCCCGTGAATGACGGTGACTGTGGGTTGTTTCTAGCGCCTAGGTGATTTTTCTTTATCCTTTAAGAAGAACTAAAAAAACGTTTGTGCTATTTTACTATCAGATCAAGAACATCTACTGAAAGGAAACGAAATATATCAAGTATCTGCAGGAATGATAAAAAAGGAAATCAAGACAAAAACTTGCAGTTCTTGTAGAACTTACGCCTTTGAATTCACAGACCTATTTGTGTGACAAACAGACAGACATGCACATGTAAGAGTACCGCAAATAAAGAACTGCTAGACATACAAACAGATAAACAGGCTCACAGACAGACAGATAAATAGACACACGGACAGATAAACAAGTTTGGAGATAGACAGACACATAAACTGACATGTAGACAAACAGGCTGATAAACCTTCACATGGAGTGTAACGTGTAAAGAGAACCTGGAAACCAAACTTAGTAAAAGTACAAATACCTTGGTGTAAACATTTCTACATTACAAATCACCAATTCCAAGAAGACTTGAGTAAAAGTTGTAAAGTATCTAATTTTAAAATAACCTTTTACTCAAAATAAAATTAGGCTAAAAAAACACCAAGAAATATGGGGGGGGGGCTTTGAGGATTTATTTCCTAATATAGAAATGAAATTTAACAGCTCACAGTTTCAAAATGTAGAGAAGTAAAAAAAAATTTTTTTGATACTCAGCACAAGCACAAAGTAGACAAATGTGTGACAATGTGACATTATGCGACAATGGCCATTCACTCAAGTACTTTAGTACACCACAAGTCACGGTAGATAGGTAAGCAGAAACATGGACAGACAGGCAGACTCGGGTAAAGACAGAAAACTATACCTAATCAAAAACACAAGTTAAGAGAAACGCACAAAAAAGCAAAAAAAAAAATAAATTTAACAAGAAACCTGAAAAACCACTTCTCCCCAGTCACCATCAGCCATGATGTCAAGCATCTGAATAAAAAAAAGCCACAGCGTAACGCGTAACAACACATGCATTTGCGTGTGAAAGGGTCTCCACACAATGAAGGCCGGGGCGGGGGTCCGGGATCAGCTGATCACGCCGTCTCCGACACACTTATTGTTCTTGGGAAGACTCGGTGTGGCTTTAGCGGCGTTTAGCTCAGTTTGAGCTTCTGCTGAAGGCACTTGTTGATCTGTGGAGCTCGTGACAGCTTCCTCTGAGATCATGATGAGCTCTCCAATAATTTCAGACGCTCAAGTGCCAAATCAGAGAAGGAAGAAAAAGGTAGAGACGCCGTGTTCTGGCACCGGGGTGGTTGCCTTGGAAACATAGTGGTTAGGCCCCTCTGATGGCATAGTGCATGTGTATTCAATGTTGTCTTCCGAGACCCTTTTGTCACTATGGTAACAATACTTTTAATTTGACGCCCTTTGTTCGGTGTTAAAACTTCTGCTGTGAATGAAGCGGATTGAAGTCAATTACAGCTCGTTTCGAACCAGATAGTAAAAATGAGTATTGAAAAAGTTGGACCACGAGCGTGTGCCAAGAGAACCGGAGCCGGCGACTCTAATGAGCTCATAATGGTGTAAAAATGATTTAAATTCAGATCGCTTTACAGCAGCCGTACTCACACACTGAAACTCGATCTGGAACGCGGCTTAATGACATTATCTGGATCCGGTCAAATCTGTTCTTGACTCTCTGAGGGTCCGAGGAAGGTCAACCACATGCCATTTGATCCGCAGACAAAATATAGTTGTGAAAAAAGTTTGAGCGGCAGCATCCGAGTGCCATGACTGGTTAACTCTAAACCGAACGTGGGTTGAAAAAAGAAACGTCGCTTCAAAATGCAAATGTAAACATTTGCATTAGTCTAATCCATGCGTTCAGGCCGAATGTAACATTGAGAAATGGCTTTGATAACTAAATTAAATGGCTTAATCTCAACCAGCCAATGAGAATAGAGTGCTGTAAGCCCCACCCCCACCAAAATTAATGAAATGAAGAGAAAAGTTAATCTTCCTACTATGTTCGGGTCAAATTGACCAGTGATAAAAGTAAAAAAAAATACTTATAAAAGGTATTGTTTCACTTTGAAACTTGGAAAGCAAAGAATCAGAAAGATGAAAAATGTGTTTCTTTTCAACAATGAGACACAATACACCACTATCTCACACACAAACACACACAAATCTTTGTAATATAAACATGTAGCGTGATGTTACATATACGTGAACTGATTCATTGTACTTTTTATATAGTGACTACAAAAGACAACAAAAATTTCAAAGTGAAAAAAATATTTTTACAATATTTTTGAAAACTTTGAAAAGAAATTGAACGGGACATAATAGGATGGGTTATGTAAATTCAAAAATCTGGAAACTTTGAACGAGTTACAAAATTATTCGTATGCCTACTTGAAGTGTTTAGTTGAGACCAGCATACAAGTCAATCCTTCATTTTTTACATCAGCAAATTAAAAACCTATTAAAAAAATATTAGGATTTAAACAGTTGAAAAAGAATTCGACATTGATTCCTTTTAATCAGCATCTATCTGTTCAAAAGATTCTATGTTTGGCCATTAAACCAACAGTAGAAACCTATAAAGTCAGAAGCCACTATATAAATCAGCTTCCATGGGTTCTACAGGGACTTCTGAAACCTTCAGGTCACGTTCGTGTAATCCTAAACTTGTATAGATATAACGGTGACTCCTGAATTAAGACACGACCATTTGGCACCAATAAAGCGCCACAGATTTGCGTTGTAAGATTTAGACGTTAGGATTTGTCCCAATAAAGCGGTAACCCAAAATGTAAGACAGTGTATATTTCAGGAATTCACCTATGCCAATGCAAACTCTCTAACAGAGAAATCATGAAGTCCACACTGAAAGTTTCAGCTCAAAGAGAAGGTCTGCACGTGTTTTCACAACCACGGTCACGTAAACCACATGGACCGATTTTAAAAGTGTGAAATAATTCAAGTGGAGCCCACTTCCTTATGACGATAACCTTCAATATGGCCGCTTCGACTTCGTACGCTCTGCACCTGATGGAAATTGTTGGAATCTCATCTCGGAGGAAAAGACCAAACACCTCAGAAGGAACAGAACGACCCATCGGCGTCATGGAACACAGTTGTGAAAAGGAAGTGTGCTGCCAACACTTCAGCCTGTTGCCGCCACGTCTTGGCCACATGTCAGCATTCACAACAACATCAGCGAGGTTACACTGCATCGAGCCAAGAGCAAGCGAGACCAGACAAAGGAACCGAGAGAGTGTGTCTGCGTTTAACTAAGAGGAACCAATCGTTGTGAATTCTGGAAGCTATTCAATCGCTATTGAAATATTACAACGGTATAAAAATATGACCGTCGTGGAATAACACAGCTGCCAAAGAACTCACCACTGAATTATAATCTTGAGATTGAAGAACATTTGCGCACATTCTGAGGCTATGAGAATTTCGCAGTCAAGCAAATATTGCAATGGCTTCTTGAAGTGAATTGATTCTATGGGAATTATACTGCAGGAAGCTAAATCGCTAGATGCGCTTTACCGCCTCACTTCATAAATCAACACTGTATGTTCACAGAAATATATTCTTAAATTTGTAATTGCATACTACATGTGTAGAAGTCATGGTCTCCAAATCGGAAGAATTAAACTTATTAAATTGTTAACATCAAATAAAATTTTTTTAAATAGTACTAATAAGACATTATCAACAACCAACAATAAAATGTTTTTTTTACTTGAGGCACATAATTTAAAATATCAATGGATAAATAAATTGATGAATGGGTGATAGTGAGACTGATAAAGTCTGTCAGAAGGATGGATGGGGCAGGAGAGAGAGGTAGATAGAAAGATAGATAGAGAGAGTTAGAGAGAGAGGATGGGGATAGAGATGCCTTTCTGATGCAGATAGAGAAAGAAAGAGAGAGAGAAAGAAAAAGAGACAGAGAAAGAGTGCGTGTGTGTGTGTGTTACAAAGAGAGAGAGTTAGAGAGAGAGATAGATAGGATTAAGACTGCAATTAAAAACTAAACTAAAGATTCAACAACTAAAAAGATTCACGCTTTTGTCAAACATCTGATGTAAAAATGTGTTTATTTTCCACCAAAAAAATTACAAAAAAATAACACCAGAAAATTCTCTGTGGACACTTCTCTCCGGAAGCTTCTGATCTCCACTACACACAAACAATCTGTTCAGAGTGGAAGACAAAACCAAGACGACGATCATACACAGCTCACAGCAAAATGTGAAATAAATTGCCATTAACCGTCAGGAACGTTACATCATGTTATGGTCATTTCACCAACATGTTTGAACGACCAAGACTCAAAAGCATTGACGCGCTGTCTGCCATAACCTTTAAAGAAACCTTACTACGGTCATATACTATGCGTCCTGCGTCCTTTCCAGCTCCCTCTCTATTTCCTGTGCACGAGGCTTTATCCGTAACATCCCTCTTATCTCCTCGTACGTGTCACGGGAGAAAGGAAATAATAATCTTAACCCCGGACTTTTCAAAGCATTGCTGCACCTGTTTTTACGTCAGTGGTAAAAATTCTTTGCGTCACGTGGGCGCATACGTAACCGCTTGTGTAAATTTGTCCAGGTAGGTGTGTGTGTGTGTGTCTTTGGAAACGACAATCAGCTCAACCGTTGCACATGCCGGATCGCGTACGCTAGTAAAGGTTGATAAGCAAAAGGTCATATTGCATAATGCGCCAACCAGTGACGCAACAATCATAAAGAAGAACACTTATATTATAATCATCTTTATCATAGCTGCACAGGTGAGTAAAAAAAATCCTAAAAGTCGTTAAACTGGATGGACAGACAGACTTACAGACAGTACATAATAATAATTAAACCTAATTAGTCTAATTGAACCTAAATTTGTCTCTGCATTTGTCAAGTTGATAAATTATTAATTTCCTAACTGTGTACAGCAATATTAATGAAATTCAATTTACTGGGGAACAAAATCAGTGATGTGAAGTATTTGAGTAAATAGACTTAGTTTTATTTGTACTTAAATATCAAAAATACAAGAAACTTTTGCTCTCTACTTGACTACATTTGTGATTGAGTGTCTGTAGTCTTTACTACACTTCAATGGAATTAACACTTACCGTTACTTGTTACATTTTTGTTTGTGCGCAGCAAGTCGTCATCTTTTTCTACTGAGCTTTAATTTTACGTGCAGACAAGGCGATATCACCATCTGCAGAATGCTGAAGGTACTGGCATATTAAAAGCATATTAATAAGCTAAAACGTGATTTAGCAATTGCATTTCTTTCACATTTGAGTTTGGCTGAGACTGACATTTTGTTCTTTTTAAAGACACTTTACAATCTTAACTCTTGTTGGAATTGGTGACTTGTAACTTGTAACAGAGACATTAATACATTAAAGTATCCGTACTTATACTAAAGTATTGTTTTGAGGTACTCTTTATACCTCTGCTTAAAATTCCAATGAAACCTTAAAATTGTCTAATACCTGATTTAAAGGGTTTTTTTTTTTTTTTTTTTTTCAAATAATACAAAAAAATGTAAAATGTAAATGTAAACACTGGTAAAATATCAGACACAAAACATTGTTTTCCAAGCAATGACAGGAAAATCACTGGAATCATGTCAATTATAATCTTACTAAACACCCCATCCATGTGTATGAAAATAATAAAGGTGGTACAGCATTCAGAAAAGCTTGCGTGGGTTAATTCCCTCCAACACAAGCCCTAACTAGCACACCCATAAAATTAAAGCTGTTTTTATTACAGCAGAGGATTGATCTGCAAAGTTTGCCGCGTAACCTCTTCTGAAACCCGAGGGAGAACGAAATCCATCTGCATTCGAACAGAAGGTTAAATGAAGCACCGGCAGCCGCTGAAACGCAAACATACAATCTCTCACGCACACACTCCACACAAGGTGCCCGAATTTACATTGCAAAGCCGGAGGAGCTGAGCGGGGGAAGGGGTCAGAGGGAGGTCTTGCTGAGACTTGGCCCTGCTCTCCATTCCGGCTTCAGCTTTTTGTCCGGCGCACACTGCGGAGGATTTTTCAACTTGGCCCTCATCAGTTGTACGCCTGATGAAACAAACACTGACAGCTTCTTTACATTTGCAAAGGCCCCTACAGCAGCTGTGCCTATCCCACCACACGCCTATGAATCGGGGTGCGACCCCAGCTGGGCCCGCAGAAAGTGAGCGAGCGAGCGAGGAGAGAGGAAGAATAGCCCCGCTCCCCCCCGCACCATGTGCCATGTTCACTTCGGCCGAGCAAGCACACAAACCACAGCTCGGCCTGCATTCATTAGCCAAAGTTGAAAATCAAATCCGGCCTGACGCATCACCTTAAAGAAAATAATTATTTGGGGGGGGCGAGGGGGTATGAAACAAATGCGTCAATCAATCAGGGACGGTCTAATTGCATTTCCATGTTTGCTCTTATTAACATCTATTATCATATTTCTCCCACTTTGGTTTGTTTTTTGTTCTATTGAATTAATTTTAATATTATTCAGAGTACATGGTAAGGAGACTGAAAACATCCCGAGCACTCGTGTGGCTGTGGTTAAGCCAAGCATGTATAATTGTCTTACGCTAATTAAGGGGGGGGGGGTTCGATCCGAGGGGCCAAGAGTTGTGCGTGCTCGGGGGACGGATCCTTCAGGTTGTTTTTGTTGTACGCACAAGACGATTCCGCACAGCTGTTGGACGCAGATGTGATACGGTGAGTCCGCACGGTTTTGTTCAGAGGGGTCCGCAGACCATTCATGGAAGATCAGGACCCCTTCAACACCACGGCCATTATGGGGTGAGAAACGCACAGATGGGAGACTCCTTGAATCTTTCAAACATCTGAAGTCAAAGAGCCAATTAAGGATCGTTTTAGTATTACTTTATTAGCGTCTGATTGGATGGATTTTTAAAGAATAAATTATATCCAGCAGCTGCATAATGAATCATTAAATTGAATATTACTTTAAAAAGACAGTATGTACTTTGTTGAAAAGTAATCCAGTGATTCAATTTCAAACTTTATTTTGTCACATACACATTACGCAACATGTAGTGAAATGTTTTTTTCCGATCGTCCAGCATTTGAAACATGGGGGTTTGCAAGCGAGAAATAATAACGGATAACAATAAAAACGAAGATGAAGAGATAAAAGTACAATAAACAACTGTAAAAAATAATGATAATATTTGAATAAAATACCAAAACAAACTATGAAGATGAAGAAAAAAAGCAAAAAAAAAATACAATACAAATACAGCAAAACAAAGATGAAAATATAAGAAAAATGCCCAAAAAAATAAAGATGCCTCAAGTGATCAAGGTAAAGTAAAAATGTTTAAAGTAACCAGATTTAAGTGACAGTACAGTTAATAATTACTGACGGAGTATGTTTTTTTAATTGATTTTTAGAAACTGATTTTACAAACAATGAAACAGCATGAAGCATTCTGATACCTTTCGTCGTCAGACTCGTCACTACTATCACCCTTGTCAATCGAGCGCAAACGAGTTGCGTCACAACCCATTCACACCGCAGTCGAGCCAAGGTCCGACAATCAAATCGGTTTGGTCCGTTACGTCATACACGCTCTCGAGCGTCCACCACGCGCACAGCCCCGGTGTTGCGTCACAACAACGGCTAATGTTTTTTGTTTTTAATAGTGACAAAACACAAAACGCGTCAATCAAGTCTAGAACAAGCATGTGACACTACTAACACTCGTACTCGTAAAATGTGAGGGAAAAAAACGCTGGCACGTGCTTGGTGTCGGTCGCGCGAGGTAAACCGTTAACGCGCAATGGTGGATGGAAAGTACTGCGCTTTTTTTATAGATACTCCTGAAATAAAAATACCGCTTTTACGACTCTCTTAAAAGCGACAAAGGCAAAACCTTCTCAACAACAGGCGAAGCAAACCTCTAAAACGATCAGATGTGGTTCTTTGAAGGTTAATTGCTACCGGACTCACCCGACTATCTCCGGGCTTTTGTCATGTTGGACACAGTTGCGATCGTGGTGGGCGTAAATCAGCGCAGGAGTGCGACCCCCGTGAACACGATCTCCCCACGAGAAATGAAAGGCTCGCGTTCTTTACATTTAAAGTTCTGCGGTGAGACCGAACACGTCTCAATATAAACAATCGCACATGTGTCTCCCCGGCCGCCGTATACATCAGGGTTCAAACAAATAAACAAACTATAGGAAATCCGCACCGATAGTAAGAACACACGAGCTCGGATAGTGGGAACTACAAACAAATGAACTTCGCGCGTGCCACCGAGTTCGAGTCCCTTTTTGACGAGGCCAGTCGCTCTTTTGTTTATTTTTTTTTCTTCCTTATACTTAACTGTTTGGATAACAGTGAGACGCAGTACGTCCGACTTGAAAAACGGGTTACATCAGAGGCGAAGACGCCAAAAGAGTTTTAATTGCGTTTGTGGCTCGTTTGCCGTTCGGGACAACGCGTCGATGCGGGCTCGTGCTCGCTACTCGCGGACTATAGCAACGCAAAGCCAACAAAGCACTTCTGTTCACAGCTGTCTTCACGCCGGGATCCCCCAAAATCGGGATTACAAACGAGCCGTGTAAACAATCCCCAGATCAAGTCCATTTTCTGCAGTTTTTGGACATCCACGTACAACCGTTTAATCGCGAATTATAATCCGACCTCGTGAGACACAGCAGCGATCAAAGTTATAAAACAGCGATACTTACGTATTTCTTCTGAATGATATTCCTCTTAGGTCTTCCCTTGCTCATTCTGCAATCCCAAACCGATTTGCCGTTAAGCAGAGAATCGCCACATTAATTTTCTTCCTGCTTTTCTTCTTTCCCCGGAGTAACGCGATTTAAATCCCCTGCAGTTTGCGTGGCCGTGCAGAATTCCCTCTTCAAAAGCCGATTCCTAGTGGAATCTTGGAATCACCGACAACCCCCAAAACAGGGATCCAGCGCGGAGGGAGGTAAAGGGCATAACACACACTCACATCGGCAAACCATAGTTAAAGCCGATCGCCAAAACAACTTCCATTAGTGGCGCTCATCCCGGCTCTTTAAACACGCTCGTGACGCTGGTGCAAATGTTCGCTGGTGAGTTACATCTTGTTTTCACACAGACGCTTTATCCGCTGATGAGGTTAAATAAATAAAAGGCAGAAAGCAAAGGTTTTGGTAGTCCGTTTGGGCTGGAGCTAGCAGACAAGCGAGTGAACTCTCCAGCAGCACCGGGATCATCTGAACACACACACACGCACGCACGCACACACACACACACACACACCAAACACACACAAGGCGAAGCGTCTTTCTTTTAGCAGCCTATCGCGTCACACAGCACGCTCAGCGGTAACTTTAAAAGGACCGAGTTCTTAGGGAGCGTCTAAAAATTACACACCTCACTTGCGGAGGAACGTCCCACGGAGAGTGAAGAAGCAGCAGCACCACGGCAATCTACTTTTGTTGTACAAATACAAGTAGCTACAGTACTCCGCTGGCCAGCTCTAAAAAACAGTGTCGTTTTATTAGCAAACGATTTTCACGGGTTGAAGGAAGTTCTTCCCAGCCCCTTATCCGCACTTTAAATGTTTGTGTTCCGCGTGGGCGGAGAGAAGCACGCGTCCATTTCCCCCTTCTATGTTTGGAGTTTTCTTGTTTAACAGTTTGGGATAATTGTTATTACATTGCTATAACTGTTTTTAGTTCCCATCAAATGAAAATAAAATGTGTGTTTGGCCAAAACGTTTGCTTGGATTTACGTTTTTTGTCAAATCAGAATGTTAATTTCACATACATGTTTAGTGGTTTAAATAAATCAAACACATGTTAACTTTATATGACCTACGCTGGCTGAATATTACCAAATCTCAAACTTAATACTTGTGGAAGTATTTGATGTAATGAGTGGATGACGCTTCAAAACGTGGACTTTTTTTTGCTTCAAGTGTGATTTTATTGCGCTGACATTGTGCAGTTAACAATAAGGCCAGATATAGGAGACTAACGACACTAAATATTGTGAGCTTCTTTTCTTCAATTATGACGACTTATGTGGCTCATCCTCGTCTTAAACATATAGACTTAAAAGAATGCCGCAAATATTCTTTCTCCCTTCAGAAATGCTCGCCTGTGGCTTCTTGTAATCAGAACAAGTCAGTCTCTACTCTGGGTTTGAGTGGCAAACGTGTGTTTTATAATAAGTCACTTCTGGTAATTTTGACAAAAGCAAAATTAAGCTAGAAATGACTCATAAAAGTATGACAGGAATCTGACAGATGTGCTTTAGCAATTCACTAACCAAATGGAGACGTCACGTCAGTGACTGTGGAAAAACCCGCGGCGGGAATAACTACAAAACAAAACTAAAATACCTTTTGGCACCAAATGGGTTTTATTTACTGGCATGTTTGTGCTTAACTTATTAGTTGCTCGAATCTCTTTTTACGATGGGTAAAGAATAAATGTAGGCAGCATAGGCACATGTGGCCTAGTGGTAGAGAGTTAGACATGCGACCTTAAGGGTTTCAGGTTTGAATCCCAGACCACTAGGATGCACAAATGAAGTCTTTTTGAGCAAAAATCGACTTGGGGCTGCTTATTTTTTCTTCGGATAAAGGTGGCAATCCAACCAATCACAGAGTGGTAGACAAACGCACACATTTACACTCTCACTCACACATGTGGTCATTTTCTCCCGAATGCATGCTTTCAGACTGTAGGAGCTCTGTTAAGAACATAATAACTTAAGACAAGACATGATAAGATAAGATAGACCATTCAGAAACTAAAAAGACAACATTAAAACACATTAACCTATGTACAACAAATAGGGCAGTGTTTATAAACAAATGACAAACAACATAAAACAATAACAATTTTGCACCCTAATAACCTGGACTTTCTAAACATTACAGTTACATTTAATAAATGTTGCAAAGAAGAATTTTTAAAAAAATGTTTCCCCTAAGTAAAAGTAAAATGTTGAAAATTCTGTTGCTGTAAAAATGCTGCATATACTGTACCTCAATAAATAAATTCTCATATGAGAGCCTAAACAAAATAAATAATAATTAAATACGTGTCTTAGAATATAATGGTCACAAATACCTCAATAAATAAAATCTTAAATGAGATTTTAAATAAATTAAATCTTAAATAAATTAAATTAACTAAGTTGAACAATAACTACCCATGAATGAAATACACCGTTTTTATTTTTTTTATAATGAATGTTGCAAAGCAAAAAAAAACGGCATCATATAACCCAAAATAATAAAATCTCATGCAATAAACTGAATTAAATTGAAGTTAAATACTGTACTGTAATAATCAAAAAATCTAATTAATGTTGCAAATACCTCAATAAATAAAATCTAATATATCATATAAATCTCTCATATAAAATGTCTTGTGTATATATATATATACTGTGTTTATATATGTATATGTATATGATGAATGTCACCAAGTAGAACAATAACCCAATAAAATAAAATCTCATATTTCATGCATATGTCTGCCTTAAGTGTTACAACACAAAGACAGGTTGTTTTGCGGAGCATTGATGTCACATCCCCACCCCCTGTTGTTTGTAGTTGGCGGTGGTCTCTGGGGCTTCTCCCACTCTGTTGTGAGTGACATTTAAGCTCAGCTGAATCGATGAGACAAGCTGCTTCAGGCCTCACAACCGAGACGTCGTCACACCTCCAGGAGTTTATCCTGCCGTAGCACAATCAGCCCTGAGAATTTGGGGGTCCAAAGTTCGGAATCCAAAGTGTGTGTGTGTGTGTGTGTGTGTGTTCATCTGATCTGAGTGAAGGACAGGCCGCCCATTTATCAGCGCTTTCCCTCTCAATGGAACTAATTGTGCCGTGAGTCCGAGCAGCCTGGATCATTTAGGTTGATGTCCGCTGATCATCAGCAGGGAGAATTAAAACAACGGCATCAAGATTGATTCAGCAGCTAAGCATCATGTTGATATTTATGTTCAACAATGCACACAAACAGCACAAATCTGGGGTAAATCAAAGAAAGTGTGGCAACTCAGTGGGAAATTACATTTAGACAATTGATTGAGCATAAATTACATAATACAGCTGTTGTAAAGTATAGCTGATCTTTCACTCCTTTTCCAGAAGCTTTTGGAACCCTGCTGTACTCACAACTACAGATTATCATAGGTTTTTAAAAAAAAGTTGCCCTGCGATCACAATAAGGACATTAAATAAGTAAAAAAGCATCACGGAATCATTCAGATGGAAATGAATGTCAAAATAATATAGCATGTTAGCAACAACACATACCTTGCAAATTCTCTATTTTTTTTCCGTTAAGTTTCTCATCAAAGCCAGAACAAAAACAAGATTACCCGAACAAATGGATTTTTGAAGCAAATCTATTGCTAAAACCTAGCTAAGAGGTTGAAAAAAATTACGTCACTTCATGCTTTGTTACCTTACCTAAGTGTTTTTACCTTGGCTACTTTGTACTTGTACTGAGTATCAAAAATGTAAGCTACTTTTACTCTGTAGTTGACTACATTTTTGATACATTTTTTGCTTATCTATTTTGCTCTGCTATTTTGAAACTTTGAGGTGTTCATTTCCTTTCTATAGTAGGGAATTAAACCTCATGAATAAAGAGTTACTTGTTTTTCACCTTTATTGGCGTGTTTCGAGCCTAAATTCTGTATGAGTAAAATGCTTATGTTCTTTTAAAATTGGATACTTTATGACTTTTATGTCGTTTTGGAATTTGTGACTTGTACCCTGTTGTAGAGTATTTTTATCAGTAAGGAATTCAAATACTTAAGTATGATTTTCACGCTATTCACAGTGAAGCTCCAGAAGACAACACCGTCACGGTAGGAGAGGGGCGTTTGTTGCTCTCAGTCTCTTCAAACGATGAAGTTTGATCAAGTGGGTCAGAAGATGAATGTTTTGCTGATGGAGGCGTGAGAGTGAGATCTCTCGTAGCCTCTTTTGTGTAAGATCTTTTTCGCCATGAACCCATCCCTGTGCTCTGCAGAGACCAGGAGAACACAAACACTCTTCTTACAGCTTCAGCCCCCCAGCACCAGGGACTCCACGGATAATTGGACACCTTGAGTAAGAAAACCCGGTGGAATAAACGCGCCACGGGTAAAGTTGCATCAGCTAAATGGAATGTAAACACTTGTAATCGCGAGATAAGGCTGCCAAACATGCTTTTTGCGATCAGATCAGAAATAGTTAGCAAGAAAAGATGTTTGAACTGTCTGAAATGTTTGGAGATGGACTTTTATTTACCTCCTTTGAAGTTGAAGCTGGTTAGATTTTGGATTTGATTTCAAGTATTCAGTGAGTGTTTAGATGTTCCAGCAGGGCCTTCAATAAATTGACTGAATTACAATGGATTTTAATTATGTTTTGTTCACAAATACTTTCCTCTAAATGGTCTGCTTATTTTTGTAGTTCTTCATAGGGCCAGACAAGTTCATATTAAAGCATTTATCCAATCACGTTTCAGACATCATTTGTTATTATGCAGAAAAAAGCTGTGGTGTATAAAAGTACCTGAGTTAATTGACTTTTTTGGCTACTTTGTACTTGTACTGAGAATCCAAATGTATAGGGAAAAAATGTAGTGTTTGCTATTTTTTTTGCACATATGAGTTTAACCGAGACTGACTTTTTGTTCTTTTTTTTAATCTATTTTGTTCTACCGTTTTGAAACATTGAGGTGTTGAGTATAATTTCTATATTAGGAAATAAAACAAACTAAAACTAAAAATAAGAATTTCTTGTTTTTCACACTTCTTGGTGTTTTTTGTGCCTACATTCAGAGTAAAATACTTAAATACTTAAAATTGGAAGTCGTATTTTACACAGTACTTATACCGTAATACCGTACTTTTATGTATGTTTGTATGGTTTACAGGTAATCTTCACACCTCTGGACTGTAAGTAGAACATAAAATAATAAAATAAATAAAACAGAGGGAAAGAAAGCATTTTTCCACATAAAAAGAGTAATTATAAGGCGCACAGTTCATTTTTAAGCAGATTGTACGTGCACATTGCAATCCATAAATGACAGTGAGTCACTTAGGATGAGTCCATAAATGTGAACGTAATGCAGAAATGCGGGACGGGATTCATCTGGGTCAGTCTGTGCTACAGGTGGATGTTTGGGGGAACGGACCCTCAGCTCTCCTAGCTCCAGTCGGATTCCTTTCATGGCCCTGGACACCTGCATCAGGCACAAAGGCCAGCTTGAGCTTTTGTCCGAGTTTCTGGAGAGACAGAGAGTAAGACAGAGGGAAGTAGCGGGGGGTTGGGGTGTTTCTGACCTCAGCCGTGGCGAAACAAAGTAACACAAATGGGCTTTGGGCAGGCCACAGCTGTAAAGGAGAGTGATGGACAGCAGGGTGGGTGGTCCGAGAAACGACAAAAAAGAAGAAGAGACTAAGCACTAGAACGGCCCTAAAGTACCTGAAAGCCGAGCGAGGAACTTTTTGCAGCTTTGCAGAACCTAGTCTAAACCGACACAAGGGTGAGATATGCGTTACAAAGACGAGAGCGAAAAAAGCTTGTCTTTGCTTAGTTACTCTTGCAAACGCTTTTTTCTTGATGTTGGATGTCAAATATTCACAAGAATTACAATTTATATGAGTCTATATGGGTCTGTGTGTTATTTATCAATCATTGTAAATGCTACACTGCAAAACACAAACGTAAATAAAGCTTGATATTAGACAATACATCTCTTTTTTTAAACAAGAGATATTAACTATCTTAGAATTAGATTAGATTAATTTACTTGTTTCGAGAAAATACGACTTATTTCAAGCTTTCTTACCAGGTAAGAATTTTTCACCCTATTGACAGATACTCTTAATTGGCTTTTTTTGCTCGTTTTGTTTTTTCTTTCGCCAGTTTTTTCATTTTGCAGTGTATAAATATCAGCAGTTTAAAGCTTCACTGACACTTTGGTCAGACTGATCAGTCTTTGTTTAGTTGCTCTTGCAGACGTTTTTTTCTCGAAGTTTGACTTAAAAATTCACAAAAATATCATTTTTCTGAATTTAAATGAAGAGTCTGTGTGTGAATTTATGGTTGTCATTGAATCTAAAATTATTCGCAGTTTAACGATTCACTGACACTTTGAATTTCATTAGAAGGTCATTTACTCTTGTTTGGTCAGATAAAGCACAGTTGAACCCTGAAGATGGATGGATTTTTCATTAATGTTTGACTTAACACTCTTTTAATGAATAAAGGCAGTTGCGGCCTAGTGGTTGGGAGTTGGACCTGGTAAATTATGAAGATGGACCTCATTCCTGCACTGCAAAAAATACATTCTTGACAAGCCTGAATTTAGAAAATGAATATCGTGAAAGATTAATTTGCTTGATTGAAGAAAATAGGTCTTGCTTCAAGTTGTCCCCGTAAAACCTCTAATAGACCTCTAATCTTTAACTCTTCCATCATGGTGGCGCTCTAATGGTGGCAAATAAAGCCTAAACACTTTTACATGCACCTGTTATGTTGTAAGAAAGAGCAATTGAAGCAATTTGTCCTAAAAAGAGCCACATGAGTTTTAATTACAATCTTATGACTTAGTATTAGATGCACTTATACACATTATTATTAATATTTAAATCAATCCGCTGAGTCAGTATGTAAAAGCCCCATACGACCCAGGATGTTATAGTGCAGTCTATCACTTAGAGGTGGTGTTCTACTAGATGTGTCATTCTATTAGAGGTTTTACAGTAATTATACTTCATTTAAGTTTTATTTGACACATTATGTTTTTCCTTGTATTGTTTTTCAACGTGAATTTTTTGCAGTGTTTTGAATAAATTGTTAGTCAAAAAGCCACAGGTCAGCGTTCCTGGTGTTCTTCTACACAGACCTCAAGACTCGTCTCTTTTGCGTTTGCTTATTTGTGTCAGGGTCCTTGTAATTTAGCCGCCTTTGTCTGTTTTGTCTCATCTTTCACCTCACTTATTTTTTAACTACAGTAAGAGTTGCTTTGTGTGTACGCCCGGCTTGTCTTCTCCAATGCTCTACCAGGCTGATTTGCAGTTGAAAAGAGTGGATTGTACTTGAACACACTGAATAAGCATTGAGTTGGTTTGAAGAGAAGAAGGTTGTTTTTCAGTCTGACTAAATCTTGACTAGTGTTGAGAGCTGTCCGTGCCATTGGATTTGGATCTCTGCAGTCATTGTGACTGGCACAAAGCGCAATGGTGGAATTGCAATTCAGGTGTTTTCACTGGTCAGTATCTTCTTCTTTAGATACCGCTATGTGATTGGTTGAGTCTCAGGTTGTGTCCCGCCTTCAGGCTCAGATTTGCTGTGATTGGCTCCAGTTCCCCGTGACCCTGAAATAGAAAAGAAATTTAGAAAATGAATGGATGAGTTATTAGACTTTATTAATCCCACAAAGATTCATTTGGTTCATGAGTCAACAGATCTAAAACACCAACAGAGCAATTGTGCAAAGAAAAACCAAAAATAGTGCAAAGTACAACTGCTGTGTCATCAATACTGTGATGTGAAGCGGGTAAAGGATGAGCTGAGTTTGACCGAGTTTTGCTTTATTAAAATTAATGTATGAACAAATTGTATTGATCCCACAGTCGGGAAATTCAATTACTGGACAGCTGCAGATAAACGGTAAGAAAAAGTGATAAGAAAAAGATAGTAGTACGATAGTAACAATGGAAAAAAAACACAGTTATTTGTAGCACTAAAGATAAAGCAAATAAACATAAATAAAGAATAGCAACATATGTACATATTTACAGCTCAGAATTGGTTGAGATATTTCCAAGGAAAAAATCATGCTTGAAATAGTCACGCTTGATCAATATAGATGATCACACACAAATAGGAATTTGAAATTTGAACATTTTAAACAAAAATATGTGGTTTTAATGAATATTATACGATATTTTATCTAACATCTTAACTGTTCAGGCTGTTTCTTATGTTTGTTTGTTTTTTTTTTTTAATACAAGCCTTTACTGAATTATAGTAATAATTCTATAACAACGTTTCTAGAATTGTTTGATTTTACAACTTCACCAGATTTCCATAAATTTGCGAAATAAATCTGCATCCTAGTGTTGCGGTACGAAGAGGCTGTGGACAGCAATCCTAAATATCAGATTATAGCGTTAAACCTTATCCAGGCTGCCACATCCAATTGTTCAAACTGTAGATTACTGTAATCTGTTACATTCCCCTTTGCATTCATATTCCAAGCACTCCTTGTACATACAGTGTCATGCATTCTGTACAGAATGGGCAGTTGTGGCCTAATTTGGGAAGTGAACTTGTGACCCAAAGGCCAGAGGTTTTAATCCAAAAAGCGAAGATTTTGAGCAAATCTCTAGAATAGAATAAAATGCCTTCATAAAATCATTGTAGACATTATTTTCTCATAGCCTTGAAGACAATCAATTGTTTTGAAATAAAAAACAAATCTATACTTTTTTTCATATTTAAATCATATTTAAAAAGCCTTTGTTTTCTTTTTTTTTTGCATTAGATGCTTTTTGCAAAAGCTCTCCATCTATGACACTCCACTGCATTATCACAGAAAAAAGAAATCACTTCTGAAGTAATACCTCACACCCTATCTGTGCCAATGACGGCATCTGGGGTCTCCTTCCTTTTCCATCCCATACCACTCTTACATGAAACATCCATCTCTGCTTATGAAAAATTGAGGACTCATGAATAGTTTACAGGTCTGCGGTGGGGTTAGTGTCAGTGGGTTCGTAGGAAGTGAATAGACATGGAGAGCCGAAGAACTAATGGCTACAAGTCACAAGACGAATTTCACACTAAAGATTTTAAAGAAGAAAACACACTGTGGAGATGCACTTTCATCAGCACCACAGATGAACTTCATCCGGTTCCATTATTCCAGAATTTGTGCTGGCTGTGAGAAAACTTTGAGCATGAGTCAATCCATTTTCAAGTTTGTTTACAATATTTATGAAGATCTGTACTGTGTGAGTGTAAAAGTGTTGAGTCAGACGCCGGCGGGATGATGGGCACGGCATGTGCTGCCCACACTAGTGGGTGGTGAGCATCACCATCACCAGAGCTCTACCTTCTCATTTTGATCACCAGAACTTTCATCAGCCCTGCGGGTCCAGATCTCCTCCAACCCAAACATCCAAACCTACACGCATGAGTCCTTCTCCATCCCTAATATTCCAAACCTTGCTGAACATAGGGATGCTTTTCAGATCACAGTTTGTACCTTTGATGTTTTACAACTCATGTTTTTTTTATTTCCCTTGAAGAACTTTATCAAGTAAAAGTCTCTAAGAAATGAATATAGTAAATTTGTGTATTTATATGGTAATGATTGGAGTTGGTGTCGTGGTCTAATGAATAAAAAAAGGTGAAGCAAAAGAATGGGAAAATAACCATGCATAGGCAGAAGATACTGCAGCGGATATAAATGCAAGTATGGAGAGACAGACGGACTGACAGAAAATGGATGGATGGATGGATGGATGGATGGATGGATGGATGGATGGATGGATGGATGGATGGATGGATGGATGGATGGATGGATAGATAGATAGATAGATAGATAGATAGATAGATAGATAGATAGATAGATAGATAGATAGATAGATAGATAGATAGATAGATTAATCCATTAAAGCAATGCATTCCAGCATAACATCTAAGATCTGGCTGAAACACACATTTTGGAATGAATCAGTTGTATGGCTAAACTTTTGCAGAAATGGAGATTTAAATGTCATTTAATGCGCTGAGTCGTGTAAAACGAGAATTTCAGCTTAGTCAGAAGTGTTGAGTCAGATTATCTAACATGGCAGCTAATGTGAGTTGGCAGCGTCGGCTCACACAGCATCAGGAGTCTTTCTCATCTTCCTGCTGGAGTTGGTTGTAGCAGCATCACAGAATCACATTACTCTTGGAGTCTTGTGGTTTGTAAATGCCACTATGTGCTTCTGTTGGTCCCGTCAAGATCATAATAATAATAATAATAATAATAATAATAATAATAATAATAATAATTATTATTATTATTATTATTGTTTTATTTGTTATTTGTATTATTATTATTACTAATAACAATAATATTATAGTGCAATTATTTCAAATGCCTCAAACAATTATCATTTCAGATTTCAATCCTGTTCAGTTTAAGAAAAAGTGTTGTTATGTTGTTATTATCACAATATTAAATTATAAGAATTCAATTTTTTTAATTATTTCCCATCACTTCTTACTTGCTAATAAGAAACGTCTGTTCACAAATGGCGTTGGCACATTTTCACAGTTGGTGGAATCCAGCATCACCAGAGGATGTGAAGCCAGTTCCATTCCATACTTCCATCGCTGCATGCTCTCCTGAGATTAGCCCATAAAGTCTGTCCACAACATATCCCGTCCTGCTGTAACTCTTGCATTCATTTATCTCTGACAAGCAGAGCCACGTCTCTAAACAAGCCTAGATGTTCTCCACCTTTCACACAGTCTGCTCTTTGTTTTGGTGTCTGAACATTTGTCACTAGAAATCTACTGGTGTGATCGGGACAAGCATGGTTAAAGTATTCACATGAAATTCATCATTCTTTGCAATTTTATTTTATGAAATTTGAAGAGAAATGGAGTGCGTGCTATGGGTTTTTTCTCACTCCAAAATCGCCACTCGATATCAATGCACTGAGGAACTCAAGACCACCTCACGAATCCATTGGAGAAGTTGACCACTGCTATGATTTGAAAAAGTGTTGTCAGTTTTTCGATAAAGCCACTCGAAAACATACACAAACCCACAGTGGGCAGCATTAAGCCATGGACACTCTGCATCACTTTAACATGGCCAACTCTTTAAACACTACATTAATATTTCAATATGGTTTATTTTTCATTTGAGTAGTTTTACATTTTTTCATGTTTTTTTTCATGAAAGAATAACACCAAGCAAAGTACATTATATTGTATTTATTATTTTATTGTAATATAAATTGAATGTATTTATTATTTTATTGTAATTTCAAAATATTTTATTGTATTTTATCCTTTTATTGTATCTCTTTCTCGCATGTACCCCCCCCCATCCAATGTTTATATGATGGACGATTGTTAGTTCATTGCATGTTGTACCATGTAAAATGTGTATATGGGAATTAAAATTTGAATTTGATTTGAATTGGAAGTAAAAGTCCCCAGAACGGTAAAATATTAACACCCGATTGAGTACAATTTACTCTTTTCAAAGAGGGACAAATTGTTAAATCTTGAGAGTGAATTTAATCATTTACTGTGCGTTTGAAGCATATCAAGGTCATTGTTACTAGCGATTGTTACTGTTGTACTTTGTTCTTGATGGCTATTAATTACATTTTACAACTTGTTTTCTGCGTTAAGAAAAGTATGGTTTCATCTCAATTTTTCCAAAGCATTCCCATTTGCACAAGATCAAACAAAAGTAGAAATTGAAATTCCTCAACTCACACTTTTAGGGTTTTCTTCTTCACAACTTTATATTTTTCCTTCTTCATCATAAACTTGTGAGTGATATCATCCATATGACAAGCCATATTGAAATTGGTGCTCTGCTTTTAACCCATCCAGTGAAGTGCACATACACACAGTGAAGTGAACGCACACAACCCTGGAGCAGTGGGCAGCCTAAACAGTTGTCACCCTGGGGGCACGTTGGCTTTAGTGTCTTGCCCAAGGACACTTAGTTGCAGAACTCGCCATAGGTGACGCCTATTAAGCCATTTTTGGATCTATTTTGGGACATTTTATTGTCCTCAAATCACCAGAAAACCCCACAACAAACATTGAGTGGATACCCCATGACTGGTCTTAGCAGGCCCTGGAGATGTGGTGTGATTTGCAAATAATAGCTTGCCACACGGCTCAGGGTAAATCAAGCTTGCTGTTTAAACCACGTAAAAGCCTGCCACTTAACCCCCTCCCCGCCCCCCGCTGCTAGCCCAGAGATTGCCTGCATTTTTATGCTAATCTCAGGGTCTGTCACGTATCCCAGGAGCCTCCAGTGCATGGGCCTTAAACACATGTCCACAGCCCCCTCTCCCTTCTACCCAAATCTGTTTGAGTCAAAATCCCTCCCCCTCCATTTCGTTCCTGCTTCTCATTTGGGGAGAAGGAGTGAATGAACTGACTCCTCTCGCCTCCCAGGATTATTTGCAGCATGTAAGGTAAGTACCGGCCTGATCAGTGACCTTACAGGGCTGTAAAAGGTTCTGCATTTGTCGGCTGTGCCATTAAACAAGTCAGTTTGTCTACGGTGAAAAAGTTATTCATCCACAGGCTGCGCTCTACTTTACCTGAAAGCCTCACAAGGTCTTGGTGAAGTGGAGAATTACTTCAAGGACTTTGAAAAACATGCTGCAAGGACTTTGAGTCACCGAACCTACTCGAATAAATGCTACACAAAACTTTTGTGAACAGCAGTGAACTGAGCACACGGCCCTGTGGAGCTCCAGGGTTAGTGTGGTAGTGCTGGACGTGCTCTTTCAATCTGGACTCACAGCGGGTCTTTCCGTCAAGAAGTCCTGAAATCAAATGCAGAGGGATGATTGTGTTTTACTGAAATTCAAGAACAATAAGTTACATTTCTTTCTTTCTTTTTTTTTTTCTTTAAGCGTGCCTTTTTTTTTCTTACAGCAAAAAGAAAAATTGTATCTTAAAATTTGGTCAAAAATAGAGTGAAGTGTAACTACCTTTTTTTTCCAGGCTATTGCCAGTCTCACTCACATTACTTTACTTTTCTTTGAGTAGTGAGGCGCACATTTATTACATTTATTTTTAAAGATATATGGCATACATTTTTTTTTATCGGAATATATGGCGCAGAGTCACAAACATTCAGATTATAATTTAATCTTAAACCCTAAAACCCTTTAAACATTTTTGTATGTTTAAATCTCCGATTTAGATAACCAACCAAGATCTTTCTAAAACTTTATTTGTTTGGACTTTTCATTTAAAAATTTTCAACTGAACTTGAATTTGGTTCTCTCTCATGTTTCAGCCCTAAGCAAAATAAGTAAACAAGCAAAGATCCATGTCAAATCTGCTCTGCCAACTGGAGCAAGCTTGTAGATGAAAGCCCCTGGATTGATGAGCGGGTGGGCCGGATGCTGTAAAGCCAACAGGTGGGCTGGAGAGTGGAAACGAGGTGGATGATTTGTCAGGCAGGAAGGAGGAATAGCAGTGGGGGAAGTTAGAGTTTAGGGCAGCCATGTTTAAAAAAGCGCCTGAAGGTTAATAGTGGTGCTTTCGACATTCTGAATCTTCAGGGAAGATCTGTTCTTTTGGGAATCTGGTCTTTCTGGCAGAATTTTGGGTTATTTGGCATCCATTTCGCAATGCAATGGATTTTTCAGTGGTGTAAAATCCTTAAGTAAATTAACTTTAAAACATATTTTTTGGCTACTTTGTACTTGTAATGTGTATCAAAAATAATTTTACACAACTGTTACTCTCTTACTTGACTACATTTTTCATTGAGTATCTGTACTCTTTACTCAACTACATTTGAACGAACACTCTTTATATTGTGTTTGTCTGTGTCAAGCCGACATCTTCTACTGCGGTTAATTCTTTGTGAGGACAAGGCAATATCGCCATCTGCAGGATGCTGATAGCTACTGGATGCTATTTATGAGGTAAATCACATATACTTTGAGTTTGACTGAGAATATTTGTGTTTATTTTTAATCTATTTTTTCTGCCATTTTGAAAAATTTAGGTGTTCTACATTGTGAAATAAAACTTCATAAATAAAGAATTTTTTGTTTTTCCACATTTCTTGCTGTTTTTTTTTTTAGCTTAAATTCAGTACGAGTAAAATACTCAAGTTCTTTTAAAATGGGATACTTTACGACTGTTACTCAAGTCTTCTTGGAATTGGTGACTTCTAATGGAGTCATTGTTACAGTACGGTATTGGTACTTTTAATTAAGTATGGTTTTCAGGTGCTCCTCTGGGCCTTCTTGCTACAAGCGTATCTTCTGACAATAACATTGACAAAGCAGCTGTTAAAGTTCATGGTTTCATTTGTGCTTTATCAGAAGCGCTAGTAAAGCCCTTCTCCTGCCCTGACTTGTTCCATTCTTCATGTGCCACTGCTTCCTTTAATCAGTGGCAGACAGAAGGGCATTGGGCTCAAATTAATGGCTCCCAACCATAAACATTGCATTTCAGAGATGTCGGCTTCCTGTTTTCCCAGGCACACGGGTCGTGGAGTGAGCTTTGGAAGTCACCGTGAGGTCAACCTTCCTCCCAGATAACGTTTCTGTCCCCTTGAGGGGGAGATACCAGAGCTCTAACTCACAAGTATCTCAACAACTCTTCTCATTCAAACCATTTGCACAATAGACCTATGGAGTAATGAACTAGCTTTTCCAGATAAAGATGCCACAGGAATTAGGAGCTGTTTGTAGATTCCTGTGTGAGTCTGACATGGTAGTCATGTTTGGAATTACCCTCTGGATAAATATGGGTGATTAACTCTTTTAACTCGAGTAAAAGAATACTTGAGTAAAATATTGCGGTGAAAGCTACTCTATTACAAGTTACAAGTCATCGATTCCAATTCCAACTACCCCGGTTTGCGAAGGTCCTAGATGAAGAAAACCCTGAGTAGCGAAATGCGTCGCCGCGAAAATTTAATTCAGAATTTTGAAATGTTTTTGTTATGGACGCGAAAATTGTCAATGTAATTGCATGACATTACTTCATGATGGCGGTAACTGTTCATGTGAGTTTCTGTGTATTTTTACGAACATCTGGCAAAGGGCAAACTAAACAGCTGCTATGTAACATGTTTTTATCACATTTGTTTCCAATATTTCATAATTTATAAAAACAATTACTGAATTTACGAAGTCGTGGCACGGATTAGATAGATTACATGTAAAATGCGGCTCTCGGCACAAATTAATTTCATTAGTCAGTGTACCACTGTATTTTACTCCACTAAATTTAGTACTGAATTTAGACTAAAAAAACATCAAGAAATGTGAACAACAAGAATCTCTTTAATTATGAGGTTTATTTCCTTACATGAAATGAAATTGAACACCTCAATGTTTCAAAATGGCAGAACAAAATAGATAAAAAAGGAATAAAAAGTCTCCGTCAAACTCAAATGTGAGAATGTAAGAAAAAGTGAGAGTCTGTGTCAGTGTGTCCCGCTCTGTGATTGGTTAGGACAAGGGTTGATGGGATTGGCTCCCAGTGACACAGAAATAGAAAAGCGTAAAATTGATGGATTTTCCAACATGAGTACTTCCTGTTCCAAATGACTGTTCCTGTAGAGTAAGAGTTTCCTGCTTTGACGGACTCTTTCATCCCTTTTCTTCACTCTTTAAGTTGTCATGGAGACATGGCAACCTTGTTACACTAAAGTGTGATCCCTAAGAAGTCAGAACATTATTCTTGAGCTCTCGTTAAATTACAACATGGCCTCCGAGAGAATCTATTTGTTATTCAAATTAAAAATGAATGTGAATCCGTCTGCTGTGGATTACGCGGACATTATGTCTCATTTGGAGGTTTAAGTGAGATGAAAGTTGTTTGGATGAGCAAATTTCTTTCAGACATCAACATTTTGAGTGTTACATTAAATTATGTTGAAACATTTATTACATAATCTCTGATTTTTCTCTGAAAATAATGTCAAATAATTAATCAAGCAACAATAGACATTGTAATATAATACAAACAAATCGATGGACAGATCGATATAAATAGACTGCTTAATTATTAAACATTAATATTTATGTTTTTCACATTTACTGTCATTGTAACTAAAAGAAATGTGCAGAAAAAGGAAAATTCCAGACACAAAGAATAATTAGAACTTTTCTTCTTATTATTATTATTAATACTACTAATAATAATAATTATGTTGTTATATAATATATTTTATTACTATTAATAACAGCACTAATAATATCAATACCAATATTAATAACAATAAAAAATAAAATATTGTTTGCATGCAGATCAGTTAAAACAATAAATTAAATATTGCTCTGGTGTAACAAAAAAGTTAAGAATGCAATTATAGTCTGAAAAAAATATTATATGTAAAATGTATTTCATTTATTTATTTTTCATTTATTATCTTTTATTTCATTTTACTATAAACATCATTATCAAACATCTGTGACACATAATATCAGAAACAGGATATTATTCACCTTGCATATCACATTTCAATTCATTGAATGACACTTTGTCTTCATCCGCTGTTGCGTCCATCTCACACTTTGCATAATCAGTTCTGTCCTGTCTCTGTGGATCCAGTTTATTTGTTCTGCTTTGTTAACAGCAGTAATTCTTACAATAACTCTGCTTCTATATTATTTATTACTACAAATTCACAGAATACCGACTTTATTAGTTTGGAAAGCTTTTTTTAAACAAGGTCTTTTTATTTTTACATTTTCAGTTCAAACTTTAGACTAAGAAACAAGCCAGAACAAAACAACACACACAATAACTTTACCCCACTCGCAGTAAGACATTTAGTGAAGTTTACACATGAGCAGATTACAATGTAGTAAAATATACCAATAATAACAAAAGAACCACAATGACACATGTGCACACAATTGTAATTTTTAGAGAATATTATATTATATAAAACACAAACATTCTCATTTATGTTGTCAGGATTTTCAGGGTTGAATTCTTTACTTCGTAATGATCTAACGAAGTTCAGAAAAGGTTACGATGTTGAGTTGAATCTCTGGGTAGAAATCTGCAGAGCAGGGGTGTCAAACATACGGCCCGCAGGCCGGAACTGGTCCCCAAGGAGGTTTGATCAGGCCCGTAAAAAAATTTGAAAGTGAAAAAAAATGCATAAAAGGCTTGGAAATGTTTTTTTTTAATTAGCTGCAATTCATGGATTATCCACAGTTTCTTCAGAATAGAACACCGTATCACTTTCAGACAGACTGAAAACCTTGGTCTCTACCTCCACTGCACCCTCATTAGCCAAAATGTTGTTATCCAAACGGAGAAAAGTAGATATAGAGTGTTGAATAAACAAAAGGGACCACGTTATATTTATTTACAGAGATATTTCTAATGAAATATGAGGTAGTTCATGGAATGTTTTGGAGAAGGGCAGTTGAACAAAATGAATAAATTTCAATTAGTTCCTAATGTTTTTGTGCTTCTTTTCATCAAAACAAAGAAAAGACATAATTTTTGGAGTATGGTATAATTTTAATGGTCTGGCCCACTTGACATCTCACTAGGCCACATATGGCCCACTATGTGAAACGAGTTTGACACACCTGATGTATGTTTTCCTGTTTGCAGAGTTGCAAGGTTCCTGAGATCCAGTAAGGGAACGTCGGTGGATGTGGATCTTTCTATTTCAGCAGAATCATCCTCCTGGCCAGTGATGTGCAGAAAGCCAGAACTTTGCGATGACGAATATTGAGTTGTAAATCTTTATTTGAAGTTGTGAAAACTGATGTAACACCAGCAGATCAAGTGTTTACAACACCAGAGGTTGACGGTTCAATCCCCAGCAAAGCGTAGCGTTTATGTTGTAATATGGCACAGAGCCAAAATCACACAGCAGCATCTTTTCC
Source organism: Paedocypris micromegethes (assembly GCA_028031935.1). Classification (NCBI taxonomy): domain Eukaryota; kingdom Metazoa; phylum Chordata; class Actinopteri; order Cypriniformes; genus Paedocypris; species Paedocypris micromegethes. The sequence continues at coordinate 6,552,738 of CM051498.1, forward strand.
CACAATGTTTCCAAAAGAGCCCTATGGGATGAACCGCAAGATTCCGCAATCTTGAACTTTAAATTGCAAGCAAAACTTCAATCTGAAGTGACGTGCGGATCAACAGCATTGAGTGAATAAACCCAAGTCAGATTTTTCTCATTCTGTGTTTACATTCTGTCATTGTGGTCTGTAATGGGCAGGAAGCTGCTGGAGTTGGCCCGGTGACAAGCTCCACACACACACACACACACACACACACACACACACACACACACACACGCTCTGTCAGGCCCGGCCAGGAAGAAAAGCACTTCACCGAAGGGAATAACAGAGGAAGACATTGAAAGAGTGAGTAAGAGAAAGGCAAGGAAATCACACAATGGCTAAATCTCAAGGCCGCACCAAAGGAGAACCTTCATAATTTTCTCCCCTCTTGCACCGCGGAGCTGGAAGTGGAGGGGGGCCACACGGAGGGGGATTAGACGCTAATGCATTTCTGCTCCGCTTTAATCCCTGTGATTACCTCACAAATAATATCACGTCGACCTGTTTTGTCTTCTTGGGTTTTCTTGAGAAAGCACAGGTGTAAATGCCTCCATCTACCTCAGATTATTTACCGCTAACAGGCTAGTCATCAGCGCGCATGGCTAATGTGAAAGCCGTCCATTCCTCCCTCCCTCGGGTTGCATTTGTTAGGAGCTTTAACGTCAACTTGAATTCTCATCTACGCCAGAAAGCTTGTAAGGACAGTTCACTATGTGGTGCGGGACGGAATAGGTGGCGCTAAAGGCATGCTTTGGTTGTTAGCATTTCCGGATTTATTAGCTAAATCATTCCACCTATCTCCTCTGTTTATTTTTTGGGGATTCTAACTTCTTTGGCAAGGATGCGAAGCTATTGGTTTGCATCAAGTTCTATATGAATGAATGACTTTAATTATCCCACTAAGAGGAAATGTCTAAGTTTTTTAAAGAAATTTCTACATTTCATTAGTCATGGCTTGGCCTATGATGATATTTTTGTTCATTGTTGGGAAAATGGTTCATTTTGAGTTCATTCCATGTGGCAATTGTTCGCTTTTTTTAGGGAAGGGATGGAAAAAAGAAGGAAAAAAAATTATAATTTAATTTGTGTGTGTGTGATTATGTTGATGAATCATTGCAACACGTACATACATATGTATATAAATACAGTACAGATAGTGTGTCTGTGTTTTGCTCTGTGATTGGTTGGCACAAGGCGTGTTCCGCCTACAGGTCCAGAGTTGCTGTGATTGGCTTCAAAGCTCAAAAATGAAGACCTTAGTGTCTCAATCTATCTGTATTCATATTTCATAACCTCAAATCTCTTTCTTAATGTTGAGCTGTTCCGTACTGTTGAGCTTCGAGGGCTTTGCAGACGCAATTGATTGTGGCTGTTGTTATTTGCGCCGGTGAGCAGCGGCCTGATAGTCATCATGGCTTTATTAGAGATGCTCAGAGGAGAACAAACACGTCTGCTTCTCAAAATCAGCCTGTTAACATGCTTTGTGTCTACAGAAATAAGCGCTCACTCTCTGCGTATGATTTGGATGGCAGACAGAATTTCTTTTTTGTGTTGGGGTTTTTTGCGAAGGCAGGATTATTGTGCGAAGTGTCAGGCAACAGACAAAATCTTTTCCCTTTCCAGAAAGTAAGAAAAACCCACTTTTTTGTACGCTGATGTTTTGAACTGTTAAACGTTGTTTGGGAAAGGAAGAACAAACAGTTAAAAAAAAGTACGAATTTATTATAAAAAGTCTCTGATGTTTTAGGCACATTTGTACATAAATGCAAGGTGAATTTTGTTTTCTTCAAGCAATGAATTTCATATTCAAGTTTCCTCTTTTGACAGGCTGTGATTTATGTTCTATTCATATACAAATCCATCTCCGTTTTAGTGCCAATATGGCAAAGCAGCCTCAAATCAGTTTAAAAATAATGTTTATATACAAACAAATAGTTGCTTACATTTTTTATAGCTGAAGTTGTGCTATAAATGTATTTTTTTTTTAATTATTCAAAATGTAACGAACGTTTCATTTGACATCAAAATATGAAAAGGACAGCTAAAATTTCCCACAAAGTTGATGACTTAAAAGTCCCATTATGAATACACAAATGTGTACATAAAATGGCACATTTTTTTCAGTGTATTATTTTTACTTTACTGTTAATTTTATCATGATTCGAACAATAAATGTTTATTATTATTGTGATTAGATTATGTACCTTAAATGTTCTGTTTGCATTGGATTACGTTGAAATGCTGGATCGCTTCAGTCTACACATCTCTGGCTTTCCTCAGTGGTTAAACATAATTCTGGAAAGAATAAATACAGGTGAGAAAAAAATAAATCTTAACCCGACAACAACTGGTGGAGCTTCTGTTGGGCTAATGTGGAGGTTTTTCAGCACTTCAGATGGTGACAAGGGTCTATTTCTTCGCTGAGATGTTGTGTCTGGGGTTTGGAGGTCTGAGCCGACCTAAGAAATATAATATACACGGTTCCCTCTGTGGGTTAAGAAGTTTTCTCATATTTAGTCTTTAGATATTTCAGTACGTTAAAATATCCATTACATGCTTTCCATCCTCCATTCTCTTCTCCTACAAAGCTTACACAGTGTTTCTGCCCAAAATAAGACCGGTTTTGTTTGCTCAGAAGACAAAAAAAAATAATAATAATTAAATAAATAATATATTTATATATATAATATACATACATACATACATGTTTCATTTTTTTTGTATTTGCCTTTTGCACACATATATTTTGTCGTTTGCAATATTCTTGTATACTTTTTTCTTGTATATTGTGTAATATTCAAACTGTTTCTTGCATTATACATATATTGTAGTTATTTATTTTGGTTATTCAGTGTGTATATTTTACCGTTCTCATCTTTCTTTTTGCACCAAACGGAGTAGCAATACCAATTTCAACTCTGTGATACAATGACAATAAAGGCATTCCATTCCATTCTATTCTATTCTCTCTCTCTCTCCCCCTCTCTCTATATACATATTGTATAAATAATTTTATTATTATTATAATAATATGTTACTTTGTTACTACACATGTGTCTGATGTCATTAGTAATTTTGGTATTGTTATTCAAGCCTTAATCTCTTTATACTAAAATCGATTGCTTTATATGATAGATGTTCCAGAACCATAACGCATATTGATCCAACATTGTCAGAATTATTGTAACTCATGTCAAAGAAATCAGAGCAGAGAATCAGAGAAGTGCCAGACACAAGGTCAAATGGATTTATCTGTAATGGCACGTGGCCTTCAACAAATTTACGCTTTTCCGATACCGGCTGAGAGCAAGTGATAAGCCTTGTACACTTCAAGAGATTGAATTCAACTTTAGATGCGGCATGTCACCTTGAGCACATCCAGATGATTAGTGGCGAGCGCTTCCATTCGCTAGCTCCATTTCCCAGGAAATACCCGTATCCCCTTCTCTCCGAACTCGGCTTTTTTGAAATTCCCCTTCCTCAATCCCACTCGGACTCCTTTAGCTTGCATTAATTGGATTCTTTAATTAGTTCCAGTAATAAGAACAAGCAGCGTGATGTTCTTTGGCCTGTAATGCTCAGTTTAACTGGGTCATTAATGATAGTATTCCGCACATTACTCGGGATTCTTGCATTCGCTTTTCCTCCCACGGCAGGTTTCTCCATTGCAGCCTAGTCGATAAAAAGGAGGTGCGGTGGAGGAGAGGGTTCCTTATACCCTGACGAGGGGTGGGAGGAGTATGCAAATTGGCGGGTAACAGCGGCAGACAGTTTTAATTACCTTGTTAAGTAGGTCCATGAAGCCGCCAGCCGTCGAAGGGATTTGGGAGATTTGATTCAGTAGCTGCAGAAAACAAACTGACATGACATTTCCGGCTTACAGACAACAAGCTTCCTCTACATTCAGACGTCTGAGATGTTTTGGTGCTGGCTAAACATGCGTGTTTAACGTGTTATTCACAGTAAAATGATCAAGATTAGATGAATAGGCCCAAGATGATTCGTTTTTTTTTTTTCATTTTAGAATCCGCATTGGTATTCACTAGTGTCAATCAAATCCAACATTTTCTATCACATAAAGAAAATTAATTTCAAATTATTTGAAACTATCCCCAGTAGTCTAATTCCTTTATTTTATTTTTTCGTTTATCTTTACTGCTGCGCCTACTGTATAATATATGGATGGGCCAATCAGATTTCAGTTTTTTTGTGTTGCTATGTCAGTCTAATCTGCCCTGTGCTATTCAATTAACCAATCAAAATGATTAATGTCTCTCTCTCTCTCTCTTCTCAACCACAAGCCGTTTCAGACAAATTGGGAAAAGGTGTGCCTGTTTTCTCCAGCATGACACAAAACCTCAGAACACCATTTCAACTATTTGTTTAAGAACAAAATTGACTGTAATGCTTTTTTGACAAATTTTCCTTCTCTGGTTAGATTTTCAAGTGTTCTGATCTCTCTCTCTCTTATTTTCTCACTCACACTTTCTCCTTCTCCTTCTTCTTCTTCTCGCTCTCTCTCACACTCACTCTTTCTTCTTTTTTTTTATCTCTGTCCTCTTTCTCTCTTCCTCTTTTCCTCTTTCACTTCCTCTCAGTCTCACTCTTTCTTTGTCTCTTTATTCTCTCTATCTTCTTTCTCATCTTCCTCTCTCTCTCTCTCTCTCTCTCTCTCTCTCTCTCACTTCCTCTCTCCGTCTTTTTCACTCTCACTTTCTTCCTCTCTTTCTCTCTCTCTTACTCTCTATTCTTATCTCTCTGTCTTTCACTTCCTCTCAGTCTCTATCCTCCTCTCTTTTTTCTCTATCTTCTTTCTCCTCTTCATCTCTCTCTCTCCCTCTCTCTTTTCACTTTCTCTCTCTGTCTTTCTTCCTCCCTATCTCACTTCCTCTCTCTCATCTTTTGCTCTCACTTTCTTCCTCTCTGTTCTTCTCTCTCTGCCCCTCTTACTCTAGCTTCTACTAAATGTTAATAAATGTAGTGGATAAATAGTCAGTCAGGTCAGTGCGCATGGCTGGGAATCCACGCACTTCACATGAAGTGTTAAAATTCTTCACCTTGGAATGTAAAGCATCTAAACCCCAGGGTCCAAAGGTCAAGAGCTTTCAAGGTGACACTGGGTTGAGGGGCCACACTGGAGAGCAATGTGCTCTTCTCTCACCCCATAATGTGTCTGAACGCCCTTCATTTCATACGCACCTGAGAAAATCTTGAGCTGAAAAACACGATATAAAAACGAACAGGTACTCACACTCAGCTCAAACAGCACCCGGCTTGCTCTAAACGCTTCGTTCCAGTATTGAAGAGATGCTGATGCTGGTAAATAGCCTGCTTTTGTCTGGTGACCATCGTGGACGTGCTGGACCGCGGCCCGCATCTTCCCAGGGGCTTCCCAGGACCGTCCCGTTGCTGGGCCCCAGCTGCCTGTTATCAATTACCGAGCGTGGAGCAAAGGAGAAGACCCCTCAACTCAACTGCTATCTTTTATAAAGCCATCAATAGATAAAACTGTAAATTCTTCAATGGGGGAAAAACCTGCATTTCACATTTGGGATTTAGTAGAACATTAACGTATGTGTGTCTGCTTTTTCCAGTCCAAGAGTTTGTCCGGTCAACTGGAACTGATGGGTTTTAATGGCTGGATGAATGTGACAGTCTGTATAACTGCTGAAGACAGAGCAGATATTATATTTTTAACAGAAGATGTTTGTTTAAAGTCATTCTCTCATCTGAAACATGCCGACTTGAACTGTGAATGGATAAAAAGTGGATGAAAGCGCAGATGCAAGTGATGGAGATTTAAAGAAGGAGAGTTCACAGCCTGTTGCAAATAGCAGCCATCTGTAGAGCTGTAATTCGGGGGTGACGGAGGGGGCAAACGTAGATTTAGAGCCAATCCGTTTCCATTTCCTGCACAGCTGAGTGAAACGGTGAACTAGCCAACAGAAAATGAGCTTGATTTCAATATAATAATAACCCAGAGAATACTGATGATCTGATTATGTTGCAGATGACAACAGTAGTCTGTAGGTCCTAAGTATGAAAATTCTTATTTGGGAGGTGTGTTCTTAAGATTGACCACGCCTACTCATCAAAGAGACTGACATCTCAATGTGTCTCAGCGCAGCATAAATTCAATATCACAATGTACACCATTCAACCCAAGAAACTCTGAAAATAGTTTCATTCCTTGATTTTTCTGACATGGATTATCTTCTTCTGTATATACATTTATTAAATAACAAAAGAGTTCATCAGTTTCCTAGTCTACGATAAGTTGACCTGACCTTATTTGCTCAAAAACCTGATTTTGCTCATAAATAGCATCCAGTACCTTCAGTATCCTGCAGATGGTGATATCGCCTCGTCTGCCCAAAAAAGAAAAAGATGCAGTCTTGTTGTGAACAATCACAATGCAACAAATAACTTTAAGTGTCCCTTCAAATGTAGTGAAGTAAAGGGCACAAATACTCAAAAATGTAGTCAAGTAGAGAGTAAAAGTTGCTAATTCTTTTGATAAAAATGCTTAAGTAATGTAGCAAAGTCTTTTTAGTTTGCATCGTCAGCATACACAGCACAGATACTCAATCAAAAAATGTAGTCAAGTAGAGAGTAAAAGTTGCTAATATTTTTGATGAAAATACTATTGATATTTGTATCCATTTTTTTGATAAAAAGTAAAGTAACGAAGTCCATTTAGTTTGCATCATCAGCATAAAGAGCACAGATTCAATCAAAAATGTAGTCGAGAAGTTCCTAATATTTTTGATAAAAAATACTTAAGTAACAAATTCCATTTAGTTTGCATCATCAGCTCGGTGGGTGTGTAACGTTAAACTCTACTCGTGCCTGTGGGAGCTGGAGACACAATGAAGCTGGGCATGTGGCGCTTTCTCTCCTGCAGATGACGTCTTTGGGGGAAACATGATGTAGGGCATCTGGCTTCTTGGCATTCAAGACCCATTTCGGCCTTTTGTCTTCACTGAAGAGAACAGAATAAAAACAAGGTTAATTTGACACCTTATTTTAGGATTTCAGTCAAATCAGAGATGTTTAAAAGCTAATGGTGAATAAGAAAGTGCCTAAAGAACATTTAGATTATTGGTTGGTTTGCGTCAGATATTCAAATATTGAATGAGACTTCTGAATTTATTTCCCAGTTGGAAGCCACTAAGACAACTGTGGAGTGGTAATTCTCAATCTGTGGATTGATGTAGGAGGTCTGACATTTAATATGATTAAAAGCTGAGTCTGTTGAACATGAAGTCATCTCAGATAGTTTTACTTTTTTATCATTACTTGAGTATCAGTCCGGTCTGGGTTTTTCAATATTGGCATGTTCTCCACATGTTTTTACGTTTGTATGCTCCCCAAAGGCAAAATGGGTAGCGATGTCGCCTTACGACAAGAAGGACATATGCAAGTCTAGGTCTTTCTGTGTGGATGTTCTCCCCGTTTTCCTCTAACAGTTCAGAATTATTCATTTAAGAGAACTCTGTGATTGGCTGGCCACCAACCTTCAGACCCAGAGTTGCTCGGAATGGCTCCAACTCCTCAGGACCCAGAAATAAAAAAACAATTCATAAACGAAATGTGTGTATTTTATAGAATGGGCACTCATCTGGAAAATGTTCACACTCAAAAAATACAGAGGTTAAAAATACAGAGATTGGCTTCCATTCAAATCAGACACACAAATGAATGAAGTGGCTTGTAAAATGTACGAATATGAAACATAGTAAATCCGAAAGCACCATAATGACTACAAAAATTATTTATCATAAATAAACTACAGTTTTGTTTTGTTTTTAATAGATTTTCCTGATTTCTTTTTTTTTTTTCTTTAAAATAAACTATTATACAATTTTCCATTTTGGATAAAAAAGCAATACAATTTATCAACTGTGCCTAACCAACTGAACAGGATTAAATAATATCTAAACCCTTTACATCGCCTCAAAGCAATTAAGAGAAAAACCCTTTGACATTCAACGTGGTTCAATGTAGGCCACACTGTAGGTGTATCGGGATGTGATCTATATAGAGTTCACGTTGGCTTCATTACTACATCTCAGGGTAAAATCCAGAGATGTGATAATGAAGCCAACATTGTGCAGCTTCATGTTCGTGTTGTGCAAAAGAAAAATAAAGCACATTACAACTCAATTTCTTTAGCGGTTTCCAATGTGCACTTTATATTATTGCGACAAAACGCTAACAGCTAAGATGTGTTTGCAAAGAGCAAGCCCTCGTTTTCCAGCAATTTAGGTTCATAGATCGTGCAGATTACCCGAAGACCACTATTACCTAATACTACCTGCCCCCATGTGGGTATAAAAGATCTTTGGTGCCTGACCTGAGAGCCAGGGCTTCCCGAACCAACGCTGCCTCACTTCACTGGCCATAATCCCCTGAGTCTGTCCATACTAAGGCCCAGAAAAAATAGAGGCTTTTCAGTCGACGTGGTTCCACTAAATCACACGTGTCTAAGCTATCTGCTCAGAGGAGACTGTTTGCCTCACTCTACTGCTCCCAAAGCCACAGTCTATACAGTTAGTTTTGCCCCAGTGGGGAACACTGGGCCAGATCTCAAACTCATCAGCTAAGAGACAACCGGTCTCTCAACCTTTAGACAAACAGCCAAGGCTCTATGTTATCATAAGGGCAGAATCGGTGTAATCTAATAGGCTATTGCCCAGTGGGAAATTGAGTAGAGCCCGGCAGATTAGAGCCTGTTGAAAGACAACAAGCTTGGCCTATTTTCTCAGAGAGCTTTGCCGTTCCATCCATGCAAAGATCTCGGTCATAAATGTAGATATTTCATCTTTATTGCAAGTCCCAACTCACAAGACCCCATCTCTTGAAATCTCTTTCCCTCTTTTCCATTTCAAGCTCAAAGGTAAGAAAAAGTGAAAGGCAGTGGTTTGAATTACAGTCAACTCTTGTTAGTTGGGACACATCGGAATGCGAACATTTTGCCCCAATAAAGCGGCACACATTTGATTTGGATTTTATGATTTCTAAAGTCTTTATCCCTCTTTAATCTGCTTCCCAATCAAGCCGAGTATACTGTATATACTGGGAGAAAATGTAAGGTGGTGGGAGAGTGTTTTTCAGCTTTTGTCTCACATCTGAGGTTTCCTTGAGCAGATCCCTGAAGCCTCGCTACTACGTGAACATCTCAGCACATGCTCCACCATATGTGTGTGTTCACAGCTCATTCGCACTTTCTAGATGCTTGCTACACTGAAAAAAAGTGCAAAAGGCGTGTCGTTACTCTAAAAAAGCTTTTATACTTGATCTAACTCAAAACATTTCATTTTCTGCCTAGACATCAGTGTAATGTCAAATGCTTGATTTGATTTAGATTAAAAGTAAGTCTGGTATTGTAAAGTAAATAGATTTTTTAAAGTAAAGTAAAAATGTGGTTTGGAGCAGAAGATGGTTATGAGAAGACCTTGTTTCTTGGATTGGCCAATGAGAATTGACCAACGAGCCAATGAGAAGTTTGCATGTGCTGTACGCAATTTGTAAATGATTGAATGAATGATTTTTACATGATCTTGTTTTGTTGTAAGAAGGAGCAACTGAAGTGATTTGTCTTAAAAGAAGACTGTAGATGTTTAAATGAGGCAATTATGTAAATAATCATCAATGTGTCTCGTTATGTGAGCAGAGACTGGGCTGCATTTCTACCTGTTTGCCATTCCCATAACGGGGGCGCTGTTGCTGCTTGTCTGTTAAATGGAACCAATAGAGCAGATTTTCCGGTGATTGGAGTCTCTTTATACGGCAATATTTGCTTTATTTGAATACGTTGTTGTTCCACCTCATTACACCTCAGTAATCAAGACACATGGGTTTCTGTTCAGATTTTGTGATATAATGTTAGATGCTCTTTTTGCACATTATTATTATTTAAATTAAACTTGTTAGTAAATGAGCCTCAATCATCAAAGGATGCGAATATATGCATATATTAGGTAGTGGTCAGTTTTTCAAACCCTTCCGAATTTAAAACGTTAGGAAAAAGTATAATTTGAGATTTCATTAAATATAAAAACTCATTTTGATTCAAATATGTTTTTTGCATTGGATAAGTAGTGGATAGTTAATTCCTTTAAAAGTAAAAATGTTAAGTTGATCAAAAGTAAAGTGATTAGGTGTAACAAGTTTGAAGCAATTTTTACTTCCAATGAGACACTTTTTTCAGCGTAGTGTGCAAGCGCTTTCCTTGATTGGGTGAAGATCATAGTTAACATAAAGCCTAAAAGGTTTAAAGCCATAATGGTTTAAAAGGCGATGACATTCTATTATTCAACCCTTCTGTCATGGTGGCCTTCTAATAGAGGGTGATTTTCTACCAAAAAAAAAAACAACGTATAAGCCGAAACACACATTTTGCCTATGGCAAAAAAAAAAAAAAAACACACATACGAGACTAATGAAAATTAAAAGATAATCAATTAAGTAATGAATATAAAAGTGTCTTTCTAATAGAGATGTCACTCTAATTTTTAACCCTTCCCTCATGGTGGTGCAAAAACAGCTTGCAAACACATGTTTGAATGTGTGTCTCCTGTTTTCTTGACCAGTGCAAAAAAAAAAAAAAAACTAATAGGAAAACCAATGAAAATGAACACCTTTTTTGGAGAGTTTGCGTATTGTCTAAATTCTTGCAAGGGTTTCATTCAGGTCTGTAGCCCCCAAAACCTACCACATGGAGTGTGCAAAGGTGTGATTGAGAGTGTGTGTGTGTGTCTGTTTCTCACTCTGTGATTGGTTGGCCAGATCAGGGTTTGCATTCGCTGTCAGGCCCAAGGACAAGTTGCCATGTTCCTGTGACCAAAAAATGGAAAGTGGTTCTGAAAATTGATAAAAACATGCTTTAAGACAGCATTTATGGCATTTACTTTTAGACAAACAGTTCGGATTATTAGTCAGCGTCTGATGTCTATAGATGGTAGCCAATGGCTGATGTTATTGGTAGCATCCAACACCTTGACAAGAGAAACAAGAGTAACAAGAGTTTTCACTGTTGATGTGCTTGGAGGAAGAAAGGCTTCTGTAATTGTTGAGAACTGCTTTGTTTTTCAGAGAGTCTGTGTGTCAGTCTGCTGTCAGATGAAGAGCTGTCTTGAAGAGACTGGGCAGGCTGTGTGCCAATGCCCTAAACGCCCAAGTGCCCAGAACGCCAAAGCGCCTGGCACAAGGACAACTGGCACACGACAACAGCATCTGAATTACATTACTGTCAGTGTGAAGATTATCAAACAAAATGGAACAACACAAATTATGCTTTCATTGGGTGATGGAACAGGGTTGTTTCACAATAGACTTGAAGAATGTGACATTGACACAGGTTGGGAAAGGCAGCAGTCTTAAAAACAAAACAAGCACAACATGAATAGCACACACAGTCAATTCCAAAGAACTGGGACACTGGTTAATTTGTACAGAAGGACAGTAAGAAAGAAAGGGAGTGAGTTTGTCAATAAGGCCACTAGTGTCCATATCAAAATTGTGCTCTGCAATTAACCGGAGCAGTGGGCAGCCTTGAGCAGTAGCCCTCGGGTCATTGTTTTGTTCAAGGACACAGTTGTAGAATCAGCTGGATCGGGATTCAAACCTGCGACCTTGTGGACACAAGTCAAATTCCTACCACTGGTCACAACTGTCTTGTTCTGGAACCCACTTGACGAGGATTCGAACCTGGAACACCTGGACCGCTGGACCACAACTGCCACCTAACTGGAACAAATTCTAGAATCCCAAAAAAAATTTGTCTATATAAGTCTAATATTATATAGTGTGATGACACATGAAAGAGTGATAGTGTGTGTGTGTCCTGATCTCTGATTGGACAGTGTGTATCCCTCCTTCGGGCCCAGAGTTTCTGGGATTGGCTATTTTTGCCCTTCTCGCAAAACGGAAAATTGTTTCAGAAAAAATTAATATCCTAATTTTTCAGGCACAAGATAAAAAAAAAATTGTTGTATTAATGTTTCTGGTGTCAATATTCTCTTAAACATGCTATTTTTTCTTTATTTAACAAACCAAACTAGTGATTTGTATCATTTTGATAACAGAAATTCGATTCTAGTAGTCAGGAATTCATTTCCCAAGATCCTTTGCTCTCCAGTAAGACTCCCCACATGCGCAGAGCAATTGTTTCAAGCTCCAGCCTGTTTAAAGCTCTCTGTTTATTCGACACTGTGTGAAGAGGAAGGATTGTTATCCCCTGTGCAGCGACCGAGTGTTTTGATTGTGTCTGGTCCTTGGATGTTTTTTTACTTGCCCGTGTGCTTCATTTTCGACTGTTTCGATTCTGCGATGATGACACATTGGACTCGTTTGTAGCCGGTTGCGCAAAGCTAAGCTAAACAGGTCGTGGTTTGTCACTGTTTGTTGTAATATTACTTCTTCCAGAGTTATTTTGCCTCTGTTAAGTGTCGCGGCGTGTCTAATGTTTCTTTCTTTCTGTTCTTGAGATAAAAGCTTATACTGTAAGACGTCTGCCTACGGACCATTGTTTAACATTATACGCACACGCGTGCCGCTGCACAAAGATGACGTGTTTCTGTTTATTTGTGATTGCTCCTGACTTGAAATACGAAAAAATGGGTGCTTATATTTTCGTGCATATTTGAAATGGACAATTATAAGCACCCCCCAAGTTTTTGAGGGTTGAAAATTCGAAAAAAAGGGGTGCTTATATTTGCGTGATTAAAGTGTTAATCCTCAAATTAAAAGCTTAATATCAACAAGTTTAAAGGATACACAACATTCAAGCAGAACTGAATCGCGTTTTATTTCATCAATAAAATTCACGGAGACTACAATTTGAGTGGCAAGATACAGTTCTTTCTGTGGTTACACAGGAATGTTCTTAGTGTCTCTGTGTTAGTATTGATCATGTGAGCTCTGGGTTCTTCACTAGCCCCCCAAACGTCTTCATACCGGAGGCCATTTTGAGCTCACATGATGATAATTCGAAGAATGTTTCCACAACCACTACTTCACACACAAACACACACGTATGGTATACAGTATTTTAGGTACATGGAATCGAGTAGAACACTACAGTCCCTACAGGCCTAGTGTCTGAGAGAAGGAACACAAGCCTGTTCTGGATATTTTTGCCATTTTTGTTACCGGTTTGTGCGTCTGTGTGTTTGAAGGGGAACATTAGCCGAGGGCCAGTGTGTGTGTGTGTGTGTGTGTGTGAGGGAGAGAGAGAGAGAGCTGTTTCAAATGCAAATCACCTGCTCCACTTCAGACAATACAGGCTTCTATCAAAGCAGCTTGTAAAATATCAGCACCCTGTGGCTCCATTTATAAAACAGGGACCCCAAACAGGGCTGGAGGAGAGAGGGGCCCCTGCACAAAAGTCTGAAGGGGCCCGACTTCCAGGACAAGCCCGTCTTAAGTGCCCTCCACTACTCTGCTGTTTTAACACAGGGTTTAATGAGAAAATCAAGCAAGGAACATTAACGCAACGCACATGTAAATAGCCACCACGCGCTGAAGTACAAGTAACACTTCTACATGAGGAAGTGCGTGGAGTTCACTTCCTCCCCGTCTGAAACACCAGACTGCGGTTCTGCTGCATTTGTGCTGCAGGTCCAGGTGCCTGATTTTGATTTAATGCTGTTGCCTGGAATGAGAAGAATTGGGTTCGCATCAGGGTCAGGACACGTTCTCCTCCTGGTCTTGTGGGTTTTCACTGGACGGTTTTGTGTTTTGGTGTGATGGATTGCCTGTAGGTCTGAGCAGGCTAATGTGTGAGTTTGTGCCTCTAGCTTCCACACTAAAAACACTTGTACAGGATGTAGTTGACTACACAACAAATCGTTTGTGGAGTTTGCATATCACCGTACTTACCTGAATATAGCACCCCTTTTGTTCCAATTTTAGATGCTCAAAAACTTGACGGGTACCTATTTGTGCTTATTTAAAATATAAGTAACTCTTTTCCATATTTCACGTCAGGAGCCATCACAAACACAGTGTTTGCGCAAATATAAGAACCCCCTTTTTTCCAAATTTCTGACTGTAAAAAACTTGGGGGTTCTTATAATCGCCAATTTCAAATCTGCTCGAATATAAGTATAAAGTATAAGTATATATCACAAATAAACGGAAACACCCGTCTTTATGCAGCGGCATGTGCATCTATATAATGTTAAAAAAGACAAAAGTGCATAAGCCTTTATAGGCTCAATAACAAAAATAAAAATCATTAGCCTTGACACTTAACAGAGTCAAAAATAACACTGGAAGTAAGATTAAACACAGTCATTTATAGTACAACAAAGAGGGACTACAACCCACGACCGGGTAGCTTAGTTTAGCGGTAACAAACGGGTCGAATGTGTAATCGCAGAAAGAGCAAAAACAGTCGAAAATAAAGAACACGGGCAAGAAGTAAAAATTCCGAGGAACAGACACAATTAAAACGCTCGGCCTGCTAAACAGGGGATAATAATCCTTCGCTACGATTCTCTTCACAGGGCGTTGGATAAACAGAAAGCTTGACGGGCCTCCCACAGTTGCTCTGCGTCTGATTGGTGCAAAGGCTCTTGGGAATTGAAGTTCTGACCATTAGAATCGACTTTTTGTTATCTATTATTCAAGAAAAACGATATCAAAATGATACGAGTCACAAATTAGATTTGTTAAATAAAGAAATCGTATTTTTAAGAGAATATTAACTTAATTGAACCAGAAATGTAAAAACCCATTTTTTTTACATTTTGTTGAGAAATTAGGGGGGAGCTTATATTCGCATAAACAGGTAAATGGAAATGGGCAATTTATGCTGTGGTGGGCTTCTGCTAATTATGCTTTTTATTACCTTAATAACAAAAATAAAGAAACATTGAGATGGCTATACTATGGTACCTCACATGCAACCAAAATTTAAATATATAAATAACATATCAGGTTTGGTTTGGACAGGTTACCTCTTTGTTAAAATAAGAAAAAAAAAGTATCGTTAAGAGAAGAATTTAACCATAATTTTAAGCTACTAGAAAGTCAGAACACCAAGAAATTAAGAAGGTTCTTAAATTTGCCTCTTAATGGAATTTTCATTTTGTGCCTGAAAAATTCGAAGGCGGTGCTTGTATTTGCGTAAATTGGATACAGCAAAACGCAAATAATTTACTGCAACGGCACAAATTCTGGTAGACAGACAACCTTCTGCCTGATTTTGTATGGCCTTTTAAGACTGTGCTGTCTGCTTTTCAGCGCTAACAGAGTTTTCCCACTGTAAATACTTATTGGGATTCCGTTCAGACCCTTGACTGTGTGGATTATTAAGCTTGTGTTATCTTTCAGTGTGCAGGTCCTGTCTCCTCCAGATACTCATTATGTGTTTTGTGTGTCAGATCATGTGTAACACACCACAATGCATCATCAGCCATTAGTGGGGGGGGGGGCTCCTCTGGGGGGTCCGATCATGTTGACTGATTTTCATTATTTCATGTTTGAAGCATTAGCCTGCGAGATTGAGAGAATGTGTTGCTGTGTAGATGGATAGATGTTGGGTTATTTATACCTCAGGACCCTGAAGTGCACTGGGAGAGGAAGGGTTCGATCTATGCTTTTCATGAGTTTCTGTATCTTATAGAAGGACAATATGCCGTATTTACGCCAATAAAAGCACCCCTAGTTTTTCAGGCTCAAAATACATGTTCATTAATAGGTGAACTCAATATTCTTTTAAGAATACTTTTTTATTCATAGATAAAAAGTAGAAACGTTAAATGTTATTTCTAAATGTAGTAGAGTATGTCTCCAGTAGGGGGTGCTATTATTTCACTTGATATGTCCATATATGGGCGTATAGTGGTTTTCACTCTATGGACTTTCACTGCCTTTGACACCGACACAGAGTTTGCCATGTTTTGTATTTAGTTAATTAAATTTTTTTTGCTTCTGGTGTTATTCAGCCACTGCTAAGTGTCGCTGTGTGGATAATGTTTATTTCTGTGATTCAGGTAAATTTGTTGTTGATTATATTTTAGATTTATTCCAGTTTATTTCCAGTTTATTTATATAGCGCTTTTCTCAGTTCAAGACCAACGCAAAGATGCTATGCAAAATAAAAATGCTAGGGAAAAAAATAGTCTTTAAAAAGAAAAATGTCCATTGTTCGTCGTTGTTCATACTAACATTACATTCTAAAATAGTATACGCATGTTTTCCTCCAGTACCAGTGTTTAAAGAAAGTTAAGAGAACACAAAGCAAAACTTGCTCCTGACTTGAAATGTGAAAAAAGGGATGTGGAAAAAGGGATATTTACGGTCCTATTGTAGTTTTGTGCACAAGTTCAGTGCATTAAAGCGCTTTTCACAGTTACAGACGGTCTCAAAGCCGCTATGTGAAAATGTAAAAGTAGAAGATTGTTGCATTTTGTTCATTGTGAAGACTATGGCTATGACCAGTGAGCAGGCCACATATGCGACAGTGGCCAGGAAAAATTTAGCACCAAACTTTTTTAGCTTCTAAAATGCTAAAAATGGGTTCTTATATTCAAGTTACCAAGTTCCACAGTCCAAAGGTGTTACCAAAAGCATTTGTTTTGCTAAAGAGATAAATTGTCCCCTAAATTATTTCTTAAAGACTTACCAATTGATTATTGATCCAAATCACTTGAGTATTTTGCTCTACATAGGAACTACTAAAAGTGCTCGTCAATTTGTCAGATAAAAATTAATATAAAACGTACCCTATTTGAGCTAAACACAAACAATGCTTGTCTTGTCTGACATCTCGAGTGCTTCCTACTGCAGAATTTGTTCAGCGTGGTGTTGCTGTAGGCTTTACTTGCACATCCAGCCGAATAAGAGCCTCTTTATAGGATTTAGATCATGGCTTTTGATTGATCCTCTTTTTTCCGGAGTTTTCAGCCGGTTCTTGCTGATCTTGCTGATATTTTTTTGGTCATAGCCATGGTTTGATTTCGGATTTCACAGATTCTCTACTAGTGTCTAAACACCAACAGTATCGACTATTGTCTCGATCCACAGACAATAATCACAGCCTTTTTTCATTTTAATGAAAATTGACTGTGTATTTCCGTCGTTCTGAAGAACCACAAGTTCCGCGTCGTTCTGTGACACATTATTTGTATTTCAATTTTTATAAAAGCAATTAAATAAGCATGATTGGTTTAGTCGCCTGCTTGGATGTAAAAAGGCCACTTGATGGTCGCTTCACGTCTGAATCACGATGAACCTTTCAAGAAGTCTGTCCATGTGCAAACCAAATAGTGATATGAATGATTTATCGGCATATTATCTTCTCTGAAATCGCCAAGCTATACCTCCCATTATTTGAATGCATGAGGAAATCAGCTTGAAGAATAAACCTCTCTCTGCTGTCTGTCTGGGTCTAATCCAATAGGGAGTGATTAGATAGGGCTGCTTTCTGCTGGTATAAGAAGCTCATTGTATAGCGGCTGAATGGAGCGTAGAAGTGTTTGCTTCTAGAGAATCACGGGACCGTGCTTTTCTTCTAAACGCATTCCTCTACCTATGGCATGTACATGTTAAGTGTTCTTTATATGCTTCTTATTTGCGAGTCTTTCTTGATAATACTGAGGTACTTTATCAATAAGGAATTGGAACACGAATGCCTACTTTTTTCATAAAAATAGTGGAGGGAGATACGCGAGTCAACATATTAAAATCTAAAATCGTTTAATGGTTGATTTAGTTTGACAGCAAAATTGAGAGACACAAATTGAAAGATTATAAGGGACAATATACCAGTAGTTTAAGTAATGATGACACGGATCATGTTTTAGCAATAATAACAGATAAATAATCATATTAGACCTACGTATTAGCAACTATGCTATCAAAAGCTAACATCAAAGTGACTAAAGTAGACAAATGTCGGGGACTGAGAAAAGCGCTATATGAATAAACTTGAACTTAAAACACAAAAGGGGCTGGGGGACACTATAGGGGGGTTGTGGGAAATGGAGTTTAAACACATAACTACCTTTAATAATGCATAGAAAGTGCTGCAAGTAACAATTGCAGAGTAGGATGGTAATTTTAGATAATAGATTTGTGGTTTTGATTATGAAAAATAATAATATGTTGCAATCTTTGAAAATCAAAGTAAGAAACATGCAAAGTAAGTAAGAATAAAAGCAATAAAGCAATGTCCTAAAAGGTGAAAAATAAGTGTGCGCTTACCCATCTTTTTAAAGTTCAGAATAGTTCAATACTACAGCTCAAGCTGCATGTGAAACCAGCAAACTAAATTGTAACTCATTGTATTAACGAATAGGAAGGCTGCACAGTTAGAAGCCCGGAACCAAACCTCATCTGAGCAAATACCTCACCAAAGCATCACTACTATTATTATTGTCTTAGAGCCATTCAAAGCGCTAATAGTTTTTTCTTGCTCGTTTCACTCACCTGCTGAGGTGCTGAGTGACCCGGAGGAGTGTTGATGCGATCGGCATGGAGAGGAACATGGTTTTTTCCTCTCACCCTGCCAGAGAGGTTTTGTTTTCCTAGCCATCTACTCACAATCTAGCTTGCTCTTCGGGTCTTAGCTCATAGTCTGAACACCAATGAACAAGGGACATTTTTCTTTTTTAGCTGACTCTTTTTCCCAATTTTTAACACTGATGAACAATGGACATTTTTCTTCTTTAAAGACTCTTTTATTCCTAATTCCACATAGCGACACCGTTGGTGTGGGACTAAGAACTATATAAAATAACTTATAACATAAATGGCGGGCCAAGGGCAAGCGTAAGGAACGAGTAGCTTTTAAAATGTGGTTCTTTTAGAAAACAAAACTGTTTCTGGTGTTTGCTCAGGGCCTCTTCCTCGCGCCACTCAGATGAGCCTTTGGTGGTTTCCGGTCTTTATATTAGTTGGTGGTTGAACAGGTCTGCGTCAACATTGTGTGTTTTCTCTTTTGAAAGCATGGGAGATTCTAGTTTATTAAATGAGTTATTAAAATGTATATATACAACTTCTAGGTTCTGTGGTTTTGTGGTTTAGCAGTTCCAGTTGGCGTCATTAGTTTTTATTGGGGTTAGGGCTTTAAACGGGCACCTGTGCGTTAGTGATGTGGATTTGTTTAAGGGCAACGCCACTGGTTGGATTGTGTGCGTAGAGGAATGCGCTCGCTGTAGTGGCTGAGCAAAGGAAGTATATAAAAATCTCAGGTTGACAAGAAACAGATGGCAGGATCACAAACAATTACAACGTCGCTGTTCTCTCCTTAGTCTTCGCTAACAAGAAATATAAAGCTGTAAACATGTGAAGAACATGTGACTGTTAAGGGAAGAGAGGGAACTAAAAGATTAATTAAGAGTAAACCTTCCATTTCTGGGTTGTACGGAGCTGGAGCAAAAACACATGCAGGATGTAGTGCAGGACAACAGGTAAAATGAACAGGAATGATGGGATCAGAGGGGCTTCTGGGAAATTAAATTGATGAAAAATACAGGACTTTACAACAAATTTACGAGGTGTTAATTGTTGATCAAACAAATGTATTATATTTAGGAACAACTTATTCAACTGAGAACCAGAGGTATAGAGAGTACTTCAAAACCATATTTGAGTGAAAATATGAATACTTTACTGTAAAAAAAAAGAATTATAAGTTCCAAGAAGACTTGAGTAAACAGATACCTTACTGTAAAATATAGTTTCAAGTCACCAATTCCAAGAAGACTGTTGTAAATTGTAAATATGTATCTATTCACTGTTTTTTCATTATTATGAAAAATTTAGTACTGCTCCATTGAGATGATTTTTTTTATTGTTGAATGTACTATTAAATTCTTGAAATTCTTGAAATAACTCAAATTGAAGAATAAATGTAAAAATTGGGCATATGTGAAAATTTCTTGCAAATATAATGGTCTTCAGCAGTCACTCTTCCATTTTCACTGACGTGTGCAATTTCATGGAGAGAACTAATAGCGGCTTGTCTTCAACAATAATCATTGACACCGACGAGTAGTCATCTGCTTCCACACACTGCTAATGTCATGTGCTATCACCCTCTACATTTCTCCGTTGTTTGTGATATATTTAGTGATCACACAAGTCGGGCTTTGTCTCTGTAGCCAAAAGTTTCACAGAAACGTCATCAAAATAATTTTCTGTGGATTTATCTTCGGGCAAAGTTCCTCATAGTGGCTAAGAAGAGATAAGAATCCCTTATTGATAAGAAGAGGCTTATTCTGGCCCTGACCAGTGAGTCTGACGTTGTGGTGTATATTAAAAAACAGTCTTAAAGGTCTGTCGAAATAAATCCTACAGTGCTTAAAATAAAGATGTAAGTGACATTACACTGCATTTGTGTTGTCTTTTAAGCGTGAGATCATTTTTCCCCCCAGTAATTGGTTGTACAGAAGCAGAACTGAATACACTGAGGTCAAAGGTCAGGAGTTTCCATGGTAGCAAAATGTCTTCACAATATTATATCATAAGCCATCATTAGCTAGATACCCAAGACGCTGCTCATTATGCAAAACTAGACAAATCAGATCAGAACTGATAAACTCATCTCATCATTACTCTCGAATTCAGAGAAAGGATCAATGTTCAGCGTGCCAGCTTGTAGATAACAGTGTCTTTTGTTGAGAGGGGCTTGCAGTGTGATTGCCCATCGGGCTTCTGGGTGTATTTTTTCTCTTTTCACAGCTCGTGTTGCTGTGGCCTTTGTGTCAAGAAACTGTGTCCAGGGTGAAGTGTGAGTGGCCTTTTAGGGACTGAGAGCTATACAGGACCATAAATAACAAGTCTGTTGATCTTAAATTGTCTAGATGCATATTGTGCATAATGATAATAATAATAATAATAACAATAATAATAATAATAATAATAATAACAATTAATATTATTATTTCGATTTTTATTTGAACAAGCATTGTATATAATTGTTGAGGGCTTCCACCTATCCTTCCAATTTTCATCTGTTCATTCATTTATGGGTCAAGGGAAGCCATAGCCAATCTCAGCAACTTTAGGCCTGAAGCTCATGTCATGAATGATAGAAATGTCAGTTCTGTGACTTTGGGCCGCAGAACCACAATGCAGCTCCCCGCCACTAGTTGACACTGATGAAAGGTTCTTAAAACAAACTAATGAAAGTTACAACCTGCATACATTTATATTAATGGCAAAAATATCAAACGTAAGTTTCTATGAAATGCTTCACATTTTCGTTTTGGAATTATTTTCGCTTGCAATCGCAAAAATGCTGGAAAATCTGAAATTACACAAAAAAGATAAAAAGTTTTCAACAAAAATGTGAAGATTGGAAGCGAAAACAACAACAACAACAACAACAACAACAACAACAACGTTTTAGCCTATTGAACTTTGAAGTGTAAAGTGTACTTGATATAGTTATTAAACACTACCTAAATCATGATTTGGATTGGCTGAAATAATGTTTGTTTTAATGGGCCGCAGGCCACTTCTTATTTGGAAAATTTGGGCCCTGAGGTCAAAAAGGTTAAGGACCCCAGATATGTATTTTTGGGGTATGTATTTACTCCCAGATACAGTATGTTTGACATGTTGTATACATTTTCATTTTCAATATTCAGCTAAAAAAAGAAAAAATAGATAAACAGATATTTTATGAAGCCCAGCTTTTTTGGCTTTTGACAAGAGAAAAGCATATCTATTTTTGAGCTGCTATTAGTGAGTAATGGCTTAATGCATTTACTGATTAATGCCTTTAGAATGGGTTGGGCGGATTCTTTTATGCCAATCTTCAGCTTCACATTAAAGACATTGTGGCATTTTCAAGCCCAAATACCCTGCAAAATGAAAAGGTGGGTAACCTCCATCTGTCTAGATTTACTCGTCATTGGAGTTGGTTTTGTTGTTCTGTAGAGGAAGCAGTTTCTCCCCCAGCTGCTGATGTTTGAACAAACCAGGGCCAATCAGACGTGATCCTATTGATCACAGTAAACCTGAGGGAAGTAAAATAGAAATATCCTCAAGCTAGTAACACATCCGTGGTGTAACAAAGAACAGGATCAGGCTATTTTGATGGGCTTTTTGTTTCACAGACTCCTCAGATAGACGCTTTCTGCGCACCCACCCCCCCCAATCGCCTAGAAACACAACACAAAAATGATTCCCCAGTGCTTGCCATGATGTTACTCAAACACAAAATGTTGACTTAAAAATGTAGGGCAACCAGCTCTAAACCAAGATTATTTACTCAACCTCTCTGATTGATGGGGAACCAAATAATTTTTGAAAGTTCAATGAACTTGAAAAGAAGAGTTGAGCCTGTAAAGTCCAGTGGGACACATACGCGGTGATGAACAGTGCATTTGTGAAGGCGGTGTGACTGAAAGATTGATTTGCTCAAGACTGGAAAAGAGCAAAAGAAAGTGAAGAAAAATGTTCCAGCTTTGTTGGAATAGTAGTATGATTTTGTACTCTGCATTTCATCCTTCCAACTATTGAAGTGAACACTCACATAAAAAAGTGAACTTTTCAGCATTGCCAATAAGGACCATATTGAAACTGTGGTCTGAATTTAACAATCCATTGATGTGAACAAACACAAGTGAAGGTACAAAAACGGCTCAGGGTCCTGCGACTGATGATGACGTGATCTGATTGGCTGTAAGTTGGCACAATGACGTGTAAGATGGTATTTGGTCCAGACGAGTCACGTTGGCAGATGACGTGTAAGATGGTCATTGATCCTGATATAATGTGAAGCTTTAAAACAATTTGAATGTAGAGCTTTCCCCATAAAATACATGTTTTCTATACAGTCATACTTTCACTTGCATAATAATAATGTCAGACACAACAAACAGTAATGTCAAAAACATATTCAAATAAAAAAAACGACATTATTAGTTACAAGTGCAAACTACTTTAGGTTTCAAAAGGAAAACGTAAAATTAAAATTGAACATGAAGAGCCTGAGAACATCTTGATGATACGTGGTTGGTCCAAGTTGTGTAACCGTGGTGTGACATCATCACTAGTCCCAGGTCTCTGAGCCGATTTTACAGCCGAGCCATTTTGGTACCTACACCGGTTATTGAAGTTACGGACATCCTGTGTGTTTCCTGTTTGTTGCCATTCCAGTAAAGCTTTCTCTAGTTTTCCCTGTCTTATTGTCCTGATTTCTGTGATTAAAGTTTGGTTACTCGACCCTGCCGCATTCTGATCATTCCTGGCGTGACACTATGGTAGATGACTCAAAAATGGCACAAGCGAGTTACAAATTGAAACAGACAGGTGGTTTATACACATAATACGTCTGAAGCTTTTCCAACTTCAGGAGAAAAACAGGATATGTATCACACAATAGCCTTTTACTAAAGAGAGTACAAAATGGTTGATCAATAAACATTTACAAATTCCTGGACCTCAAATAACTGAACAAACATAACTTTTTGAGCTGACCCAGTTGAATTACAATTGAACACCAAAGGGAGTCAGACATATTGCAAACTGTATTAGTTGTAGTGTCTGGAGCAAAGCTTCCAGGTAAAACATGGGGCATTGTTGAGCAGAGAGAGATTAAGTGCATCTCAGTGTCGAGCTGATCTTGTAGCCCACGGGCAATTGTATTTCACCCTAGGAGTGTGAAAGCTCAAAACGCCAGCCAGATCAGGAGAGCCGGATATTCCGATATCAGACAAATGCTTCCTCGTAGCCTGGAGATGAAGCTGGAGATACGCTCTTGTTTCGTCTGGATAACCTTCAGAAAGGACATCGAGTGCCGTGTGTAACTTGTACTGACTGCATTAGTAAACAAATGCAAAGACTGAAGCCGGTGGGCTGGTTGAAAGCGGTGTGCTGTGGGGGAGTAATGGGTTTGTATTGGTTTATTGACTTGCCCTCACAGCTGGATGTATTCAGATGAAAAGACATGTTCCTTAAGTGCTGACTGCACATCAGAAGAGAGGCTAAAGAAAACAAAAGAAGCTTAAAGTCCCTCCCAGCACATACAATTCACACACTCTCACTCCAAAGAGCCTATTTTGAACAACACTAGCCTCAAGTAGAGAGAACCCTGGTGGACAATAAATTGGGATGCAAAATGTGCTTCTCCGTGTGGGAATAAGAATACAGCGCTTGCCTCCAAAAGCCTTTGTTTTGCTGAGCGAATGTAAATGTACCTCCGAATGGTCATTTATTTCTCTGACTGAAGATGACAAAATAATTCAATTTCATTTTAATAGATCTGCTGTTTGTGTGATGACTTGCATAAACATCCCACCAACCTGTTTCTGTCAAACGTGAAGTTCCTTATCTTTCATTTGACGTCTGATTTACGGAGTCTAATACCTTCTCATGAATTTTAATACATATCTGATTTGTTGCGGGAAAAAAAAAGTCTGTCATCAATATTTAAACTACAATAAAGAACCTTTGCGGTCCCTAAGAAAAATTGCCCTTTATTTCCACATTTTCGACAGAATCTAAAGGGAATCTGGAAGAAGTTGGACTCAATCCCTCCCGTCTCTGGAAAGGGTTTAGCGTGAGTAGCTCGCACTCGACACACAGGCTCCATGCTGTTGTTTTTAACGATAGCAGGTCTGATTAGAGCGGAGTGCAGAGAACAACAGCCACGTAAATCAGCCCCCCAATGTGCCGCCTGTCCGTCTGGAGCTCTGTGAGGACCCTCCTGCTCCATAATCAAAGCCGGGGAAATCAGTAATCACGGTGTGCACCAGCCCCACATTTCTACTCTACTGCACACAAGCTGAATAGGCAGGTAGTGGCTACTGAAAACCACAACAAGAGTTGAGTAATGGTGTGCTACAAATCTCTCAGTTTAATCAACGTTGGGTTGCAGTGAATGGCACTTGTGATCCAA
This sequence comes from Paedocypris micromegethes, assembly GCA_028031935.1. NCBI lineage: Eukaryota > Metazoa > Chordata > Actinopteri > Cypriniformes > Paedocypris > Paedocypris micromegethes. The sequence goes on from CM051498.1 coordinate 6,577,630, forward strand.
TCCGCTTCTATGGTTTTCTAAAAGTTAGTGAGAAGACTTGGATTTTCTGGATGGCATTAACTTTCACCTAGGGCATTCAAGTAGAGGATTGAGTACAATATATGTACAATTTTGCTTTGCTGGTTTGGCTTCTCTCCAGTTTACCTGCTCTTTTCTGAGATCTTGGGTGGGTGGGAGGACAGAGGGTCGAATAGACAGACATACAGGCAGATATGGTCAATCAGATGGATGGATTACAGGATGGGTGAATGAATGAATAATAAGACACAAGGCAATAACAAAATGATACAAGTCAGTTAAAATAAAAGGTGAAAGTTGGCCAACAATTTCAAAAGTTTTAAATAAAATTCCGAGTTGCACAGTGACTTAGTGAGTAAATTTTAAATGTGCAATTTCAAATTTATAGACGTTAAGCAGCATTGGATTTTTGGCTTCTATGTAGCCTTAAAGAGAAGAATGGCATGTAGGAGGAAAATACCTTCTCAGTCTGTCAGTGGTGTAGAGCATTGACACTAGACGGTTGCTGAAGCTGCTTTTCTGCTTGAAGGTGAGGCTGAGCATGTCTGTGTCAGTGTATTTGCCTCTGTCTGTCTGTCTCACTGTCTGTCTAACTAGTTATCAAATGTCTGTCTGTCTGTCATTCGATCTGCACGTATGCCTGCTAATTATCAAACAATCTATCTTTCAGTGTATTTGTCTCTGTCTGTCTGTCTGTCGTTGGGTCTGTCTGTCTCTCTACTTTTATCAATAATGTTATTCACAAATTAAATAATTTTGATATTTTGTCAAAAATCATTGTAGTGTCAAGAAAGAAAAGTTAAAAAATTACAGGTCATATATGGAAAGCAGATAATCTTTGTATATCGCATCAGTGCCATGGTAAGAACTTATCAAAGCACCTAGAATCAGTCAATTGTGGTCCACTGATAGGTGGACATGGACTCATGTCCAAGTGGTTGCAGGCTTGAATCCCACTCCTGGTTCTACAACTTAACAGTCCCCCCATGCCCCCCACACGCCACGGCCTCACACTTCACAACTCTTCTGGTAGAGTAGGGCGTAAATATACTGAGTGTGTGTTCCATCAGGGAACAGTGAAGACATTTATCTTTGCAGAAATTGCTACATTTCGAAAGAAGACGACTGAGTGTTTTGTGTTATTGCATTTAGGAATATAAAAGTACGAATAGCAGGTGGATTTATAACAAACTGTCGAGTGACATTTTCAAAAAATGCCATCAAGTAGCTATGCTTTTGACCACAACACATTTGTCCGGACCTATTTTGGAAGCCAAAGCCTACATGTCAAAGGTCATGTGCACTGACCCGTTCCCTTCTGCTCCTGCCAGAACTCATCAGTCAAACTGAAAAGAAGGGATCTTTGTCTATGAAGTAGCAGTCATTCTTTAATCTACTTTCACACACACACACACACACACACACACACACACACACACACACACACACACACACACACACACAATAAATAATTTTAATACAAATTTACTTTATTGCTTGGTAATCTCACAAATGCTCTTTTAAGTAAGTGTGACCGACCACCAAATCTTTTGTAAAAGATCAACTGACAAGCTGTACAAGTTATCAAGCCTTTACTTGCCACTATGACCTTCTATTAAGAAGATGAAACCCAAGTTAATTAGCCCATTAAGCCATCAAGATGTTTGTATTTAAAGTCTTGGGCAAGATGGACGACTCCTGTTTCTTTATAGGGTCTGGATGTCCGGAGATCCTGGCACTTTATGTGTGTCCGAGGTTGAGCTCAGGTATGTGTAGGTCGGCTGTCTGGCTAGAAGAGAGCCTGATCCTGAGACCCTTCACACCACTGGGAGACGGAGCACCATCTGGGCACCATTAGAGAACCATTTATTAGAGAGCAGAAGAGGAGGGCGACAGAGAAGGTGAGAAAAACAAAGTCAGATTGTAAAGGAATAGAGGGAAACCAGTGCATGGAAGTGCTCTGTCTATCTGCCTGTCTGTCTGGTTGACTATCTTTCTGTCTGTCTGTCTAGTCATATATTAAATGTCTGTCTGTCACTGTATTTGTCTATCTGTCTGTCCATTCGTCCGCTCGTCTCTCTGTCCATTTATCTATCTTTCTACGTATGTGTCTGTCGAGTTAGGAAAAATTGTCCCTGTCAGTTTTTTTGTCTCTGTCTGTCTAGTTGGCTACTAAATGTCTGTCAGTCTATTTCTCTATGTCTCTCTGTCCATCTGTTTATCTGTATAGCTAGCTATCAAATGTCAGTGTATTTGTCTCTGTCTGTCTGAAGGTTGGTTTGTTTGTCAGTCTGTCTGTCTTGTTAGCTACAAAATATCTGTCAGTGTATGTATCTCTTTCCGTCTGTCTGTCTATCTAGCTATCAAACGTCTGTCTGTCTGTCATTCGATCTGCATGTATGCCTGCTAACTATCAAATATCTATCTTTCGGTGTATTTGTCTCTGTCTGTCTGTCGTTGGGTCTGTATGTCTGTCTACTTTTATCAATAATGTTCTTCTCAAATTAAATAATTTTGATACTTGTCAAATTTGTGTGTTCAACTAAAGGCCTATTTAAATGGCACTGGACATTATTTCGTTCTTTTCCCTCCTCTCTTTCTCTGTGTTCTCTACCTACCGCCTTTAAATTGTCTAGTGAAATCTAGTTTAATGCAGGTCATGTTCCCCGACGCCCTGTAGGTCAGCGAGATGTTATTTTCTGTGTTGTGTTTTCAATCAGCCTCAAGTACACGCAGCGACCCTTACTGATCCGAGTTAAAGCTGAAACAAAGCTTCCAGTCTCACGTTCATCATCCAAGGCCACGAAGCGCCAGAGTATCTAAAGAGGAATTCATTTTGACATTGGCTTTTGTACATAGATAGCAATGAATGAGCTCAAAAGAGTCCATTTAGCAGTATTGTGAAGCCCAAATTCCAGTGTGTTTGATGGTATTATGAGTTGTAAGACTTATTAAAACATTACATTTGATAGTTGTAAACTTGCTGTCTCTGCTGTCCTAGAACACATTCATTATATTTAAAATAAAATTGTAATGTCATAAGCAATTATAAAATCTGCATGGTTGCCATTTTTCTAGAGCTTTTTGTTACTTTTCATTTGTTTCTTTTTCTTTTAGTGTAAACACATTTTAATATTCATAAACCAATTATTTCTTCATATGTTTATTTGATGAAGGATTTCTAGATGGTATGTCTGTGCACCACCGGCCTGGACATATTGTGTATTCTCTTTGAAAATGTGAATGTAGCATATTACACTTTCATCTGTTGCAGTGATTCTAGGTGGCCAGGAAAGCCTTCTGCACTTTATTTTGATGAAAGAATTCATATCGAAAAATTCACTACGTCCCCAAAAGCCACTAAAATGAGATTAAACAATATGAGCCCGGCTCCAGCGTGTGAAGAGCATCATATCAGTGGAACAATAAACCAGATAAAATCTCCCAAAAATATTTGCGTTGGACTCGCTAAGTGTGTCAAAAGTTTGCACAGTCTGAATTTTATTTCAAATACAATTTGTTGGATTTAATTTTGTCTATTCAAGAGATCACAGAGTCTGCCATCAAAGTCAAAAGGAGGGTCTACTACACGGTGGGCTCTTACTTGAGTAAATGGACTTTGTTACAAGTATCTAAAAAACCATACTTGAGTAAAGGTAGGGATACTTTTACCTTACTGTATAAATTAATAGCAGACAAACTGTAAATGAGAAAGACAGACAGGAAGTTCTTTCGTTGTCTCTGAATATTATTAGATTGATATTTGCGTCCCTGACCTGTTGGTCCTGGGTGGAATCTGTACAGGAAGTGATGCAATGCCTTTCCATGAAGATTAGTGGTTTGAAGCCGCCCGCTTATCATTTGTAACACATATAAATATATATATATAATATCTAAAAAAAAATAATAATATATATATATATATATATATATATACAGTGTAAAAACATCTATATATTATCACTAATTTGTCTAAAATGTTATTCCTTTCCTCCAAGCAACTGTAATCAAGACAATTTTCTCAAAAGAATTATCTCTTGTGATCAATGAAGCTCATTTAAACTTGAAAATGGAATATTATTCTTGTTTCAATATTACTTTTGGCTTATATACAAAATATGTTTGTGCAAGAATGAAACGTAATTGGCAATTTTATGTCGCAACTTCATTTCTTCCTTTTCCTAAAGTTGTTGAAATACGTTGCTTAACTTTGCCAAAAATGTTCCTATGAACAATGTCGAACCATGCGTTGGAGTGAAAGGGGGTTTATAACTTTAAAGGCGAATCAATATTAGCTTTCGCAGCGCTGACTCGCTGAAAACTCTGGTCAAACCCTTGGCAGCGGCGCCGATGGAAGTGTGGAAATTTTGGAGGCCGTGCTGACAGCTCGCGGCGAGAAATAAGCATGTATCACGATTCATTTATTATTCCCACTTCTGTTGTTGCTTTTGTTTGTGCAAATGTTACATCTGTCAGAAATGTGCAGCATGACTCCTGAAGCACGTCATCTTTTCTTGATGTTCTGCCCGAAGACTGTCTTCTTATCAGATCTCACAACACGTCTCGCGCCTCGGCTCGCTTTCACTCGGTTACACTCAGTTCGGGTCATTTGGCTCAAAACACGTCTGCCTGTAATTCGGTGTGTGTTAGATAAGATTGTCAGTTTGTTGGTTGTCGTATTTGGTTAGAAAGCGAAGCAGAAGAGTCGGTTTGTGTTTCTAGAAGCACTTGCTTTGCTGGAAATACGTCTCGAGTTGTAATGAGTGAAACCATACTTGAATAAAAGTATGAATACCTTTAAAAATGACTCCAATACAAGGTATGGTCCCGTATTTTAGCTCATAAATAGCGTTCAATTCCTTCAGCATCCTGCAGATGGTGACATCACCACATCCGCCCAAGAAAAGATGCCTTCAAATGTAGTGGAGTAAACAGTACAGATACTCCATCACAAATGTAGTCAAGTAGAGGGTAAAAGTTGCTTCTATTTTTTTATACTCAATACAAGCATCCAAAATATACTCAAGTTTACATCCAAAATGTATACTCAAGCAACAAAGTCAATTTACTCAAGTACTTTACACCACTGGAAGTTTTTTATCAGCCTCAAAAACAGGTCCAATCTAGATTTCCAGCTTGAAAATAGGTTGAGGATTTAAGGGTTTGAAATACATTGAAGTAAATGTATCACAATAACAAATGAATCATTAGTTTGATAAATGATCATTGTTGGATGCCAGTTCTGAGACTCTGGGCTTAAGGCTGCCCACTGCTCCAGGTTTGTGTGTGTCTCTTTACTGTGTCAGTGTGTAACATTACTGGATGGAGCACAATTTCAATACAGGCCATGGTCAAGCAATCACGGAGAGAGGCACACACATTGACACTCTCACTCACACCTACAGGCAGTTTTTCAGACTTCAATTTTCCCGACGCATGTTTTTGGACTGTGAGAGGAAATCAGAGATCCGGAGGAAACACACTAAAGACAATGAGAACTGCATTTTTTTTTAAAAAGGTCTACCTTTTTATGTTTTTTTTTCTCAAAAGCATTCTATTCTCTCTGAAGGATGGCTTACGTAGAAACAGAGAGCTTAATAAGAGCAGGAGTGGATCTGAGAAGGTCAACTGGACTTGTGATGAGGAGAGCAGGTCTGACCAGATACATCACAGATCATTGGTTTGGCTTCCAGGGACACATGGTTTTTTAATATGTAGCTGTAGTGCAATAAATGTCATTTCAGATAGAAGCTGCTCTCTCTCTCTCTCTCTCTCTCTCTCTCTCTCTCTCTCTCTCTCTCTCTCTCTCCCTCTCTCTCCATCTCTCTCAACCTCTCTTTCTTTCTCAACCCCTCTCCATCTCTCTCTCTCTCTCTCTCTCTCTCTCTCTCTCTCTCAGTCTTTTCTCTATCTCTCTCTCTCTCTCTCTCTCTCTCTCTCTCTCTCAGTCTCATTCTCTATCTCTCTCTCTCTCTCCCTCTCTCTATTTCTCTCTCAATCTCTCTCATTCTCAACCCGCCTTTCTCTCTCTCCCTTTCCTGTCCCCCTCTCTCTTGCTATCCGTACCTCTCTTGCTCTCTCTCTCTCTCTCTCTCTCTCTCTCTCTCTCTGCTGTGTTTCTCTCACTTATTTCATTTTATATCTTTCTTTGTCTCTATTTCCACGTCTTCTCTTTATTTCAGACCTTCCTCTCTCACCCTCTCTTCACTATCTCCCTCTCTTTCTTTTATCTTTTTTGATTTCTCACTCCGTGTCTATTATCTTTATTTTTCTCCATTCTCTCATTCATCGCTCCTTCTTTACTCTCTTCTTTCTCTCAAACCTCTCTTTCTCTACTTCTTTGTTTGTTTTCTCTTTTATCACATTCTTTCTCCCTTTCGAATTCTCTTCTCAACTGAATCTCATTGTCAAAATCAAATGACCGACTAACTAAATAAAAAACAAAAACAGAGTGACTGAAAAACTACCACAAGAAATAAAACGATGTCATGATCAAAATGACTCGTGTCTCCTGTGTGTCACTTGAGTGTGAAGAAATAATCTTCCTCGTGTTGGCCAAACCTGCTTTGCTGAGCTCTGGGAAGCTTTGCAGAAGCAGAGAAGGGGTGAATGGCTACTGGTGGGGGTCTTTCTGGTGCGGGAGACTCTGGAAGTCATTAAGGTGGTCTGAGATTTTGTTTGAAAAGCATGACGGCTTCATCGCTTTCAAGGGTTAATTAAGCAAAGCCTGAATGTCAAGGCCCCCTCCATACATTCACTTTCTATATTGAAATGTTGTGGAATAAACCACAAAAGGAACATTTCAAAAGCTCCGAAGTGTCCATGAATGAGTTGATTTGTACGACATTGCTGCCTTGAACATGTTTTCAGCTGAAACCTGGAGGAAACCAAACTTCAACTTTGGATCTTTGCAGAAGGTGTTTTACTGGCTTTTCCAAAAAAAAA
>CM051498.1:6584615-6649268 GCA_028031935.1 Paedocypris micromegethes
AAAAAAAAACAATTAAAGCTTTTAAATTTTGAGACTAATGTTAAAAGATGTCATGCTAATGTAACATAAATCTCAGTATAGTTTGTAGATGATGTTTTATTATTATGGAAAGTTAATCAAATAAATCAAACTAAATCAAATAGAATAATACATTAATATTGCTATCAAATCGATTAACAATTACATATTTGAGGCGCAAAATCATTTTGTTCCTCTCTTGTTCACCTTTAATTCCAAAAATGCCTCATAGAAAAGCTTTTAATTAATTTTAATTCATTTAATTGATTGCATATTGATTTCACAACAAACTTTAGATTGATTAATTATCTTGAATAAACAAGCAAAAAAAACAATATTAATTCATAAATTAAATGTTATATCTTTTGTTGTGTGCCACAAAAGCAAAAGACAGACTCATTTGTTTGATGGACTGATGTAGATGTAGTGTCAGAACTTCAATCCTCCGCTTCATGGTGATGTTATTGTGTGTGAGGAAGAGGCCGAGCGTACTTCCTGCCACAGCCCCACAGAGGAAATGAGGTCACAGCCCTGGTCTGCTGAGGAAGCTCCAGCGTTATTAAAACACGAACGTGACTAGATGTGAATTTGAACATGTGTGATTGAAACTCAAAGCAGTGAAATTCCCTCAGCTGAGGCTTCAAGATGTTTTTTAATATTCTTGGCTCTCAGTGCTCACATTGTGAGATTTCTATGTTTTGAAATTTGTAAGGCATCGCGGTTTCTTATGATTGTGATTGTCATGGTGTCCAGTCAGACTTCAAGATCATTTTAAAAGAGGAATTTGCCAGATTTGTGCAATTGCAAATTTGTTCATATTAAAAAATAGACACAGCTACAATAACGATTGTTCAGTTTGATTCCTTAACGTTTTCCTAAACGTTAAATCTTAAATTAAATTTTATGTCAAATAATTATGACTTCATTTTGACAACAAAAAATCAAAAATTAGATTAAAACTAAAGTTTATGCAATCTGACGTATAGAATAAATTATAAACTAACTTTTGAATAAAAAGTTTTCATCTGAAAAATAGAATAGAACTTAACTATTTTCAGCATGGGACTGCATAAAAGTAAATAGTGATATAGAATAAAACTTGTTATGTTAGTGATTTTATCTTTTTCTCATTTTACGTTACAAATATGGAATAAACACTGTATTTTAAAAAGATCAAATTATCACGCTCTACTAAAATAATTAGTCTGAAAAAGTTAAATAGATGATTAAAAAAACTAAACAATAAAAGCAACACTTTTATATATTATTATAGCGTTTTTTTATTTTAGCCATATTTAGGTTGCATTTCTCCAAACAACTGCAATTGTTTTCTTTTTTTTTCTCTTTTCATTTTTTTCCCTTTCACCTTCTCAATCCGTTCATTTTTCATACAAAATTTCTTTTGACACAGGAAAAATAGGGGTCCTTTCAGCTCCCGCATGACCTGTGCCCACTAGAGGATTCGGAGGTCAAAGGTCATGACTCTGTCACCATGGAAATGTCACATTCACAGCAAGAATTCTCAGGCGTGTGTGGGTTACTCAGCTTGTGCCTCTTTAAAGGTGAAGACTCGCTCTGCATATGTTTGACAGTCCGCCTTATTTAGCCCCTCATAGTCAACTATTAATTAGGTCTGGCTGCCCTCTCGAGTAAGCGTCCTCAGTAACAAAAGCTTCGGGGTTCCCAAAAAGAAATCACAAGATTCCACATTTTCTATAGTGGAAAAAGGGCAGATCCATTGTAAAATTACCAAATAAAAGTTACTAATTCGGTATTATATATAGATAAAGTTATACAGACTTTCAACTACCGTATTTACTCGCTTATAAGTCGATCCGCTTATAACCCACTAAACATTGGAAGTCCAAAAAACGTCCAGATTAGGTCTATATCGCGTCGGTCGGTCGTAGACCTGATCTGGACTTTTTATGGACATCTAATATTTGTGTCGTCGAAACATGACCTAATTTAGGCGTCGCTTAGACTTCCGTGTCTGGAAGTCATTTAGACGTCTTTTATCGACAATAATAATCTAATAAAATAATGATCTTTATAGGTTCCAGGCAGTAAAAAAAACGTTCAAACAAATAATTAAAACATTCGATATATTAAAAATATTCAGTCTGTTTAAAAACAAGTATGCTGTGGATTTTTTTTGAGCTAGGCAATGCATGCATGCACATATATTATTTAAGACATGCAAACGGTTTCTTTTTAGGTTAATTTTGTTTTGTTTTTTTTGTCATTGCATCTTGTGCGAACAACTTTTCAAAATATGTTTAGAGGCAATTTTGCTTCCACAAATGTGCAGGACGTTTTGACAAATACTAATATTTATGATGAGACCACGTTATTTTTCTTATTATTTTATCATGTAATGGTATATTGCACTTTTATAAATCGGATAAAAAAGTTTGGTTTTTATTTACCGATTTGTTGATCTGTCAACCCATTCGTCCTGGCCGCTAGGTGGCGGTTCACTTCCGGTTTATTTATTTTCAAAACGATTCAGTCAGAAATCCGCGTTTGGCAATTGCCGCCCATTTTACAAACGATTACAGAAAGCTGAACCGCGTTCCTCTCTTAGAATCGATTAAACCCACCAAAATCGTCGTTTAGTTTGAGGTAAGTTTGGTTCGTTTTTTGTGCCTAAAAGTGATAACGTTTGACATTACTGTTGCCATTGTTATACTTGTGTAGGTTTAAGAGTTAGCACCTCCAGCCACTTCTTTCTGCTCGTGTCGAGGTTTCACAGAAGAAAAGCCCAGGCACGGTGAGTTTGTCTAAAGACACACATTAATACTCAACACACTTCTATGAGTTGGTGCATCCTCAAAAGTTAAGTGTGTTATTAGTCTGTTTGTAATGTAATCTAAAACATATAAAACATTAAATCATTTGCTCATTTCTATAATGTTACTTTTTCACAATGCTGAACTGTAAGACTGTTTAATTTGACATGGTGAGTTTTGTTTAATCAGACATCTGTCATCCTCTGTTTACTCGCTCCTTTTCAGTCATAAAAAGTATTTAACAAATGTTCAGTGTTTTACTATAATGGAAGAGTGTGTTTTTAATTTTTATTTATTTAATTTTTTTGTACACTACTGTATAAGAAATGCAAACACCTGACCCTATGCAGTTTTTGTAATTGCAGTTAGCCGTTCTAATCAGTAAATGTTTTTCAGTGTGCCAGAAGAGCTGGTGGACCTCAGAAGTCGCTTCAAACGGGCATTTCCAGCCACCACCAGCGTTCATTTAAAACGCATGGAAGAAATGGAGGAATTGGAAAGCGAGGAGCAACGCCTTGGTGATACCTGTGCTTTTGATGCCCTGGTAGGTTTTAATATTCTGCAAGTAACGAGTGACTTGGCGAAACACTTTTGCATCCAAAGAGTTGAGATACTGTGGATAGCATAATTAACTTATATATTCTTTCCGAAAGGTTCTACAGCTTCAAATGATGGGAGGTGGACTGTGTGCACAAAATGCTTGACAGGTGTGCTTCCACATATGGTGTTTCTATAATGTGTCCGCTTGTGTGTTAAGTTTTTGATGTCTGTCATCATGATGTAAACGAATGTATTTAATTTGTAGCTTGTTTGTGTTTAGGCTCTTCACCAATGCTTTAATGGCCAACTCAATATGAAGGGGAAGAAAGGCAAGAGGTCTCTGGAGGCCTCACACCTGTATCGAGCAATACGAGGTAGGCCCATATTTTAAACGACAATGTGGGTCAAATAACTTATTGTCACATCACCAACAGTGTGTGTGCTGCAGCTTGTGAAAAGCTCAAGTGCAAGCTCCAGACAGTGCAGACTTACAGTGCAAAAATACTGGCAATATTGATAAAATTATTTAATTCCTGCTATGAATAATAACAGGAACAAAAATACATTTGCCACCGTTGACGCATAGCTGTTTTAGCATTACAAAGGTGGACTTTGTTGTATATGCATATGTACAGTAAAACGTTCCTTCTACCTGTGCAGATGCAGCCTTGAAGTCGGATGCCAATTCCACAGAACCATCATACAACAAGCCACAGCAAACCACCTCAAACATGCTCCAGAGAGAAGTGGACGAGTCGTGGTTATTTGAGAATAATTGTTTGGTTATTACCAAGGCATTGTGTTTTTTATTTTATAGTTTATAGTTATATATATATTTCAATTCAATATATATATATATATATATATAATATATATATATATATATTATTATGTGTTTAACTGTGTACTTGTTCTTAAAAAATGCTTGTAAAGAAAATTGTGTTTAACTGTTCATAGAAGTTCCAGAGAGAAGTGGACGAGTCGTGGTTATTTGAGAACAATTGTGTGGTTATTACCAAGGCATTTGTATTTTTATAGTTTTTATAGTTATATATAATATTATATATATATATATATATATATATATATGTGTTTAACTGTGTACTTCTTAAAAAATGCTTGTAAAGAAAATTGTGTTTAACTGTTCATAGAAGTTCATATGTATGTTTGATATGTATAATAAATGTGTTGCTTGTTTTAAATTGTCGTTTCCCTGTGTGCCGGCATGTATGCCTGCAATTTAATTTGTAACTATAATTATATACATAACAGTAGTGATCTACTGTAGTTTAAGGATCGAATGAAGTATATTACAAATTAAAGAACGCCGAATGCCGTCGAAATCGACAATAAATAGACCATAAAAAGACGCCATTTTAGACGTCTTTTCATAGACGTCTTTGGGAAGTCCAGAAAAGGAGGTCATCTGGAGTTTCATTCCTGACCTACAAGCGGACCTAAAAAAGACGTCCAGAAATGTCGTCTATTAGGCATCCTTTGGACAACTCTTTGCGCAGTGGGTAGTCGACCCCCCACTCAGCTTTGAGATTGGTGGTATTCTGTTTAGACCCTCTTATAAGCGGTGAAATAAATTGAGAAAAGTGAATAGATACAGTAGAAATGAGTAGAAACCTATTTCATTTCAAAAAGTCAATTCTGGTTATTTGGGGCCCACGGAGACACTAAAGCGGCACAGGGAAAAATGATAGAACACCTGTTCAGATGCTCTTCAATCCTTCGCGATAAAAAAATATAAAAGTATTCAGACATGCTTGGTGGTAAAGGAAACCTATAAATCAAAAAACCCTGTTTGTTTATGTTGGTGTTAATCTATTTAAGCTATTGTTAATTTAGTTTAAGTTAATTTGTCATTAATATGGTGCATTATCATTTTAAAGATTTCTGTGAAAAGTGCCCTGCCCCTTTAAGAGAGTTCCCGAGAATCGCATGGCTATATGCCAGGGGTACTCAATAGGCGGACTCCGGTCCGCATCCGGACCCAGACGCGATTACTTTTGGACCGACGGCAAAACCAATGCTACTCTTGTGATCAAAATCCAAAGGCGTTTTCAGTGGATCACGCATTTTTTATTCTGCATTGTTCATTCACACACACGCACCAACGCAAACGAATATATTTATAAATGTATATAATTTATCTTGAATGATTGTACTCGTTTTAGCTGCGGCATTTGTCCAATCACAGCCGCTGTAAGAGAACGTGACAACTACGTCATCTGTTTGCGCTCTGGCGCAAAGTTACTTAGAACACGGCCGCGGCGCGTATAGCGCGTACTAGTCGCTCAGGTCTTCAGGGTAGCCAGGCGAACGGCCGCTCTGTCGTTTGCGTAAATCGAGAGATTATTTTAACCTTAAAGAATATGGCGAGCTCAAAGCTGGCCGTCGATTAGAAAAGAAAAGTTGACTTTGAAAACTGCGAGTTTAAGAGTGAGTGGACAGAATAATATGCATCCGCGCGAAGCAGAAAACCAATGTGTTTAATCTGCAACAAGTCGGTCGCAATCGTCAAAAGTGAACAAATAACCTCCATTGAACAAAATACATTTGAATACTTCTGTAAATTGCACATTTTTATCTGTAATTACAACCGCACAACATATTTTGTACTTGTACCAGTACTTGAAAAGTGCACGTTTTTTGTTATTGTTTTTTGTAAAAATGTATGTCTATCTGTAAAGAGCGTGGATGAGTAGAGAAAGCAATTTCGACTCTCTGCACGTCCAGTACGTACAGCAGAGTTGACAATAAAGCTGACTTTGACTCCACACACACACACACACACACACACACACACACACACACACACACACACACACACACACACACACACAACGGCCACTAAAGTCTCACATGTGTCCTGGGACAACACAAGACACCTTTCTCTAATGCTGAAATAGTCAAGCAAGTGTGAGTGAAGTGGTGACTGCTCTGTTTGAAGGGACTCAAAAAGATAATTCACAACTCAAATTTCAAATTTATGAAGATGTTTTGGGTCTTACAAACCTCACACAAGGAGGGATTACATTTATGAAGTAGTGACACATGTTGTTTTTATACGGATGACGTGCTATTCACATAGCGGTTCATATTTGCAACTTGACCGATATTTTTCCGGACCTCGGACTGAACGGAAATTTCGTAAGTGGACCCTTCAAGTTTATAATTGAGGACCCCTGCTATATGCTAACTCGTGTTTTAGGAATAAACACAGCTGAAAGAGTGTGAGACAGTGCGCGCGCATGTGTATGTGTGTGTGCGTGTGCGCGGAGCAGCGGCCAGCGGAGTATGTTGCTTTGCACGGCTTGTGCCGTTTTCTGAAAGATGTATTTAGTTCGCGTCATAAATGTTCATTTAATTACCGCGATTGTGTCTCTGCTGTTTATTTTCGTGAGAAAGGGTGAAATATCTGCGCACTGTTCTGAGTAAAATATTTTCTGTTTCGGTAGACCGCGCGTATAAGTCGAGCCCCCGACTTTGAGCCCGAATTTTTTAGGAAAAATCCTCGAATTATAGTCGAGTATATACGGTAGTATTCAATGTATCTAAATATATATAACAAGTAAATGTTACTGCTAGATTGTGTTTGTGAATATATTAATGATATTAATATAGTACATTTTGAATATTTGTATAATAGAACTTCATACATACATACTGTATATATACAGACATATTTAGGGAAGGTATGTGAAAGAATGAAATGTTTATTTCAAATAATAACTTATATATGAATTATTATGTATTATATACTATATATATGATCAGTTGCACATATTTACTTCTTTATTTTATCGAGCTATTTACTTATACGCTTGTCTAATATATTGTACATTTTCTGATTTAATATTATACTCATAATACATTAGTGCATAAAAGGCTGTACTGTATAATCACGATTAATGGGTGCATTTTAAGTAGTTTAATATAATTGGTTTTACAGTGTTTGTATTTAAACTTATTTAACTTGGTGAAAAAAACGAAACATCAGTATCAACAGTGAAACATCTGAAATCACTTATAATAAAAGTAATGTGTCACTTTAAGGACACTTATGACTTAAAATTGAGAAAAGTCATATTATCTGACAAGTAAATTGCAATTTACATTTAGTTGCAGTGTAAAGTCAAATGTTCAAAATGTTCATTTAGTCATGAAACACTCATTACAGTCATTTGAGACCTAACCATAACAATTAAAATATTTCCAGACCATGTCACGTGCCGGGAGCTGTAGTCGACCCAGAATTTTAATAAGAGTAACTTGGGAATCTTTAGAAGAAGAGTATGGAAAATCAAAACATGACATAAATACATCATAGCAACAATATGACCATTGGAGCATTTTAATTAAAGTAAATAAAGTCTTCAGCTGCCGTGTTGATTGACGAGCCAGCAGGTCATGATGTTAGTCCTGCTTCTGTGGCCACCAGGAGGAGCCACGGAGCAGGACTGTGACAAGAAACTCTTTAAAATATCATTTAAGTGCTAAATAACATAGAGCAAGACAACTTCAGCATCAAATAAACTAACAAGCAAGTTATGGAGAACCAGCACAGTGGCTCCATTCCTCAAAAAAAAAAAAAAAAAAAACGAAGTAAAAAAAAAGTCATTTTTTTTCGCCCGTTTTTTTTTTATTAGTAGGTTTTGAAACCTGCAGACATACAGTACGTCTCTATGCTGTTGTGAAAACTGAAGCGATAGGATTCACCCCTGATATCTGGGTCTGATTCATGCCGTCTCAGTGCGGGGGCTCGGAAGGACAGATGGCCGCTGTGGGAGAGAAAGTAAAGAGTCTTACGGGTGGAGGAGGATCTGTTCACTTCTCTCCTTCATCCTGCCAGCGCATGAATCCTCTTCCTATTTGAGCACAGCCTCCTTTAGCAGCTCTTCACAGCGAGGGACCGAAGCATGTTTGGAGCACAGGTCGCTCCCACTACTTCCACATAAAAAGACAGAGGAGTCGAGGTTTTGTGTTGGTTCTCGAGACAACTGAACTTGGGATGACCCTGTATGTAGACCGTGTCCTATCGCCTGTCTGAAATGTATTTTAGAGTTTTAAACACATTTAAAGAGTTGCAGGCTGTATGCTCAAGACTGTTTAAATAATAGCATCAAAATACAGCAGCAAGCTTTCAAAAAAACCTACAAAATTTACAAGTAGCGATGCAGTGGTAAAGTTATTTTGACTACTTGTACTGAGTTTCAAAAATACAAGCGACTTTTACTCTCTACTTGACTACATTTCTGATTGAGCGTCTGTACCCTTAACTCAGCTACATTTGAATGGAGACTTACCATTACTTATTACATCGTGTGCGTAAAGTCGCCGTCATTTTCCATTGCGGTTAATTTGCTGGGTGGATTAGGCCATATCGCCATCTGCAGGATGCTGAAGGTACTGGATGCTATTTATGAGCTAAATCATGTCGTGAATTAGCGGTTTCACTTTTTAGCACATTTGAGTTTGACTGAGATTTAATTGTTGATTGAATTTATTTTTCTGCCATTTTAAAACAATTATGTGTTAACTTTAATTTCTATATGTTGGGAATTAAAACCTGATACATAAAAAGTTTCTTGTTTTTAACAGTTTTTTGAGCATAAATTGAGTACGGAGTTCTTTTATGACTTTTCCTTCTTTCTCAACATATTGACTTAACAAAGAAATTAAATACAACCAAAATTAGGTTTAATAGCACGTAATCATCCTTTGTGTTTTACTATGCAGAAGACATGCAAAGAACAAGATTGGACAGAGGACACAAACACACACTTTGTGAGGGAAGAGTTAGTCGATTGTGGACATCCTTTTATGTTTCTCCATTCGGTAAGATTGGTTGTGGAGTGATCTGCGGATTTTGTAATTGAATAATTCCTTTGAAAACGTGCCATCAAGGAGTATAAAGTTTCCCTTTAATTCAGCGAGCTTTAATCGGGTAAGTGGAGGCACTTCCTGTTTGGCTCTTTCTCTCACAGGCCTGAAGCAGCCTCACATTTCTCACTCAGGAACACATCACCACTCATCTGATGCCATTGCAATACTGTTTGACTTTTAAAAATGGATATTGATCAAATTACGGTAGTAATGCACTCTTAGAAAAGTAAAAAAAAAAAGTTACGTTTAAGTACAGTAATGGTTTAAAATCAGACTGTATATTTAGGTGAGGATTTTAAATACCTAAAACAAAATGCGTAAAATATTATCGGAGGTGAAATGGGTTGTGTGACTGTTCTGCAATTTCAAAAGAAATAAAAAACTTGAAATAATAAAGGAAACTTTAAAAGCATAGATTAGAAAGATGTTTGCAAAATCTACAGAAAAATAGTAATTAAATATAATATGTAATTAAGCCTTTAATTTGAAAACATTTCAAGCTAAAAAATTGTCAGCAAAATATTTGTCTTTGTGTAGAGAAAAAAATACATTTAGTTAAAAACAATAGTCATGTATTAAATAGACAAAAGATTGTGGCTTGTTTTACTAAGTAAAAACAAGCATACTAAGAATTTTACTTACTTAATTTGACTTAATAAGAAAATTCTACTCCTCTGCAGAAAAAATCTCCATCTTCCTCTCCAAGATCATCTCTATCTGAAACTTGGTCTTACAAGGGTTTCCTTCTGGGGTCTCCTGGTTCCTCCCAGTCTAAAACACATTCTTAATTAGACACTGAAAAAACTGTCATCAAGTGAGAGTGTAACTGTGTGTGTCTGTGTCACGCTCTGTGATTGGTTGGTTTTGAAAATTGATGATTTTTCGGCACTAGTGTGAAAGCGGCCTGTGGTCAAAGTGTCTTCTGTGTGTGAAAGCTCGATGGATTCCTCTCAGAGTGGAGATCCATCGCAGGCATTGCCCTCACAAACCCAATTAATCCAGCAGTAATGTAGATTAATGGACCTGCGCAACAAAGCCACAGACAGATCAGGCCTCTGGTGTATTAACTTCACGCGGCTTTCTTTGTTTCCTGTTGCTGTCGCTCTGTTAAAATCCGATTCCAGTGTTTGCGAGGACTTGTAGAGAGACAGGTCTTCTGCAAGACAAAAGATGAAACGTTTCATGCCTCTTTCTTCACTTTGTGTTATGACTGTAGCTGGACATTTGCATTTGGAATATGTGGAGTGGTTCATAAATGTTATATTTGTAGCAGAGGTGTAAAGAGTACCTGAAAACCATACTTGAGTACAAGTGCGGATACCTTACTGTATAAATTACTCCATTGTAAGTCACAAATTCCAGGAAAACTTGAGTAAAAAAAGTAAAGTATCCCATTTTAACAGTAATAAAGTATTTCTACTGAATTTAGGCTCAAAAAACATCAAGAAAAATAAAAACCAAGAACGTATTTATGAAACTTTTGTTTCTAATACTGTATATAAATTTAATTTACCACCTCAATGTTTCAAAATGGTAGAACAAAAAAGCCAAAAGAAAAACAAAAAGTCAGTCTTAGTCAAACTCAAATGTGCAAATAAGTGCAACCGCTAATTCACGTCCACGAGCCAGTACCTTCAGCATCCTGCAGATGGCAATATCACCTTGTCCGTCCAACAAATTAACCGTGTTAGAATAATGCCGACTTAAAGCCTTTTCTGCAAACACTACCCTTGATGGAATGAACCAGCAATATATTACAAAAAAAACATTTAATTGTCAGCCAAATAGAATAATGATTTTACAAAAGGTTTCATGCTGTCGTGAAGTAGATAAGTCTATAAGTAACAACACACATACACAGGGAAATAAATGCATTTTGTAGGCGTATTGCGACACTCAAGGTAAACGTACATTTAGAATTAAATACACAAAAGACACAAATTTACAACAATATAAAGCAAATTGATCTACTTCACATGAAGAATAGCGTGAATAAACTATGTTTATTCACTCAGAATTCAACAAAAAAAAAACCCTCATAATATCAACTTGTTGTTTAGGTCGTGTGTAGTCACGTGGTTCATCCGTCTCACCTGTTGTTCATTTGTACCTCGTTTCTAGTAGTATTTCAGTTTCACCTGTCTCAGTTCTCTTTGTCGGTTATTGTCGTCACACCTGCGTGTTCCTGTGTCATGTTTCCTGAGTTTGTTCCGAGTTGTTTGTAAGTTATTGTCGTTGTTTTAGTAAAGTCCCGTTTTATGTTCACCACGGTCTCCGGCTCTAGTTCTGCACCGAAGATCGTGACAGAATAACCGACCGCAACCGAGCCAGGATGAATGTTGAGACTGAAGGGGTATGTACAGCGGCATTTGCATGAAGATCTGCAACCGGGACTGATGCCGGACGGCCCGCGAATTCGGAAGTTTCCGATTGCTGCCGCGAGCTCGGAAATCTGCCGGACGCTGTCATTACCCGCGACCAGCTGGACAGATGCGATTCAGATGTTCCTGTGTTTGTCGTCTTGTTCCTGTAAGTCTCGCTTCGCAAGTGTTCCGCGAAGGAGACCCTGTTCCAGGTCCTCGGCATGAGTTTCTGCCGAGAAGACTGGGATATTCCCACCCTCCCTCCCGTTTTGGAACATCTGTGCTCCGCAGGGGCCTCGGACTGGTCTCCTCCCCTTGGACCTGTGGACCCTGCATCCTCACCTCCAGTCTCACACCACCTGGCACACCACCCTGCGACCATCCGAGGACGTCGTCGGGCTCCCTCGTCCGGTCGGCTCGACCTCCTCCACTATGACCTCGGATATCTCGTGCGTTATCCTCTCCTTCCACTGTGTTTCGGTGCTCCTGCCTTCCTGCTCCACCCCGGTCGTCGTTCCGTCCGCATCGCCTCGGGCCTTCGTCGCGCCTCCTCCCCCCTCTGCTGGTCTGCATGGAGGAGTGCCATCTGGTGCGTGGACTATAGGCGGTGGTGGACTATAGGCGTCAGGAGCCGCCTTCTGGAAGGGGGGGGTAATGTCAGAACCAGTGACTACATTTCCCATGCTCCTCTGTTTCCGTGTTTCCTGTCGTGTGTAGTCACGTGGTTCATCCGTCTCACCTGTTGTTCATTTGTACCTCGTTTCTAGTAGTATTTCAGTTTCACCTGTCTCAGTTCATTTTGTCCGTTATTGTCGTCACACCTGCGTGTTCCTGTGTCATGTTTCCTGAGTTTGTTCCGAGTTGTATGTAAGTTTTTGTCGTTGTTTTATCAGTAAAGTCCCGTTTTATGTTCACCACGGTCTCCGGCTCCAGTTCTGCACCGAAGATCGTGACAGTTTAATGAACTTATTACAGTACTAATTAATATTAAGTTATTAATAATAACTGTACAGTAACAATACATTTTCAGACTTTTGGACTTTAACGGTAATAAAACTGAAAAACAAACAAGAGAAATTTGAAGTGATGCACTATACTGGTATCAGACGAAACACATCCGTGAAACACATCAGCCGCGCATATTACAAAGTGAATGAAGACGACAAAATGACGGACTGCAAATTGTGCTCACAGAAATTGTCCACAGGCTTAAAATGTAGTGCATTTTGCACAAG
The DNA here is from genome assembly GCA_028031935.1 of Paedocypris micromegethes. Lineage (NCBI taxonomy): Eukaryota > Metazoa > Chordata > Actinopteri > Cypriniformes > Paedocypris > Paedocypris micromegethes. Next base: position 6,597,459 of record CM051498.1, read on the forward strand.
TGATTTAACCAAGAACCTAAAATCCCAATACGACAATAGGTACAATGAGTTTGCTTTGAAACCAACACAACTCACGTTGCAGCAAACTCCTGCAAGAGAGAGAAAGATTTTGCTAGTTTATTCAAATATTGTGCACTAATTAGCAAAGATGTTTAAAATTGCCCCTTGTGCAGCCATAAGTGGCAGTTTACAACAACTTGAAAAAAAAAAAACACTTGAGCTATTTACATTTTTTTTATAATTATTTATTCTGTAATTTGTTGCACACAAGAAGCTTTTCATTTTATTCGATTTATTCATTAATTCCAAACTAGCCCCTTGTCTTTCTTTTTTTTTCTTTTAATTATATGACTAAAGCAGCTGTACATTTTAATTGTGTTTTTATTAAGTCTCTGAGGCGGTATTGGCGAGTAATGAAATGCAAGTACTTGTACTCGTTTTAAAATTTTAGAAATTTTATAGTACGTATTACATATTTTATTCTACATTATTACACGGTAATTTTCCAGCTAAACTTTATTAAAATAAAGTCCCTCTTGCTCTTTAAATGTAAGTCGCATTTGTGTGATTTGGTCTCTGTAGACCTGCAGGACCTGAGACTGAGGGTTTCAGGAGACTCGCTCATTAAAAGCTCATTAAAGCTGCTAAATTGTGTCTGCCGGATCTAATGAAACCAGCACTGAGACAGACTTACTGGAACATTTTATTAATCTATTAGGGATAGCTGATATAATCCCTAATCACTTCCAATTTTGGGTATGTGGTATTCTGGTATGAAAAGGGGTTGAAGCTGGATTAAGAGCTAATTGAGGTGTGGAGGTTACAATTTTACACACACACACACACCCCACACACACACACACACACACACACACACACACACACACACACACACACACACACACACACATTAGTGTGTTTCATTATTTAATACCTGTAAACTCAAGTACAATATTAATTAATAATTACTGCAATATATTTAGCAGTTACGACAATTAAATATAAAATTTTTATTACTATTTATTTCAACTTATTGTTGTAATTTCAAAATATTCAAAATATATACAAAAGTGTGTGTTTACATTTTATTTTATTATTTTAATCTAAATACACTTTGAATTTTCCACATTTGACTTTTACTTGTTTTATATTTTCTTTATTACTTCATTATTTAAAAATGTTCTAATATACACAAGTAAGGTTTTAGTTAATCACAGCCTACTACATTTCTATTAAGCCGATGATGTGTATTCATCTTTTCTGTGTGTCTGAACAGCAGTTTGTGGTGATGCTTTCCGGTCTCCTCCATCCTGAGCCTGTAATTAACATGATTTGCGACTCATCTGCAGCATTACAGGTTACAGACGGAAGCGTCTAGATCTGCCAAAGCCTGTCTCCAGCTCGCATCAAACCTTCTGATGAACAACTGGATTAGTGAGTATGAAGAGCAGAGTTAGCGAGAGTCTTCAATCTCCAACTGAACAATAGCGGACGAGTGAGAAGACGAGCGTAACAAAGCCACATCCTGAGACAGAGAAGCGCAGGTCACTAGAGTGTCAGCGGCTGGAAAGTGCCGGGTTCACGTGTCTGTGTGTGTGTGTGTGTTTGTGTGTGTGCTCATCCGGAGAGAAAGCGAGTGATAAAGCCAAAAGATAACATATAGTTCAAAGAACAGAGTGGAGATCACTGCAGGGCAGACACACCTGAGCCATCAAGAAAATCTCTCTCTCTCTCCTTCCTTCTCTCTCTGTATTTATCTCCTTCCATCCCTCTCTCTCTCTCTCTCTCTGTATCTCTCTTTCCTTCTCTCTCTCGTTCCTTTTTTGTTTTTCTCTATCCCTCTCTATTGTTAAGTGACTCATTGTGGCCACTATGGACTTTATTCTCTCTCTCTTGCTCTATCTCTCGCTTTCATTATTTCGTTCTCTAATACTCTCTTTCATTCTTTCTCTCTCTATCTCTTTATCTCTCTCCTTCCTTCTCACTTTCTCTCTTTCTGACTCCCTGCATATCTATTCTTTCTTTCTGACCACTTATAACTTTTTCTCTCTCACTCTTTCTCTTGATTAGCTTTTTCTCTTTCTATGCCACCCCTCTCTATTTTGTCCTTTCTTATTTTTTTTCCCTCAATCTTTTTAAGCTGTTTCATCTTCTAAGTCGTCAATATTTCTTTAAAATGCTGGATTGCTGTAATTATGACTAAATCTGTTCATCTGATAAGATCTGGGAAACACTGTTCTTTTTTTACATTACTACTGTAAAGACAATATAAATCAAACATATAAAACAGCTTCAGAAAAACAGCCTATTTCTGAGTTATAATTTAAACATCATTTATCATCTATACATCAAGTGTTAATTATCATTCTCATTCTTTCACTACACCCCTGTAATTTATCCATACATGACTCTTTGCTAACAAAAAAGACAAGAAAAAAAAATACTGTGTTGCTTTGGAAACTAATTTGACTGTATATGAATAATATCAATTATTCTATGACTATTTAGGAATCGCTGTACATTAAAAAAAATGCTATTGTTTGATTTAACGGTTGTTGTACTGTAACACTTTTTGTTTCGATTCAAATCTGAGCAAAGAATATATAATAAGATAAACGGCACAGTAAATGGTAACAGTGTGGATTAACACACACACACACACACACACACACACACACACACACACACACACACACACAATATAGATGGTTAATCAATGGTCATTATTGATATAACCAATACTAATCAATAAAAAATTGCGATATTAAAAACACAGTATAGTTTGTATCCCTCAGTAAAAATGCTACACAGACACTCTGTTGACCGACGACTTTAGCTCAAGCATAGCAGCGCTGCTAATGGAAACCAGACTCCCGTCGTTCATCTTCTCTCACTGACATCTTATAACACTCCAGAGGTGTGTCTGTGTGTATATAAAGACGCTTAAACCCATCTGCTCCCGCAGAAGAGCTGCGCTCAGGGTTCTTTTTTGAAGGTATGGGGTGGACGGGGCCCTCGGCCATATGGACTGTCCCTCATTTACTCCGCACACTGATCTGTTGTGTGTGGTTTTTTTTTCCATAAAGACGTTAATTTTCCTATTTCTTGACACAATTTGTGATAATAATTGCCGTCTTTGCCAACATGCTAGCCATTGCGGTGTTGTGGCTTGCTAACTGGTGCCTTGCTAACTAAATGCCACAATAAAACAATAGTGGATGGCTTAGATGGTGTCTCCTGGAGCGTCAAACGGGACATGATGGAGCTCTGGACCCTAATGGAGGAATGAGATCTCCTGGAGCGTCAGATTGAAAAAGGCGGTGCTCAGTAGCTCCCCCTGGTGGCCGCCTCTGGAAGCAGCAATAATAACACCTGGACAGTCATCTCCGAGCCAGCACCTGAACCCAACTCACATTGGACACTGATGGGAGGACGGTGTACCATAGAGAGTTCAGATGGAAGATGCTAGAAGACAGATAATGTTAATTCAGCACCATGAACCACCCACACATATGCCATTGGAACAACACCATTGCAATTTTGGAAAAATTTAACTAAATTCAATTGAAGTTGGACGTGCCACCCTGGCGTCGCTGGTTCGAATCCCAGCCTGGTGTCTTTGACCAAGACACTGACGCACACATGCACCACGGCTTAAGGCTGCCCACTGCTCCGGGTTTGTGTGAGTAACTTCACTGGATAGTTAAATGCGGTGCAAAAATTCCCATCATACCTGGCCACTTTCCCGCCCTCAATTTCACATAGACCAAATAAAGTTGTATTCAAAAATAGCTAAATTGTATTAAAACTAGTGCTGTCAAATGATTAATTTAATCAATAATAATAATAATAATAATATAAAATAAATAAATAATCGCACTTACCTTTTTTGTTCAATTTGCAATATATTTTCTTTGTTTTTTAACCCTCCGAGGTTGAGTCGCACATTATTAAACATAAAACACACAAAACAAGTGAATTTTGTTCTTACATAAGTGTTATGCATCAATTAAAAGTTTGAAGTAACCATATTTTAGGACACACTCTTAATAAAAACAGGACGTTGTTTATTTTGATTTTATAAAAAAACTAAATTAATAATAATATTAATAAAACATGAAGCGCGTTTTGCCTTCTTTTTCTCAGCTGAAAACCAACTGTAACTTAATAAATACATTCACTCTAACGTGAAACACATCTACATAATGCTGAACACAATCACTGTGCGCTGCTAATTGTAATGAGCCGCACCTGGTGACGTGAATGGCTCACTTGCACGTCCCCAAACCGAAAGTGAAAAAAACTGCAACTGTGATTAACGTCACTCAATTAAAATGAGTCGCATGCGTCAACGCTTTAACTAAAAAAAAACCTCAACTGAAAAACATGACAAGCAGGCCAAGATGTTAACAGCTACAATAAAAGTCAGTAATGATGACAAAGACTCTTATGCAATGCAAACTATTTACGCAAAAGATTTCCAGTCAAAAAAGTCCAGTCGCCGACAGAGCACTTTGTCCAACGAAGAAGAACGTGAGAAATAAGCGGAGGGGATCTCTGCAGGTTGTGTTCACCTCTGTTGTCTCTGGAAGTCAGGAGGGTTCAGAGGAGTGAGATAGAGAGAGGAGTTTGGGGGTGTTCACTCCTCCACTGCACTCTTTCAGCCGTGCTACCCCTGGCCTGTTTTGTTTGCCCGTGGCTGCTATGAAACCCATTAAGAAACGGCAAGTCAGGCCCCAACGAGACAACAACACATACTCTTACCCCCGCACCAGCTTCTCCGTACCCCAAAACCCCCCCGGCAACAAAGAAGAGGGCAGGAGGGGAGCGGAGACAGAGAAAAGAGGAGGAGCGCTGAAGAAGAGGAGTGCACGCTTCAGCGACTCACCCATTCAGGCGCTGTGTGAATACGGCCGGGGGTTTTCAGTTCACCAGCACACTTTCACCTCAACGTGTTAGAATGAAGCGTACAAATGAGCGTGGAAGAGTGACGTGCTGGAAAGAGAGTGAACCAAAACAGCAGTGTCAGAAGAACAAAAACTGGGTAGATCTTTTCACAAGGGAAAGTTGAAAGTGCTTGAAGATTTTGTTGGCTTAAGCATCAGCTCTGGTTATTTCTTATTCCTCGGTTTTTAAGTTTGTTGACAAACAATCTCTTTTGAAATCAATTTGTTTTAACAGAGGTGTAAAGAACTTGAGTAAATGGACATTGGGTACTTTTGGACACAAGTATTTTTGGCTACTTTGTACTTGTACTGAGTCAAAAATGTAAGCAACTTTTACTCTCTACTTAACTACTTTTTTGAGATTACCGATATGTACTCTTTAGTCCATTACATTTCAATGGACACTTACCGCGTATTTGTGCGTGACAAGTCAGATATTTTCTTGGGCGAATGAGGTGATATCGCCATCTTCAGGATACTAAAGGTACCAGATGCTATTTATGAGTTAAATCGCGTGAACATGAATCAGCGGTTGTACATGAGTTTGACTGAGACTGACTTTTTGTTTTTTTAGATGAAAAACTAGACTTAAAACACACTAGATGAAATGATGAAGAGATGGGAGAGAACTCATGAAAATGATTATTTTAACCAATGCGTCTGTATGTTTGTTGTGGGTTATTGGTGAACATATGACGGCTGCAGGATGCAGTTGAGCGCTTCACTGTGTTTAATGGTGGCTTGTGTCTTACAGTGGCTGTATTAAAGGGTTTGTAAAGTGACTATGGCTCTTGAGATTGAGAAAACGAGGAGTTGAAAACTATCAGGGAGTCTCTATGTCGTCTGTCTCTATGTCACACACACACACACACACACACACACACAAACAAATTTCAGGCCTTGAGCTTCTGGAGATTGATGTTGTTTTGTTGTAATCAGGCTTGCGGTGTGGGACGCGCTCCAGCCTGCTCACACACACACTTAGATAAACACTCCTCGCTGAAATATGACGCAGTCCTGCCTGTCTCCACACACACACACACACACACACACAAACACGCAGCAATTGTGCGCAGAAAAAAAGAAGTAAAAATAAGTCTGTAAAAATGTTTTTATGTTCTGTGTGTGTGTGTGTGTTTATATACTGTATATAAACCCTAAAACCTCTAATAGAAGGCCACCATGATGGAAGGGTTAATAACTGGAAGGCCGCCTTTATTTAAAAGACCACCTTCATACAGGCAATTTATACATACGTAATCTGCATATACAATATACAAAATCTGTAATCTTTGTTTTTAGTGAAAAATACAGCGCCACCCTCTAATGGAAGGCCACCGTGACGAAGGGATTGAAAAATAGAATGGCATGGCCTTCATTTAGAGCTTTTAGGGTGTGTGTATATAAACATATATAAACAGTAGACACTTTATACACACATAAACATAGAACAAACATTTACATGTTTATGTGTGTATGTCTATAAATATGTGTGTATCGTGTGATCAAAATGAAAAATGTTAAAATGAAACAAATGAACCCAAACTCTACAAAGCATGGATTTTAACCTCAACTGGATTTTTTTTTTTGGAACTATATTTGGAATGCTGTACTTCCTTTACAACCTTTTCACATTTCTTTTACATTTATACTGCTTGGTCGATTTTATTTGTGAACAATGGGGTGTAAAAGCAGCCTTCATCACTTCCTTAGTTAGCTCACGGTCTGTTTTCCTGTATCTAAGACATTTATTTATTTAATTTTTTGTGAGTTATGTTTGTGCCAGCAACACTTTTATCCTTCAGTGCTGTCGAAAGTTTGAATGGTTGTGCTTACCTGTCTGTCTGACCACTGAGAGCCCCCTTCTTTATACCTTTATTACACCGATAAATCTGCCAGCAGGTTTTAAAGACTACTTTATCAAGTGTTTGTGTGCGTGTGTGTGTGTGTTTTACAGCCAAAGCAGGAAGGGCAGGCAGGTCTGAACACACTCTGTATTCGTGGCCGACCAATCAAAGGGCAGGACACACATTTACACTCTCACTCTCGCCCATAGTCAATTTAAAAACACATGTTTAAGTTATACAAACTCCACACAGAAAGTGACCGACCGGTCCTTGAACTTGGGCCTTGTGTAAAAGCAAAAATCATATGGTAAAACAGTTTGCAAAAGAACAACTTAAATACTTGCACTGACAATAGATCGAATTTCAAAGCAGTTTCTCTCATCCTTTTAGGCGCATAGTTACTTGTGTGAGATGTTTGCACTCTGTCACGCACAATGTTGACCCAGAACCAGCTTGAAGTTCAGCAAGTTTATTGGCAAGAGCCTAGATGTTCTCAGCATCAAACTCAATAGCAGCTCTATTTAAAAGCTCAGCCTGCAAACAGAGGCTGTCCAAGAACAGTGGTGTAAATGGGCTTCTTTACTTTACTTCAGTAACTTTTTGCCTACATTGTAAGCAACTTATAAGTAAATATAAGCAATTTATACTCTCTACTTGACTAAATTTTTGATTGAGTGTATGTGCTCTTTACTCCACTACATTTGAATGGACACCTACAGTTACTCGTTACATAGTGATTGTGTAGATATTTTTCTACCGCAGTAACTAATTTTTGTGCAAGTGAAATTTAAGTTTTTAAGTACTGAAGTACTTAAGGTAAAATTAATATTAAAAGAATTTAGGTTCTTAAGTACTTGAGTTTAAATGGATACTTTAGGGCTTTTACTCAAGTCTTCTTGGATTTGGTGACTTGTAACTTGCAATGGAGTACTTTCTACAGTAAGGTATCGGTACTTTTACTCAAGTATGCTTTTCAGGCACTCTTTACACCTCTGCTCAAGAGTCGATGAGTTTGATGATACCGTCAGATCCAGACAGAGAAGGAAAGGTGGAGATAAAATGTCAGAAAGGTAAAAATGTCTGAAGTCTTTCCCGTCTGCTAGTAATTTGCAGGAGGGCACGGAGAAAGCCAATTAACCCGGCTTCCTAACCATGTCACCGGCCCCACAGAGCATCAAACAGGAGGAAATGGACCTCTTCAGTGCATTAAAAAAACACAAATGAGGAAAAGACTACAACAGCACAGAAAAAAAGCTTTCCTTATAATGTTGTGGGAAGCACGAAAATAACTTGTAGCATGTTTGCAAGTACATTGCAAGGATTTTTAATATAGCCTGAACGGATTGTACATTTCACTCTGGGCCTTCGGTAGTGCTAGTCTGAATCAACATGTCCCTTAAAACCTAATTTATAGTTTTTTAAACTCATAAACTGATATCAATACATGCTTAAATACAGCACAAAGAGCCACTCTGTCACACACAGAAACTCCCATAGCCATCGACCGAAGAAACTAAGTATTCAACTGTATCTACAGATGTCACAGATGTGAGAATGTGCGTCACATGAAAATGATTCGCCATCTCTCTCAAAATGGGTTTGAACATTCATACAGCACCGCCAACTTTACACTGGTGAAAACGACTCAGAGCAGTCCCGCAAAAACGTCAAAATTCCACAAAAAAAATCTCCAAAACCTTTTTGTTTTTGTAAAATTCCAAATTCCCCCATCTCACCTCCCACTCACAAACAAAAAACTCCACAAACTCATCCTCCTCTCACTCATCATAGACAAGTCAGTTACTCTGTCAAAAATACTATCCAGGCACTTAGTTATATCACAAAGTCACTAATATCACCATTAAATCTAAAGTTGAACCTGCCCTGTCCAATACATGGGTCTTAATTTGCTGATGTTGCCGATCTACGAAAAAGTGCATTTGACAAAGCTCAAGTCTGATCGGTTTAAGAAAAAGTGCCATTCCCATGTATTTAGCGGCATTTCAGTGCTAAAGGCCAAAACACAATCTAAAGGTGCCTGGGGCCGACTGAAATGTGATTGGTTAAATGTTCTTGTCTGGTCCATCTTAAAAGCTATGAAAGGAAGCAAGTATAGACCCCAAATGTATAGACAAAATATAATTAACATCCATTTGTGATCTAGATATAGTTAGGCCTTCAGAGAAGTCATTGAAGGCCTGGCACTTCAAATATAGACCAAAGGGCAGGGGAGTTTAAATGCATCTTTTGCCTAAGTGCATGATAAAATGACTAAAGGGGCTAAAATGTTACATCCAAAACAATTCAAGCTAAACCAGAAACCTTGTGTGATGATTACATGACGTGTTTTACCTCAGCCACCTTACAGGCGAAGAGAAGAGAGCAGTATGAGTGATGCTGTTAATGGTTAATGCTCTCAACAGACCAGCTCCACACATCCTCCAGCAACAAGCAACCTCATTATCATGCCTGAAATTACCCTTTAACCCCTGCTCCAGATGGCTTGTGTATTCATGCTTCGACAAGATGTAGTGCTTTGACACCGCCAGGCTGCAGACACGGGGACAACCTCTGTGAACTGTAATCCGCTTGTCTTTAAGGAAAACGCCTGCTTCTGATTTCCAAGTTTTCCGTCTTGATGCACAAATATGGATGAATTAAATGACTGACAGCTGGATGGGTAGATGAATGGATGGATGGATGGGTGTGTAGAAAAGAAAGTAGGTAGGTAGGTAGGTACTTAAGTATGATTGAAAGTAGGTAGTTGCGTAAGAGTGGTTAGTAGGTAGGTAGGTAGGTAGGTACATAGTTAGGAAGGTTGGTAGATAGGTAGGTAGAAAGGAAGATAAGTAAATGGGCTAGGTGGTAGGACAATATTTAGGTAGGTAGTAGATCGGTTGCTGGGTAGGTATGTATGTAGGTAGCAAGGGAGTTAAGATTAATTAATTATTCTTAACGTAAGGTAAGTAAATGGGTAGAGAGCATGGACAGTAGTTAGTTAGGTAGGTCGTAGGTAGGTTGGTAGGAAAGTAGCTAAGATGGGTTTTATTCTTAACATAAGGTAAGAAAATAGTGTAATGTGCGCTTTGAGACAGTTAAAACTGTGAAAAGTGCCTTACAAATGCTCAGAACTTGAACTTGAACTTAAATAGGAGGAGAGGGTAGACAATAGTTAGGTAGGTAGGTCGTAAGTGGGTAGGTATGTTGTACGTAGTTTGGTTGATAGGTAGGTAGGAAAGTAGCTAAGATAGGGTTTATTCTTAACGTACGGGAAGTAAATAGGTAGAGACAAAGGTATGTAGGTAGTAAGTAGGTAGGTAGGTTAATAAGGATGTAGAAAGGTGGGTTTGTTTGTAAATAGGTACGTAAGGTGGTATGTTGGTACGTATTTGGAAGGTATCAGGAATCAGGAACGTATCAGGAAGGTTTGTATTTATGTAGGAAGTAATTAAGTAGGTAGGTTGGTTGGTAGGTAGAAAGTTAGGTAGGCAGGTAGGTAGAGAGGTAGGTAGGTAGGTAGGACAATAGTTAGGTAGGTAGGTAGGTAGTTACTAGGTTGGTAGGTAGATAGGTAGAATGGAAGGTAGCTACTCTTTCGGTTTTATTCTTTCACCCAAGAAAAAAGTAGACCTAGCGGAAATGTGTTCCCAATCACAGCAGCCCGGATAAAATATATCTGTGCTTATGTCTAAGACCTTTCTTCAGTCAGACGACATAGAGATCATCCATTCGCTTTATACACTCTTTCAGCGATTTAATCCAGCTTTCAGATGGTAAGAAAACTTTGTTTGAGCTTTCATCAAGTTTCTTCACTCTTCCTGTTGCTTTCTCATCCACATCAGCTCTTTTTATACCAGCCACTAACTTCCAGTCCAGTCGCTTAAAGCAAGTCACATTACTTTGTGTTAACTTGCATATTATGTTTGAATTATGAATAGATCAGTGTTTTTTCATGCCCAGGATCCTCGCAGTGGTTTTTGCTTCTGTTTTATTTGATGATGGAGATACACGCACGTGTGGCCGCTCTGGGCCAATTGGATCACAGTCAACTTGCTGTGCCACATCAACTAACTACTAATACATTTAACTGACTCCTACTGATGAAATTAGGATGTGTAGTGTAATCTGTGTATGGATCTGTGTGTGGTCAGGATTGGTGTAGAGCTATATGGACAAGAACAAGTTGGAAGGAGGTTCTAAAAATGGCACTTTAAAGTAAAGTAAAGTGAGTGAGATTGTCTATATTGCGAACCATATCGAAATTCTGCTCACACACACACACGCACGCACGCACGCACGCACGCACGCACACACACACACACACACACACACACACACAGTTGCAAAACCAGCCATAGGGGGAGTTGAACCTAAAACCTCTCGAACACAAGTCCCCTACCACTGGACTGCTAATGATGGTTTTTTAAAATACAAGAGAAATCAAAACACAAATTAGCATTTTTGTCTCGAAAAAAAGCAAAAAAAAAAAAAAGAAAAAATAACAATTTGATTGCTGAATAAGAGAATAGGAACGTATTGAGGAATCTTAAGCTGCATTTGAGGCAATTTTTCACCACAACTTTCTATTTGCTTTATAATGTTGAGTTTTCACTAATAAATATTTTCAATGACTGGAATTACATTACGATAAGTGTGTCTAAAGAATGATGACGTTTATTTGAACACATCTGAGCGTTACAAGTCTTGTTTTAACATTATCATATGGGATATGTCGCCACCTAGAGGTAGAATATGGATTTTAATAAAGTGTGTGCACGCATTGCATTTATTTTGGAGGAAAACAAAACACTTATAATGAAAGAATAACGTTTGCAAATGCAAAGCATTTTTTGCCAAACGAAATCACTTAGATAACTAAATAAATGAGAGGAGAGTTGCTTATCCGCAAAACTTGTGTTGTCAAAACAGACTGTATTTTGTAATTGAATAACCCATATGAACTATATACAGTGCATAATTCATATATTGTTATATTAAATATTAAGATATATAAATTTGTGCTGCATACTGTACACACACATTTTTAAAGCCCATTTTAGGTTGCATGACTTTGTTCAGTTGAGGACCCTTTACCTTTTTAATTGCTCTCTCTCTCTCTCTGATGATGTAAAGACCACGGAACTATTAGAATTACAGTCTTTTTTTGTCTGTAAAAAGTACGACCTTTGCTGAGGTTTAATATATAGAGCGGTTGTTGGTTTTCTTTCCTAGGAGGCATAAAAATGTGTCAAATTGTTCTTCTGGTCATAGCCCATAGTCTGAACACAGGCGAACAATGGACAGTTTTCTTCTTTAAAAACGATTTTTCCCTAATTCCACAAAGCGACATTGCGTTGGAAATAACACACATATATACACTTTATATATACACTGATATTCATCTGGCTTGCAGCATCATGTAACCTTCCGTATAGAGATAATGGTTGTGTTTTTGAAGACTTTTGTGTGTTTTACAATACTTTTGGTAGTTGTGGTCCAGTAGTTGGCAGTTGAATCTATCACCTAGATGTTGCAGGTTCAAATCCCGTTCTGGTAGGTTCCTTGAGCGACGAAGATTCACATATGTCTGGTTGTCTAAAAATCCTGTCTATTAGATATAAAATCTTATTAGATTTGAACCCTATAAATACACTCTTGTGACACACACACACACACACACACACACACACACGAGAACTTAAGGCTCTTTAGACACAGTTTAAAATATTTTTCTTTATTAAACAATAAGTGTAGTGACAGATTTTTGAAAACATAATAAAAATGGAATATAATGTAACTAATAATGTACTTGTTAATGCAAGAAACTGTGCTGAACAACAAATATTTTCATCGTTAAAGACTTTGATTGTTTCATCCTATAAGAAGATGCTTATGTGACTATGAAAACAAACAGTTTGTTAGAACTACATCATAACTTTATGAAAACTATTTAGGTCTACAGATTATATGAAGGTTAGTAAAAACAAGTTAGTACAAACAATAAAAGGTAATATAATAAACAAGGTAAAAATAGAGAAAGAAATATATATATAGAGAGAGACAGAGACAGAGAGAGAGAGAGAACACGAGTGTCTGTGTGTGTGTGTGTGTGTGTGTGTGTGTGTGTGTGTGTGTGTGTGTGTGTGCGCGTGCATGCATTCAATTTTGCTGCATATACACTGACAATGAAGTATTAAAATCAATTACAAAATACAATACCCACACAATAAACACACAACATATTTGCTAAATTCTAATGTCTAAATGCTAAATGCTGTTGTGTTATGTAGCTTGTTAAAAAATACCTTAAGAAATTTGGGTTGTGTGAGACTGAAAAAAAAAACGTTAATATAATTGGACAGATTTGCAAATAAACAGCTTCTGACTCTCAGATAACATCTGTATTTCCCTAACACGGTGCACTGCTCCATCTTTAAGGAGTAAGTCTGCTCTTATCTGGAGAACAAAGAACACTGTGTTCCACCTTCCTTCCAAGTAAAATTACATCAGCCAAAACATGTAGAGGTTACAGTTACAACAAAACAGAGATTGGTATTATCAGTAATACAGATTGAATTGATGGTAAAATTCAATTTGTAAAGGTGAATGGTTTCTCACAAGTGAATCTTCAGGTGAGTCTCCAGACTCTTTTTGTCCGAAAAACGCTTTTCACACTGAGAACAGTAGAATGGTTTCTCACCAGTATGAATTCTGATGTGACGCTTCAAACATTCACTCCGGGAAAAGCTTGTTCCACACTGAGAACAGTGGAATGGTTTCTCACCAGTGTGAATTCTGATGTGACGCTTCAAATATTCACTCCGGGAAAAGCTTGTTCCACACTGAGAACAGGCAAACGGTTTCTCGCCGGTGTGAATTCTAATGTGTGTGTTCAACTGTGCAATTTGTCTAAAACGCTTAGAACAATGAGGACAGACGTGTGGTTTCTCACCAGTGTGAATCCTCATGTGACACTTCAAATATTCACTCCGGGAAAAGCTTGTTCCACACTGAGAACAGGCAAACGGTTTCTTGCCGGTGTGAATTCTGATGTGAGTGTTTAACTGTGCAATTTGTCTAAAACGCTTAGAACAATGAGAACAGGCGAATGGTTTCTCGCCGGTGTGAATCCTAATGTGATCTTTCAACGTTGCAATATGTCTAAATTGCTTAAAACAATGAGGACACAAGTGCTGTTTCTCGCCGGTGTGAATCATCATGTGATTTTTCAACGCTGCAAATTGTCTAAAACGCTTAGAACAATGAGGACACAGGTGCGGTTTCTTGCCGGTGTGAATCATCATGTGTCTGTTCAGATTTCGATTAGTCATAAAACTCTTTGCACACTGAGAACAGAAGTGTGGTTTCTCAACAGTGTGCTCCATCATGTGACGCTTCAAATATTCACTCTGTGAAAAGCTTGTTCCACACTGAGAACAGGTGAATGGTTTCTCGCCGGTGTGAATCCTCATGTGATTGTTTAGGCTTCGATTAGTCACGAAACTCTTCCCACACTGAGAACAGTCGAATGGTTTCTCACAGGTGTGAGATTTAATGTGACGCCATAATGAAGATCGAAAAGCAAACGCCTTTTCACACTGAGGACACTTGTGTGTCTCGTTTTGTTGGACCTTTGAAGTGGACAGTTGATTCTGGTCTGAAGATCCCGAGTCCATCTTGTGGAGATGGTGGCTTCTTTATTCACAGCGTTGAAGAGGCCTTGGAGTCTTTATTTACAAGCAACTTGGCTACAAAGAAGGAAAAAAGGCCATTAAAAAAAAATAATCACGTTCTCTCAGATTGTGCATTTGAATGTGAGCTGTGCATCATCACGTGAAGCTTCAAACAATGCGTCAGTGAACAACTTGATGCAAGGTTTATATTATCTGAGATACACTTTCCAGAGTCTCAAAATCAGCTTTTACATCAGTTCATCAACAGCCCCTTTCACACATACAGACATTCCCGGCAAAACACCGGTATATTGCCTGCATGCACGTATGTGTGAACAGACAAATGCCGGGAAATTCGTTCCGGGAATATTCCGGCACGGATACTAGTAACGTTCCCGGTATCTTGCCTGCATTCTCCTCTGTGTGAAAGCGAAACAGAAGATTCCCGGGAAAGCGTGCCGAAGTTCCGAGCGCGCTGACACCGCCCACTGCTCTGAGCCAATCAGAACATTCTGGCATGGGTCAACAAATTCTCAAAAAACCCTCAATTCTCGCGCGCTCATTTCGCGCTTTCGCGGGTCTAGCCATTCAAAAGGTATAATAGAAATAAATAATAATAATAATAATAATAATAATAAGAAGAAGAATAACACTATAATAATTCTGGCGGATGAAGACATTTGTCACCACATTAAAGGAACAGTTATTGACGCCGTCTCTTATGAAACAATTACCGCCGTTATTCATGATTACAAAGGCGCAGCTGTTTAAATCCTGTCGCCAGTTGATGATGTCACCGAAAATACTGGGATTTTGAAACCGCTGTGTGAAAGGTTCTTTTCCGTTAAAATGCAGGAATGGCAACGCTTGTGTGAACAGTCTTTGCAGGAAACGACTTTACTGGCATTTTACCGGCATTGCTGTGTGAAAGGGGCTATTGGCTCAAGTGGTTCAATGCCTCAATGAGGCTTCATCTTACCATCGCTAGCAGAAAGCAAAGTTAATTACAGGCAGATATCAATCATACAATGATTCTAGCTCATAGATAGACAGACGCGTGCGTTCTTAAATACTGGCTGTCTGATTAGTGACACATGATAGTGATCAATAATCACTGATTTAGCAGCACCTGATAAGTAGTGCGCGCATCTGCTAAAGTTAGTTGCCGAGTTCGGTGACCAGTTCACACATTCGCGCGCTCTTTTGAGGTCTACACTAGTGATGGGTCGATGAGGCGTCATGACACGTTTCGACACATTGGCACACTGTATTGATACTGCGTCGATACAGTGTCGCTGAATACTGACACCTGCTGCAGTCTAAAAATTCCTACAGGCAATGTCGTTGAGACTCGACTGACGCTGATTTGATGGCCTATTTGATAAGTATATATTATTTCATATCTTCATTAAAAATGATGAAGCGTCTTTGTTATGTTTACATACAACGAATAAACAATGTGAACATGTTTCATAGTGTGAAGATCTAGTGAACATGTTGTGATTGGGCTTCTGGACTGGTTTTTATTGTTTTACAAATTTTATTACAAAAATACGTTTTATGTCGGAGCACATGCAACATTTAACCGGCAGATGATATGAATAGTAAACAAAGAATCGTATTGAAATGAATTTTAATTCAGATGGAGAAAGTGGGACAGGATGAAGCAAAAAGGAAACAAATTGCGTTTTTTAATAAAGATGCTTTACAACTTAACACATTCATTCACTCTCTCTGGGAATCGATCCCATGGTATAGTGTATTTAAGACCAGCGCTCTACAGACTGAGCTACTGGGAAATTTCAAGGATCTGGCCTAAGTCGACGCGTCGTATTGACACTAATCGCAATGCAAACGGCACCAATACTGAACAAAAGCACAGAACAAATACAATACCAATTTCCTCTTCTTTTTTGCCTGCCGTTTGACCTACTCATTGGCACCCCTTTAAAACATTTTGTGTTGGGCCTTTTGCCGGACCTTTATTTTGTACTTTGAAATAATTCAAAAGATGCAACGAAATAGATGCAACCACCAAAAAACTGGAAATATTAAAACAATATTTTAATGTAACATTTAATTTAGATAGCATAATTCAGGCATTATTGGGGTTAAACACCATGATACATTTAATCAAATAAATTATTTCAAACGTGTTTGAAAACTTGGAGAAAAGGTGTGGTGTGATGATGTGTGATCTTGTGACGAGGCTGCGTCAGATATGTCACGGAAATACGCGTCAGATACTCTATGTTTTTCGAGTAATATTCATGATTTGGCTATTGTATTATTGTATAATAGTAGATTAATTGTAAAGTGTCATTATCTCACCGTCGGGAAAAGCGTAAAAATACGCGGTTTATACTTCAAAAAAGCTTTGCGAACAAACATTCTTTATTATCAAACTAATTATAAAGATTATCTTTACAATGAACCATAAGAGATCGGAGATGCTTTTTGGTCGATGCGTCCTGTTGACAGACAGATGCGCTTCTTCTTATAAACACGGTTTGCCGCGTCACTGTCCGAGCGAAACAGTTTCTGTATCGGTCACGTGACTCGCAAAGCGAAGCACGCACCGACACCGAGGCTTTGCTACGCGAGCTCGACGCAGGCACCGGCGCATCGGTGTTGCCGGACCCATCACTAGTCTACACCAAGCCTCTCTGTTTTTATCGGACTAAGCGAGTTATTATATTACAGTTTATTACAGTTTGTCGAATAACTGTTGTATTCATATTTGTGGGTTCATGTGGTGAGAGAAACAAATCACAAGCTCACGTTCGTCTTATTTACTTCAACGATGCAGAACAGCATCAACCCTTTAACCACACCCTCTTAAAGCCACAGTATACTACAAACAACAGTAAAAGAAAAAGACTTAAACTATTCGAGTTGGTTTGATGTCTCCGTTCCGTTAGTTCAAACATCCCTTGATGCGGTTTAAACGTAAAATGCGGTATACGCGCACAAAAAGTTGGCGGCAAGGTTGACCCCATCAGATTAGACAAATCGGATTTTTTTACATGCGTTTTCGAGAATCGGGAAGAAAGCGTTCTTAACGTAAAAACAAAAAGTTCTTAACAAGACGTAATAGGAAAATTACAAAGTAAACATAAAATATCGATGACAAATAAAATTCTTACGATATTTGATGCAAAATCAACTTTCCATCCCAAACGTGTGGTGACTGTCCACGTCTACCGAGCCGGCGCACGTGCACGCAGTCGCTCTGCGCGCGGGAGCGCGCGTAAAGTGAGTTCACCTGGCGCCAATCACAAGGACTGAGACGCAGCACCTACCTCATACGCACGCGCACACGCAGTCCGTCTTTTCGCCTGTTAAAAACGCATCCAGCGGTGCCCGTGACGTCACCCGGAGACGTGCTGTTCCAATGTTAATAAAATCAACACCGTGCGCCCGTTTGTAGTGAGTTTTACAGTCGTTCTCCTGATGCAATACACTCCAATAATAAACACCGGTGTTGTCTTACGATCACTTTAATAAACACCGACTGCCAATCTGACCCGGAAGTAGATTAAAACTCAAAAAAAGTATTGCGATATCTCGCAATAGTTTTTGCGAGATCTCGCAATGGTTTTGTCTGCAACGACAATGTCCTCAACGACAATGTCCTCTGCACTTTATGGCCAAAAAGCAGGATAGCATTGTGTGGTAAGTCATTCAAAATGAATAAAACGCACTGAAGTTTACAGAGTCATGTTGTGTCTGAAATATACCCAGGTTTGTCAAGACCGCGACCTCTGGACCGTATTTTCCCCTGTGTTTCTGACTTCTGCTTTGGTCTTGTTTCTCGGCCGTTTGTCTGTTGCCCTGACCATCTCTGCCTGCTCTTGGATTACGAACTCTGCCGCCTGCCACAACCCTTTTGTAGGATTGACTACAAAATCCTGCTGCTGACGTTTAAAGCGCTCCACAATCGCACCCCGCAATATGTCTCAGAGTTGCTCTATCCCTACACCTCAGCACGCGCCCTTAGATCCACTTCCTCCCTCTCTCTTGTTGTGCATGGGTGCACGAGCGTTCAGTCATGCTGCCCCACAACTGTGGAATTCTCTGCCTTTAGATTTATGCAAATGTGTTTGTCTGGTAAATTTTAAGTCGCTTCTTAAAACACATCTTTTTACCGAATATTACTTGTGATTTTATTCTCTTAGCCTATTTATCTCTAGATTTCAGTGGTGTATCTGTTTTGCTGTGTGATTTTACAATTTGTACTTGTATATTGTGTGTAAGGTGTCCTTGAGTGCTTAGAAAGGCGCCACTAAATAAAATGTATTATTATTATTATTATTATTATTATTATTATTATTATTATTATTATTATTATTATTATGTGTATTGTTGAAGCTGGATTTTCAAACAAAAGAGTTGATATTTAGAACTTTATTTCATATAATTAATGTATTCTGAATGTATTATGACTGTAAAAAAATTGTGACATATTTAAGTTTTTACTTTTATTTATTTATTTTTTTTTAGATACTAAAGCATGTTCATCAACCTCCGAGAAGCCTGTCTAAAATTTGTCAAGGCCGCGCCGATTTTCCTCTTCGTTTATGGACTAACGTATATATTTTGTAGCTTGGATAGGCCACAGTCACTAGGCTACATAACTATGCCTTCTACTGGATGAAACAAACTACTGTACAAGTAAAAGGTACACTTTGTTATTTTAGGTAAATTTTTTACTTAATTTCTACTTGGTGAAAGTAACTTAATAGTAATACAGAAGTAATGTAATATATTACATTTATGAGACTGTAATATTGTAATGTAACTTGTTACTTTTTTCAAACAGTAATAAGTAATATGTAATATATTACAATTTTGAAGTAACTTGCACAACACTGATTATCACACTCACACACACACACTGACAAACATTTTTTTTTGTCCACTTTAACTGTTCCTATTTCTCACTCTCGATAACTGAACACAGAACCAGGAAAAATATTTTCTCATTTTCTCAAAATTAGGGGTCGTATCTCAGCAGAAAGAATAACGCTTCATTTAAAAAGGGGCGAGTTTGGAAGTGGCCAAGTATCTTTTTAGTACCTTTTGGTAAAAAAGGTAGTTTGATGTTAAGTCAGAAAGTCTACCTTGTTTATAAATCACTTATAAAAAGTAGCAAACATTCACCAGAGTTCGAGCACCACGTTAACACCAGTCAAGACTGCCCGAAACCTTGGGGTGATGTTTGATGATCAGCTTACTTTCTCTGCACACATCTGTGCGACAGCCAGGACATGTAGATTTGCTCTCTACAACATCACCAAGATACGACCTTACCTCTCACAATACGCCACTCAGCTTCTAGTACAGGCTCTGCTGATCTCAAGGCTGGATTATTGCAACTCTCTTTTGGCAGGTCTGTCTGTCGCCGCAACACAGCCTCTGCAAAGAATCCAGAATGCTGCAGCACGACTGGTCTTCAAACAACCGAAGAGGACTCATGTCACTGCTTGTATCTCTGCACTGGCTGCCAATTGCTGCCAGGATCAAGTTCAAAGCTTTATCACTGACCTTCAAGACCATCACTGGTGCGGCACCATGCTACCTCAACTCCCTGATTCAGGAATACTCTCCCTCACGTAGTCTACAATCTGAGAACAAACGTCGGCTAGTCGTCCCTCTGCAACGCGGCTTGAAATCTCTCACAAAAACCTCTCGTTCGGCGGCTGTCTGGTGGAACAATTTACCTATTCCTCTTAGAAAGTCTGCAACCTTCTCAACATTTAAAAAAGCACTAAAAACTGAGCTCTTTCACCAGCACCTTAACACTGAATAAAAAAAATGCTCCTCTTTTTGTAAGTCGCTTTGGAAAAAAGTGTTTGCCAAATGACTGTAAAGTAAATTAAGTAATAACAATTTAAAAAAAAATTCCAAAAAAAATAAATGACACGCAAAATAGAAAACTAAAAGAAATAATACACAATATAATGGTGAAGCCAGATTTATATTCTGGATTAAAACCAAAGAGGGAAAATTAGTTTGTAGGAGCAAGTTTGTAAAAGCAAGTTTGTAGGTCCGTCTGACTGCAGGGAGAGAGAGTGACCAGCAGGGAGCGCTCTCAGCACACACACAGCAACTCCGAGATAAAGCGTGATGTAGGGACCAGGACGTCGTTTTACACTAAAACAAAAGCTCTTAATAACTATATATACGCCCTTATTATTTAAGAAATGAATAATTTATACGAATTTACAAATGTAAATGTATACATTTATAAATATAATTTATAAAGCATTGTTTCTATACATTAATAGGCATTATTATAGTTTATAAATGCAGTGTAACGTATAGGAACAATGCTGATTATACAGTAACAAATAATTTTTTAAAACCACTAACGGTTTTAAAAGTATCTATATATCATGCTTAATATTTTGTATTTTCACACTTGTTAAGGATCAGTTAATCATCTTTAAATAAACTTATTTGAGACAATGTAACAGTTATCACTTATGTACAGCTCACTTTTTTTGTGTACAACATGTACAATAACTTTTTTACTATTTTGGTTATTTTATTTAAGCGTTTTCTAGCTGAATACATTTCTTGAATCACTTAAATATACATTATATAAAAATGAGCTGAGCTTTTAAGATTTTTGGGACTCATCCTCACTATTAGAAAAGAAAAGCAATAATGTTGTTAGGCAACAAGACGTCTGTCAGATGGACTGACGATGGGAGATCGGATGGAAGCAGATTCGATGCTTCTGACTCTACAACACACCAGTGAACGTCAAGTTCATGGCTGGATTAATTTGCATACGTCACCTTTGATGGCGTCTTTTGCTATCAGCAAGAAGAATTCTGCCCTTAATACCTTGGCGTCTCACAATCCCACGAGAGTGATGAGGATGCCTCGGAACACTGAAGGCCGGCGGGCAAACTGTAGCGTATAGCCGAGTCTCACAGTTCAGATGACCCAAGGATGAATACAAGGCGGCTGAGGGGGGAAGAAGTGTTTGAAGAGGATCAACAAAGCCGTGGAGGTCCTGAGACGGGGGTACGGAGGGGCCGACATTTCAATCCCCAGCCTTAAGGCAGGAGGAACTCGCAACGTCCCGTTCGAGGTTCGAATCGACTGCCATCCGATCTCCCATTGTCAGTCTGTCTGACAGACGTCGAAGTGAACTGACGATGTACGGGAACTATCAGCAAACTTAAGTGTTTAATAGTAAGTAAAACTCTGTCGATAGGGCATGTAACTGGCTCAATGTGCTGAAAAATTGCACTTGAAACAATTAGCCTAAACTACTTGCTTTAATTTAACCTTCGTACTGTGTTAGCTTTTTACGTACATCTCTTGTGTTAGCGGGTCGGTGTTGACATTTTATATCAGCTATAAAATACACTAAACTCTTTTTTAACCCCCAACTATTGGTTATCTTGTTAGGTTTCCTTTTCCACAAAATTATTTTTTTAAATGATTTTTGTTCTAGGTCAATTGGGCCTTTTTTTACAACACACCTCTAAATTTTAACTTGAGAAATCTGGTAAAATGTACCTTAAGAGAGAACTCCATTGAATTAGATGAATTACATTTCAACATAACTAGTTGTACATTTTCTTAATAAAATCCTAAAATTATACGAATATGCAGGAACTTTTGAAAGGAAATTATAAAAACCGTCGTTTTTGTTTTCTTCTTTCAGTGTGAGATATTTACCTCCTGTGTTACTGTGCTGATAGAAAAATCCGTAAGACCGTCAGCACGGCCATCATTGCCATAAAGTATAATTACAAAGAACAGTCAGTGTGATATGAGTCCTGTGTTCACCATAAATAAGTATATAATGTCATGTTGACTAATGTAGTTATCATTTTATACTTTGAGATATCTTCCGAAATGCAAAGGGCATGAACCACCCAGTTGAGTTTGGAATAAATACTAAGAGCTGGTGATGATTCTGGTTCTTACTAATCTTGTAGATGTTTTTAGTTAAGTAAAAACCTCATGACAGGAGAAGTGTGGAGCTGAAGCGCTACATTTTATATTTAAAGGGATATGATGTGCATTGATGGCCAAGGGTTAAGACTACAATTGCTATAGATTTACAAGTCTTAAACTGTTTTCATAAACTGAAGTTTGAATTTAGAACATTTTTTTTATCTTATATTTTTTTATCTGTATGTTCGCTGGTGTATGCATATGTGTAAATGATTGATACAGTAAGAATTTACTGTTTCTGATTTTACTCTAAATACAAATTCATGTTGATGTGTTTGAATAATTGCAACTTCCATCCATCCATACATACATTCATCCATTACTCTTTCCATTCATTTTTCGAGCCACTTCCATTTCTGGGTCACAGGAGCTGGAGCCAACCCCAGCAACTCTGGGTCAGAAGTCGGGACACGCCTTTAATTGGTAGCCAACCAATCACAGGCACACACTGAGGTTGAATATACCAAATACCTGAGAGGCCATCACCTCACTTTCCACTTTTTTTCAAGTGTGGAATATGTTCAGAAATACAATGACTCCATCATGAGCGGCTACTATGGCAACACAGTGTAAATCATGTGACATCATCTCCTCCGAGTGACTCATACAGGTCCGTATGAGGAATGTTTTGAGAGACTGGCTATTTAAAGGTCCCACGACATATGCATGATCAGAACAAACAAAAGCTTCCATCTACATCTTTATTCTCAATGTAACAAAAATAATTACACTTTTTTTTTTTCCCCAGGAGCTTCACGATATTCAAAAAGTGAGAAGAAACCACACACACAGAGATTCATAGCACATATACACAAAGCTTTAATTTCAAGTTTGACGCCATTTCACCCTTTTAAATAATTTAGTTTTGGACCTAAATGAAGTCTACTAGTTTGAAATGATTCGAAAATTTTACATTTTGTTTTTTAATTTTCAGCTACAATTTTGCATTTTACTATGTTTTTGGCACTTTAATTTACATTCTGAGTATTGAAAAAGGTACAAAATGGATCTGTTGTGCGCTCTGCACTTGACCCTCTTGGTTTAATCTTGTTACGTGGAACACAAGATAGTCAATCGGAATTCGAGTAGAAGCTGAATTATACAATAGACACTGTATATAATATACTGTATATATGTCCAAATGAGATGTGACTAGAGCAAAACTCAAATTGAGAAGAAACAGAACATTCAGGCCCTTGTGAAGACGTGTGAGGTGTGTGAAAGTGAGAAAACAAAAAAGCATCCATAATTTGCATTTCACAATTTAAAAAAGTAACACAGTGTGCAACATCAGGCCTGAAGAAGAGTAACAGAAATCCCTGGAGCTGTAAAGGTGTGATGACACAAGATATGCTGCAAGACACTTCAGATACTGAGATCATTTTGAGAGCAAATCGCAGAAAAAGCCCAGAACCATTTGTTAGGCCTTCATAACATTGCGTGAGTGTCTGAGGAATGAAACGTAGAGTAAAAAGATTGTTTCGGGCTCCAGGACCGATGAGAAAGGAGTCCACGCTCAATCATCTTCCAGAACCATCATCATCACCACAAAAGTCTTATTTATAAACAAAGCCATTGTTTATTTATATTCATTATATTGTTCATTTTTTTAAATGTATTGTTTTGTTAATTTTGTACAGCCGACAGCCTACATAAATAAAATAATTTATGTATTTAGCCATACTAAATAAAACCGAACTTTTTAGTTCAAGATTTATTCATTTATTCAAATTTCAGTGGAGCAGTACCATCGCTCTCCATAGGGGGGCAGCCTAAACTATTGCATTTACTGTTATTGCAATTGGTGTTCACATTGTAGGATTGCGGCGTTGACAGGCTTTGCTTCCATGTACAACGACTGTAGCTCAAAATATTTACACATATAATCCCGACTCAGATTGGGATTTGTTAAGACGGTGGTTGTGGTCGGACGAGAAGAAACACAGCTCACAGTCAACAACAGGCCACGAAGACGGCGCTCGCGTGTAGACTAGTGTCATTACAAAAATTGAGGCGTTTTGCTTGGTCACACACTTCACCGAGGTAATACACACATATTCAGGCCTTGACAAAGCTATACAGATGTAAAATAAAGCGTGGCGTTCACTGCAGTTGTGTCAGACTACGAAAGCAGTTCTACTGTAGAGAAAGACTCACATGTACATATCAAGTGTATAGGCTTAATGTACAACAGTGTGTGTTCATGTACACATAGTATATCATCGGCTCACTAGTAAAGTATACTCTGAATATCCTACAATGACAAACAGAATCTTTCCCCATCATTTGTGCGGAAAAGTCATCCATTATAACTCGTTTACTTTCTCAGGTGTGTTTGTAAGCGTCCACAAAAAGTCACATCCACGTTTTCATTATAATATGTAATACAGTGTGTTATAAATACGTAGTTAAAAATGATGAGCTCAAAATAGTCACTGGATACAAAACATAAATGCAAAATGTTAGTTAAATTCATATATTTCTTAACATTATGTATTAAATTGTGTATGTGGGGGTGTGTAATAACATACTTATATGTACACACTTGTTTGTATAATATATATATATATATATATATATATATATATACTGTATATATATATTTTTTTATTATACAAACCGTATACATTCATATATACATGTACAATATATGTGTGAGTATATATAAATATATACACCCATATACATTATATATTATATATATACATTATATATTAATACATATTGTGTGTTTATGTAGATATTTAACGCGCACACACACACACACACACACTTATGTTATATACTAATATATTTTGAGAAATTATATATAATAATGTGTGACTTTATGTTACTCTTGATTGTAAAGCATTACTTTGAGTTTGTCATAATTAAGGAGTGCGTTATTGATTACTACCTTTTCTAAAGACAAGAGTAGAAATTAAATTTAAAAAGAGGAATAAAAGTACGTATGTGTGTCTGGTTTGGCGCGTGCTGATATTTTCATCAGATGGCCCGTCACTCTCACCTTTCACCCTCGTGTGACTAAACTGTATGTACACTTGCTTTCTTGATAACCAGCATCTCTCCAGAAGTCTGTACACGTGTCGATTCTCACGCTTATTTCTGCATGTCACATTGCAGCAGCAGGACAATTGACGGGTCGCTTTTAGCCGCCTCTTTGAACTCTTCCAGCGTGATCTCATCGTTGTGGTCTTTGTCCATCTTGCTGAAGATTTTATCCACCCGCTGCTGTGGAGTGAGGCCGTCCTCATTCATACGCATCATGATTACCGTGCCAACCATCTTGTAGATCGCCTGTCACAAACATCACAGTGAATCTCCAGCCTGTTGAAATACACAATACAAAAATCCTCTCACTTCAATGATCTCCAGCATCTCCATTCGTGTGATCTTCCCATCTCCGTCCAAGTCGTACATGTTGAAGGCCCAGTTGAGCTTCTGCTCAAAGCTTCCTCTGGACGTGATGGACAGTGCACAGATGAACTCTCTAAAATCAATCGTTCCGTCTCCATTTTTGTCAAATGTTCGAAAGGCGTGCTGGGCGAACTTTGAAGCATCGCCGTAGGGAAAGAACTGCAAGACAAGATTAAAACCAGAATTTATCACATTCCAAATTGGGTTTCTCTAAAGCAAAAGCTCATTCGAGATTTAATGCGTGATAACAATAAGCTCACAGATGTAAATGGTGACTTTGATTTTGGACATGTGCAAGCTGAAAGCTTTCGTTATTATTATTATTTTTTTTTTTAATTTATAGTGTTCAATGACCTGCGGTGAGATTTGACCACTGAGGGTCGGACAAATATAAAATTTTGTTGAAATTATGTTGTGCTACATATAGTGCAGTCAAAGTTAACGTGTTAACGCATGCAATTAATTTTAAAGGTTAATTTGCATGAATCATTTTTAGCCCGTTGATGCTGTTACACCCAAGAGAGCCGTGCTTGTGTCACCAGGTGCGGCTCATTACAATCAGCAGCGCACAGTGATTTACAAATCCAATTCTAGTTCTATTGACTTCTCATTGTGACATGTAGTGTGAGACGTCTAGAGTTAACAACCTTTTAGAAACAGTTCTTCTTCTGTGCAAATAATTGGAATTATGGAAATTATTTTATGTGAATTATATGTAACTATTACTGCGTTATCATTAATACCGCAACATGTGCTATTACATAATATTAAGTGATATAACATACACATATTTGCATATTTTAATGGATATAATATGTCAAATAATGTATAATATATTTCTGGTGCTAATAAATAATGATTTAATACGATATATAGTGTAAATATAATTTACACAATTAGGGATTATGTAATTAGAAATCAGCTGTCATCTCCACCAGAAGAAGAAGAATTGAACTTTATTAATCCCTCATTGGGGAAATTCGTCTCTGCATTTAACCCATCCGAACGAACTCGGAGCAGTGGGCAGCCACACGGTGCAGCGCCCGGGGGGCATGTGGGGTTCAGTGTCTTGCCCAAGGAACCAGCCAGGAGGAGCCAAGGAGCAGAGCCATAACATTTGGCGGAGCGATCATGTAATTGGCGAATTATCTCTAACCAATAAAACAAATTAATGACAGCTTCTCTAATTTTTTTAGCTTGCATGCTACTTTACAAACAAATCAACGAGATTTTACTGTTTGACTTTTTTGTGAGTGTCTAACTTTTAAAATCTGAAAACTCTCTTACTTAATTATTTATTTTTTTAATTCAATTCTATTATTACAATACTCAACCTTTCTCAGCTTGTCCCCACAGACAATTTCAGGGTTGTGGTTTTATAAAGGCAAAGGTGGCTGACAGAGAAAAGAAACATCAGAAGAAGACCTGCAAACAGTTTTTGTGCTTTAGATTCATGATTCTTTGCATGTGTGGTGTGTGATTCTTTGCATGTGTCTGTCCAACATGTCAATTAAATGAAAATATTGATAGCGACAATTGCTCATATGCTGACATTTTTAAAGTGTTGTTATTAGAGTGACTATTATTATTCATTAACGGCCAAAAAAGTGGCCAAATTGGCCGCCTTGAACACGTCAAATCACATAATTTTATGTAACTTTGAAAATATAAAGGCTTTTTGACTGACCAAAAATGATTACTCAACAGCGCCATCTTGAAAATAAAAATACATTGGGCCTATTGGAGCCCAAAAGGCACTTTTTTCATCGCAGACTCACGAAAAACGGTACACATATTCACCATGCCGGGGCAATCAATACAGCCTATTGTGTTGACACAACACAAGTCGGCCATCTAGGCTCAAAGTCTGCATTTTTACACAACACGCATTTGAACAAACTAGTCATAGGACGTTTGACCAAATGAGCTGCAAATTTCACAGACACATCTAGAGATGAGACAAAAAGTTACTAACAAAGTATTATGGGTTGCGCGCACGTAGCCAGATAATTTACGGGTGGCAAATTTCAAAAACACATACTTTAAATACATACTGTATAACGATTAGAAATTTTGAATGGGAGGGGCCAAAATAAGTTTGTCACAGGCGTACCACATTTGCTGACAAATTCAAGCAGGCCATTCTAATTCAGCATAAAAGCCAATGACAGCCATGCTATATTTTCAAGCAAGTTGCCATGGCGACCAACAAAATACACCATTCATGTTAGTTTGTTTGTTTTAATGTTATTGTTTGTTGTGAAAATTCCAGTAAATATAATATTCAAAATACACACTCTGGATTGGTGGCCGACGAAATAAATTAAATATTGGTTAAATATAAGGTGAAATATTTACGTTAATTATCTGTGTATTTTTTATAACTTTTTTACACTATATATATATATATCTATATATATATATATATAATATATATATATTTTTTTTTTTTTTTTTTTTTTTTTTTTGTAGTAAGAGGGAACATAGATGGAGTTAGACCGCATTTCCTGCCTTGTGGTCATGTGCAAACTTGGCCAGTAAAGTTGATTCTGAATCTGATCTTTTTTTTTTTTGGTTTATAGTCTCCCAACGTAATCTACCCAAATATCTGTCGGGACCGACTCTTCGTTCAAAACAAAGAGCCACTGCGGCTTAGTGTCACCTACAATCCCCTAAAGGACACGCTCATAATAGAACACTGTGGTCCTTCTGAATGTGTTACCTTCACATATAGCTGCTGGAACTCTTCCAGATTAAGGATGCCAGATGGGCAGTCTTTCAAAAATCCCTTGTACCACTGCTTGAGCTCGGCTTCGTTGAACTCCGTACTCTTGGTCAAGTCATCCAGCACTTCAGGAGCCAGTTTGCTGTTGTGTTTTCCCATCTCGGCACACCACTCTACAAACAAGATCACAAAAGGATGCTTAACAGTTGGAATTTTGGAATGCAAAAATACGGAATCACTAGCCTCGTTTGTCCATCATTTTACTTTAAATTTAGCAGAATCTGGAGAAAATTAATCCCAAACCAGTTTTGTGCCCCGGGGGTTGGAAAATGGATATATTTGGGTTCTCAGATGATAAATGGCTCACGGTGTTAATGAGTGATTATGTCCGCTCCCGGATTATTAAAGATGGTTAAATATTTAACAGGTCTAAAGAGATGAAGAGGTCACATGATATTAGAATACAGTAGCAGCGTTTAGTCGCCTGAGGTGCTATTTTTTTTTCCTAATGGAAAGCCATTGAAGAAAGATCCTAATGACTTATGAAAGGTGAAACTTTATCTTCATGCTCTTTTTCCAAATTTTCCGAGTTGTACCTCTACGTTTTTAGAATTCCGTCTGGTTCTTCTAATCTGACGTTTTCTTTTAGATTGGCCAAGTTTAAGCATTGGATCCGAGTGGTTAATGAACTGCGGTGGACAACGTTCACCTCAAGGTCGTGGAAATGGGATTGTTTGGGGCCGCTGGACAAGCCATTATTGCTTACAAACAGAAAGGCCTCCGTCCATCTCTTAAATCACTCCTGTCCACCCGCTGACCTTTGCTAACTGCTTTGTAATGAGTGACCGCAGAAAGGGCCAACAGTCAAGAGGAAATCTGTCAATCATTTCATCATGGCATTTGAAGCCGTGCAAAAAAAAAAAAAAAAAAAGGAAAGTTTTACTCTTTTATTCTAGGACAATTATTTCGCTTTTACTCTGAGAAAAACGATTGAGGTTTTTGATGCCTGCAAAAGATTTTCTTTCAATATGACAGTTTAATAAATTAATTTAGTAATACAAGTTCAGCAGGGTAAAGTACTTGAGTAAATAGATTTTCTGCAAATGGACTTGAAATGGGCTGCATTTCTGTTTGAAACTCTCTTCTCTCATCTCTCACTTCACACTGTCCCCTCCGTGAACTGCCACCTTACAGTGGTGGGGGGGTTTGCATGCCCAAATGATGCTAGGAGCTATGTTGTCGGGGGCAAAAAAGCCCCCAGAAGTGTCACCCATGGCAAACAGTTCCTAGTTGATGGGCCAGACAAAGTGCAGTTCAAAATCCCCTCATGGACAACAAAATAAATGCGACGGCTACGTATTGGCATCACCGGGGCCCCACCCTGGAGCCAGGCCTGGGGCGGGGGCACCTGTGCGAGCGTCTGGTGGCCGGGATCTTGCTCACGGGACCCGGCAGGGCTTAGCCCGAAAGAGCAACGTGAGGCCACCCTCCAGTAGGCTGACCACCCGCAGGAGGGGACAAAAGGGGCCGGTGCATTGCGTTTTGGGTGGCAGTTGTGTAGAGATGTCACGGCGACCCAAACCTTCGGCAACAAATTTGGTTATTGGGACATGGAACGTCACCTTGCTGAGTGGGAAAGAACTCGAGCTTGTGTTGGAGGTTGAACGATACCAGCTAGAAATAGTTGGGCTTACTTCCAAGCATAGTTCGGGATCTGGAACACAGCTCCTTAAAAGAGGTTGTAGCCTCTTCTACTCTGGAGTTGCTCATGGTGAGAGGCGGCGAGCGGGAGTGGGCTTGCTTATCGCCCCCCAACTCAGCCGCCACGTGTTGAATTTCTCTCCAGTGGACGAGAGAGTCGTTTCTCTTCGCCTTCGGGTGGGGGACATTCGGGTGCATTTTTATAAAAGGGGACCAGAAGGTGTGTTCCAACTATAGAGGGATCACACTCCTCAGCCTCCCTGGTAAAGTCTATGCCAGGGTGCTGGAGAGGAGGATTAGGCAGATAGTTGAAACTCAGATACAGGAGGAACAATGCGGTTTTCGTCCCAACCAACTCTATACCCTCTCCATGGTGCTTGAGGGCTCATGGGAATACGCCAATCCAGTCTACATGAGTTTTGGTGCAATCCAGTCTTACATGTGCTTCTTTTTTTAAAAAGTTACTTTTTAAAATCGTCTAAAAACGTCTAGTTTAAACGTCTAATAACGTCTAATGTTGCTGAGGGCCCATTTGTACGATTTGGGATGATGTCTCTCTCCTGATTGGCCAGGATTGTGATCCAATCCCTATCTCAGATGATCCAGATCCCTATAGACGCCACTACGCTGTTTAATTAGCTCGTCATGTTGTTGCTGGTTTTGTAATAACTGTTTTATTACTTTACTTTCACTACTTCTTCTGTTCATTAGTTTCACATGTGTTTAATTGCCCGATAATTAGTTAATTTCCCAACCTGCTGCACTAGTTTTCACGCTCTTGTGATACACACTTTAAGACTTTTACTTCTTCCGTCGGTCGTGATATTTTGCCCAAAGTTTATGTTCTTGAATGTTTTGTCTGTGTGAGTTTTTATTTTTTGGCTTTTTAGTTTGTACCAGTTTGCAGTTATTTGGTGTTTTTTGTAAAATAAAAGTCCTTTTGAATCCTGCCAGTGGGTCTCTCCCGCTAAAAACCTTGACAATTACATCAGTTGGTCTACTTTATGATCTTGCAGTCTTTACATTATTTATGCTCCCAGAAAAAAAATGTGTTTTTAAAATAAGGTTTTTTTTCTTGCAAGGCACTTGAGTAAATGGATACTTTACTCGAGTATTTTTGGCTACTTTGTACTTATATTGAGTATCAAAAATAGAAGCAACTTTTACTGTATACTGAGTATCGGTACACTTCACTCCACTACTGTTGAATGAACACTTACCGTTACTTGTACTGGTTATGAATCGACAAGTCGGCGGTTAATTTTTGGGTGTAAAATACTGTAAATAGTTTCTTGTTCTTCACATTTCTTGTTTTTGAGCCTAACTTCAGTATGAGTAAAATACTCAAGTTCTTTTAAAGTTGGATACTTTTACTCGAGTCTTCTTAGAATTAGTGATCTGTAACTTGTAATTGAGTAATTTACAATAAGGTATTTTTCAAGTATGCTTTTCAGCTAGTCTTTACAGCTCTGGTGCTCACATTGATCGGAACGGTGATGGCTCACGTGGTCACTATCAATCTTACACTTTTGAAATTCAGCTTCACAAAATAAGACTGAACTCAAAAGAATCCAGGAGCCTAGATGTGCTGATCTCAACATCAGCGGTGGATTAATTCTATCGCATCACACGCGTCACCACACACGTCGAGCGCTGGAATGGATCACAGGAGGAAAGTGGTTTTCGTTTTCAAGAGCAGGACGGCATGACAGCTGTAGATTGACAGAATAAAACAGAAATACAGCCGGTGGCACTCTTCGCAGTCGTTCAAACAAAGAAACATGGGGCGTAAAATCAGGAGAGTTATTTCTCGATATCTATATATTGTATTTGTGCAAATTTAAGCACCCTTTCAGGCAAAAAAATAATTCTGGTTCAATAACGGTAATATTCTCTTAAAAATACTATATTTTCTTCATGTAACGAACCTAATTTGTGACTCATATCATTTTACTTGAATAATAGATAACAAAAATTGATTCTAGTTGTCAGGACTTCATTTCCCAAGATCCTTTGCTCTCCAGTCAGACTCAATTGCAGAGCAATTGTTTCAAGCTCAGGCCTGTTTCAAGCTTTCTGTTTATTGAACAACGTGTGAAGAGGAAGGATGTTTAACCCCTTAGCAGCAACTGAGTGTTTTGACTGTGTCTGTTCCTTGGATTTTTATTACTCCTTGACCGTGTTCTTCATTTTCAACTGTTTTGACTCTTTCTACGAAGAATTCGTTTGTAGTCGGTTGCGCTAAGCTAAGTTAAGCGGTCGTGGTTTGTAGTCTCTGTTTGTTGTATTATAAAATATTGTACTGTATTTAGTTTAATCTGACTTCGTCCAGTGTTATCTTGTCTCTGTTAAGTGTCGCGGCGTGTCTAATGTTTCTGTATTCCTATTATTGAGCCAATAAAAGCTTATACTGTATGCACGTCTGCCTACGGATCATTGTTTAACATTATATAGACGTGCCACTGCATAAACGCGACATGTTATCGTTTGTTTGTGATTGTTCCTGACCCGAAATACGGTAAAATGGGGGCTTATATTTACACGCATATTTGAAATCGCCAATTATAGGCACCCCCCAAGTTTTTGAGCGTCGGAAATTTGAAAAAAGTGGTGCTTAAAGTCGCGTAAATACGGTATTCAACCAGTAAGTTCACAATGGATCCCACTACATGATGACTTTCAAGCTTGAGCTTCAGGTTTGGTGCAGATTCATTTATTTTAGTCCCAGGCAGCACAACTGGACGACGTAGTATTGCCTCGGGTTTCAACTTGTTCCGTGGTTTTCGCTCACTGCTTTAACTCCGTTTGACAGCTCGATGAAACGGGCCATGAAACTCACAGAGACAGAAAGTGATTTATCTGTATTGTCAGGCAGATTAGATCACGTATGATAAAGCTGCAGTCATTCAAATAGACAATATATAATAGCATTTTTATTTTATCCCTTCAATAATGACTATTGTAATAATAATAATCATAATAATAATAATAATAATTGTAATAACAGTAAACAGATGTTTACATCATTTAAAGAGTACTCCCTGTGTTCAGGTGTTGCCACTTTTTGATATTATAACATTATGTACATATCAACAAATAATGAACAATTAAATATAGCAAGCGTATTATAAACGGTAATGTGGCAAGCATGAGAATACAGACCAGATTGGGCAACACTGACGTAAATGAAGAGACGTTGGCCTTTTCTCAACAAGGTTCTGGCCTTTTTATAATGGAAAAAGTGGAGTGTTGCAAATGTTCATCATAAAACCATTGGATGAGAGCGATGGTATACCGTAATTGGTTGCCCTGGTAACAGGACAAGAAGCTCTCACAAGACCTTTGTAAAAAAGACGTTGACAAATAAGAATTGGATGCTGTGTGTGTGGAAATAAAAGCACAACCGCTAATTCACATAGATGTGACTTAGCTCATATCATCCAGTACCTACAGCATCCTGCCGATGGCGATATTGTCTCGTTCAAAAAATCCAAAAAATGAACTGCGGTTAAACAAGATTCCAACTTGCGGCACCAAACACAATGTAACAAGTAAACAAGTATACGCGTTTATTCAAAAGTAGTGGAGTAAAGAGTACAGATACTCAATTAAAAATGTATTCAGTAAATATAAAGTGGC
The DNA here is from genome assembly GCA_028031935.1 of Paedocypris micromegethes. NCBI lineage: Eukaryota > Metazoa > Chordata > Actinopteri > Cypriniformes > Paedocypris > Paedocypris micromegethes. The sequence continues at coordinate 6,631,390 of CM051498.1, forward strand.
TAATTAGCAAATGTAAATATAAAGTGGTTAATTAGCTAATGTGCAGGCTATAAGTTTCAAAGATCATTTTTTCTCACTGTACAACAGTTTAGCTGCAAAATGCACATTTTATCAACTTACTACTTTTCCTTTAAAAAAACATTTTTTGACTTTGATTAGAATGAATTTATAAATTCCACCGGTCTTAATTCCTAAAGAATGCTAATTTTGTCATGCCGATTCCACCACCTCTAATAACAGCCGATCAGAGTAGATTTCAGTTATTGTAATGCACATTAAATTGTTATTATTCTAAAATACCCTCATATTTTCATACTTTAAAACTATAAGTATGAAAGTAGCCAGAATACTTAAGTAAAGTAACAAAGTCCATTTACTCAAGTACTTTACATCTCTGCAGGTGACATTTTCTTCACCAAAAATCTTGTTAATGACAAACAGTTAGGTGTTCTTGATATGAAGACATTTTTTTTAAACTAGTCTGCAAAAGTTTTCTAGAAGTCTACATCACTGAAGCCTTTTGCGCCACTTTCTCTGTAGTTCAATTACAGGTGAGTCATAAAATTCTCCACTGACTCATGTGGCATAAATAATGCAGCTGTTTGGAGATATGCACGCTAAAGGTCAGCCGTGCTTATCGGGAGTCACACGGACACATCCAAGATTGTTATCATCATCCTCATCATCATCATCATCATCATCACCGGATGAAAAAACTTTTGTTGGCCAAATAGTCCACATAAAGACAAATCCTAAATCATACATGAACAGACCAAGGAAGAAAAACAATGTTCAAAACTGTTTAAAAGTTAGAAAGTAAGTTCCAAAGATACTGCTTTCTTTCATGTGTGGATAGAGCTAAGAACAGAGAAGACGTACGTGAATAGAAGTAGCCCAACTGTATGTTCCAAATTAGTACGCTTTGCTAAAGCACTACACTTTTGTATCCAAATCACAGGTTTAGTCTCAATTTACACTCAATTTATAAATCAAACTGTTGTCCAGTAAAAACGTTAGTATCATATTACATTATTATGTATAAAAACTATGACATACTTGGATTTTTATACTACATTCATTAATTTATACATATACTGTATACAGTATATATATTTTTTATATAATAGAACTGGTCAAAACAACAGTCAAAGGTCATTGTCAAAAAAAAATGTAACAAGTAAACAAGTATTTTTCAAGTAAACAAAAGACATACTAAATCAAACAAATTGCATCGTTTTAAATACAGAAAGCAGTCTTAGCAGTCTGGAATGATGTTTAACCTCACGAGCATCAGAAGAGGAAACCTCACAGAATTTTGATGGTGCGACATACGTACGTCACGGTGTTTACCAGCTCTTAACCAGTCCCACCGCATTGTGTTAGATTAGATACTCTGCTGTTTCTATAGTGATGTTTCCCCACAGGAGGCAAATGAAGCACATGAAGGTTACACACCTGCTCCTACATCCCCAAATAGAGTTGGCGCTGCTAGCTACAATCATATCGACAAGCTAATGCTACATATATAAGAATTGATTAAAAATGTAAAACGCTTCTTTATGAAGCACGCTAAGGTCAGCATTAAACTGAAATTGAATTGAACTGAATTGAAATTTAGTTTATCCTAATTTTGAACACAGATGAACAATGTGGCAGTGAGAAAGAGACAGGAGGCAGAGATGGAGGCAGCAGAGATGAAGATGTTGAGGTTCTCCTTAGGGGTGACGAGGTTGGACAGAATAAGGAACGAGCACATCAGAGGGACAGCTCACGTTACTTGTGTTAGCAACAAAGTCAGAGAGGCCAGACTGAGATGGTTCAGACATGTGCAGAGGAGGGAGAGTGAATATATTGGCAGAAGGATGTTGGAGATGGAGCTGCCAGTAGAGAGGGCAAGAGGAAGACCAAGGAGGAGATATATGGATGTTGTAAGAGAGGACATGATGCTGGCTGGGGTCAGTGTAGAAGATACTCAGGATAGAATGAGGTGGAAAGGGATGATTCGCTGTGGCAGCCCTTGATAAGGGAAAAGCCGAAAGAGAAGTAGTAGTAGTAGTAGTAGTAGTAGTAGAACACAGAAGAACAATGGACATTTTTCTTCTATAAAGACTCCCTAAGGACCTACATTTTTCCCTAATTCCACATAGCGACTTTGCGTTGGTCTGGGACTAAAAAAGCACTATATAAATTAACTTGAACTGAACTGAACTGAACTTAAATAAAATAAAATAAAATAAAATAAAATAAAATAAAATAAAATAAAATAAAATAAAATTAAATTAAATTAAATTAAATTAAATTAAATTAAATTAAATTAAATTAAAAAGTGCTGCAAAAATAAATTTGACTCAAGCCCAATGTAAGAAATAGAAAAGACATTTTTCTTAATAATCAAGCACACTTTCTTGTGATATACTAAAATCGAATTGTATTTAATTGATATGAAAAATAGAAATATTGTAAAACCAAAAACATACCCAAGTTCAAGAACATATTTGTTTTTAATATAATGTGGTTACTTAGTGAATGTCCAGGCTATACGTTTCAAAGATCAATTTTTCTCACTGTAAAACTGTTTTGCTGCAAAATACACATTTTATCAACTTACTACTTTATCTTTTAATAAAAAGCATTTTTTGACTTTGATTAGAATTAACTAAGGACACATTAACTAAATGTGTCTTGCAATGTTTCCACCACCTTTAATTAGACAGTTGTAACTGTGAAAAGCGCCTTACAAATGCACTGAACTTGAACTTAACAACAGGCAATCACAGAGTGCATTATTGTAAAAATAGTTTATGTAATGCACATTCAATTGTTTAATATCTTTCAAGGTATTCTATAATATCCTCATATTTTCATACTTTAAAACTCAATGTTTCAAAGTCAATTAAAATGTTGATCGTTAACATATTCAGTTCTGTGCTTTTACATGAATTTTTCCAATACTCGGAACATTAACACTTAAATTAAAAAGCTGTAAAAAGTCACACGCTCGTCCCGTTTGTCGAGCTGATTTCACGTGCCTGGACAGACGGTTGTGTGAGACCAGTGTTTAGCATTCAGAAGGGCGTCTCGCTCAGGTGAAGTCCTTCTGCCTTTATGTCATTGTAATGCATTGGATTTAACTGGCTGTGCAGGCTTCATTTGACCTCTGACCCCTCAAGGATGGCACTTGGTGGGAAGATGAAGAGTGATGAAATGCGATGACCAGTACTGTACACGCAATCAATGAAGTGCTACTTGGAAATATTTAATGGTTTCTACCAAGTATAAATCCGGAAAATTAAATCTTAAATATATGGAGTGTGTGTGTGTGTGTGTGTGTGTGTGTGTGTGTGTGTCTGTGTGTGTGTTTATATACATGTTAAATCCATGTCAAGGCAAGACATGTTGACTGTGGATTTTTTCATTTAATAAAAGTCCTCACATTCGGGTCTGGCCTTTATCTTTATCTCCTAGCGGTGTGTCTACAATTACATATATAACATCAAACTACAAGGTGCAAACATATGCGTATTGTGAAGTCAAGCTAAAAGATTTTAGTTTAACAGATTTAAAAATATATTTGGATGTAAAGATTACAATTATTTTTTTTGGATTATACAAGTATATACACATAAATATTATATTTATATCTACAAGGTACAATATTGTACTAGAAAATATTGTACTATAAAAGTAAAAAACCCAAGTAATATTTCTGACTAAATGCATGGACATAAGTTCTGATTTGTTTTACTATAGGTATTTAGTATTTATTATCTAGTATAATATTTAATATTAAACTAGCGATATATTAAACAAGATATTTATATATATTCAGTTCATAGTAGATATTTGCTATAGAATAATAGATGAAAATACTTGAAAAACATCAACAACAAGAAACATGGAAAAAGTTTCTTTATTTTTGTTATTATTTTTGTTATAGTAAAAGCCCATATTCGTGTCTGCCTCACAATGAACACAACACAGATGTGCATCACTACATAAAGACAATATATTTTAATTTTTTTGTGATTGCTCCTGATGTAAAATGTGTTTACGTGCATATTGGAAATATAAGCACCCCCGAGTTTTTTAGCTCTGAAAATCGGAAAAATGCGGTGCTTATATTTGCGTATCTTGACATATAATGCGTGTGTGTGTGTGTGTGTGTGTGTGCATGCGTGTGTGTGTAATTACACATTTTGCATTCGAAATTGCAATTGTGAAATCTGCATCTCCCTAGGGTTCCATTCACGTGGGCCATACATTATCATTATATGCTAATGTTATGCTCTGCAGAGAACGGCCCGTCCTTCAAGCCCAGCAATCGGCGATATATCAGCATTTGAATTTCATGTCAGTAATTTATCATGAAGCTGTAACGTGTTGGGTAAGCACATTGAACAATTTGTTTCTAACACCCCGGGGCGTCATCCGATAACTCCAGCTGCTAAATGTATCTGACAGCAATGCCCCCGTTACGACGCCGCACTTGCCTCTCATTTTCATTCCGAGCGGGATGCGGAGCAAAGAGCAACAATGACTGAGAGAAGCGAAAATCCCAGACTCTGGAAAACAAACTAATGGGATTCAATCAAACGCAACGCTTCATCTGGGGTCGTCTGGAGGTCAATGCGTGGATGCTTGGAAATGGCAGCCATTTTTAACGTGTCATTCTGGACAGCAGAGCAGGTGACCAGTCAGACACGTGTGAAGAACCTTCACTCCCAGCGTCAGACACATGTGACCGTTTGCCAATACGAGAGCAGCGGAAACCATATGGCCCCCCAGTCCTTCTCCACTCATCCATCCACGCTGCACATACATGCATGTAATCACTCCAGCGCGGCTTTATTACTCGGGCTTAATGGACAGTGGCCTTGAGACATGTGCCCACCTCTTTGGGGTTTCATGGACGATCCATCCAAATGCCAGCACGCACACAACACAGGGATTACGTCTCTTAAATAGCTCGAGGACTGTATGATGGCGCTCACTAGATAAACTATACTATTACTTTATTAGTACAGAATGATACTAATAAAGAACAAATATTAACAAAATGCTAAAAAATGTTCCCAGGATACAGGTCTCTCTCTCTCTCTCTCTCTCTCTCTCTCTCTCTCTCTCTCTCTCTTTTTTCTCTCTCTCTCTCTCTCTCATAATACTCACTCTTTCTCTCTATCTGTTTCTTTATCTGTATTTGTCTCTCAAGTATAATTATACTCTCACTCTGTCTCTCTCTCTCATACAATTTGTCTCGCTCTGTCTCTTTCTCTCTCTCACTTACGCACACACACACACCACCCGCACGCACACGCACGCACACACACACACACACACACACACACACACACACCTACACACACTTTCTCTCTATGTCCCCACTTCTCTATTTATCTATTTCTCTGACACACACTCTATTGTTCTTTCTTTCTCTCTCTTTCTCTCTGTCTCTCTCTCCCCCTCCCTCTCTCTATCTCTATCCCCCTCCTCAACCCAAAAAGCTCTACGCATTTCAAATACATTATAAAAAAATGAGCTCGTGCGCATAGACGATGCCCGTATACCTCCAGCTCTCATCTCTGACGCTCATTCATCTTTTCTAGCTCAAGGTTTGCAGATGTTATGTCATTTCCGAGCCACACGCCCGTGTCGCAGCGCAGACACAACACTGACTCACATCCGCGCATCCGTGAACTTTCTGCCACCGCGTTATTGATAAACAACCCTCGACGCTTCGCCAGAACGTCGATAGTACAAGCTAATAATGATCCAGTGCTAGTACAAACACAAGGACTGGTTTAAAACACGTACAACGACCATAAAAATACAGGAAAAGAGAGAGATTAACAATGCGAATTCCGTTTATCGTAGTGTACAAGAGCAAAACAATACTAATAATTTACCGTTTACTTAGAAGACAAAAAACTTGCATTAACACAAATTTATTTTATTTCGATTTAACCTCAATATAGACATTTTTCTTTACTAAAGATAATTTGCGCTATAAATCTCGGCATTTGCCGTGTAAATACGTCAGCTTATTGAGCAGCTCCACAGTTTCCATTGCGCTACTTACCCAAAGAACGCGGGAGATTTTTCCGCTCCTTAAATTATTGCGCAGCTTTTAAGTGACTCGTTCTCTCGCGGTTGGAGGAGTAAAACGCACTTCTGCACAAATTCGCCACCCTTGTATCTTCTCTGTGATGAGGAGGATGAATGGAGCGGCTTCGTTTCCCTTGCCAACACATTTGCATAAGATCCGCCCAAACCCAAATCTGATTGGCCAAACTACAAACCTTGAAATAATGTCAAAAGTGTCTTGGATTTTAATTGGCTAACCTGATGTGTCACTCAAAGGCCGTCGGCTCTTCAGAACTAGAGCCTGTTGCGTCTTCCTGCGGGTATGGCAGCATGCCAACAGAGGAAATGCGCACGTCTGTATATACTCCAACAGGTGCTTTACCACTTCCACAGGAGGGCAAATAAATAAACACGGGCTTGATTATATTTATCTGCAAACAAATAAAATATTTATGTGGCTTACATTTCCAACATCTATAAAGAACGATTCAAAGCTCATGAAGGAAATGTCAAATTAAATAACTTTAAATTTGAGGACTAGTTCTACAGGATTGTAAACCCGTCAATCAGTTCTAAGGAAGAGAAAGGAAGAGTCATTAAAAAAAAAAAAAAAAAAAGTCATTCCACTCACGTCTGACATCATACATTTATAATTTATACATATAATAATAATTATATATACAGTTACCGGCATATTAAGAGTCTAATATCAAAGACAGATCAGAATCCAATAGAAAACGGCGCTATCAGGAACATTTAGCTTTGTTCATCCTCACGTATCTTAATTTAGCCTCCATCCATGGTATGATGAAAAGAAAGGCTTTCACAGTTTAAATGACCTTTCTTCCTGTCACAAAGGGCGCCCTCCCCATCCTCCGTCTCTCCCTCCCACCCCTGCCCACCATTGTAGGGGAAACAAATTAATTACAGTCCGTAGAGGTGGAATCTTTGTAGACGCTAATCAACATGGGTAATTATTAGGCAAGGAAGTGACAGCGTGTGAGTTTGGAGAGGGTGACGTGGCTTGATCAATGGGTTTGACATATACAAACTGGACAGAATTACCTCGCACATCTCGACCTTAACAACTGATCTTTTGATTCCCCTTTTTGAAATCAAAGGCCTTTTAATCAAATCTAGGAAACGTCTCTCTGTGACCTTCTGGGTGAGGTCAAGATTTGCCATTCGCTTTATCTCGAAGGAGAAAGGATTGTCCAAAAGACGACTATAGCTGAGAGATGTTAACACATTGCGTAATAACAAGCCGCATTGAAAATTTGCAAAACATAATATTAAATCTTTTGGACTGAGGGTCTCAAAGTGGACCCTGTGCGGAATAAAGCAAGCGGATATTGGATATATACGAATACCTTACTGTAAAAATTACATCATTACAAGCTACAAGTCACCAATCCCTAAAAGACTAACTAAGAATAGTAAAAGTTGTAAAGTATCCCATTTTAAAAGTACTTAAGTATTTTACTTGTATTGTATTTGGGCTTAAAACACATCAAGAAATGTGAAAAGTAAGAAACTCTTAATTTATGAGGTTTCATTTACCATTGTAGAAATGAAATTTTACACCTCAGTGTTTCAAAATGGCAGAACAAGTCAAGTCTCACAAACTGAAATGTTCAATAAAACAAATTCCTATTAACGTGATTAAGTTCATAAATATCATCCGGCACCTTCAGGATCCTGCAGATGGCGATATCACAGTCAAGTAGAGAGTGAAAGTTGCTTATATTTTTGATACTGGCATTAGGCAACAGCAAAATACTTATATATTAAACACCTCTGGTGATCGATACATGTTAACTACTGATTTAGTACGTGTACTATATTTTATGCAAATGATTTAATAATTTAAGAGAATTAGCTCATTTGTGCCTTCACATGAGCGTATATAATGCAACAGAAACACTAATTGTGGCCTTGAGCCACAGACGGCAAGATCACAGCTCATGTTTCATTACCTTCTGCTCCATGCAAACCTTGGGAGATTGATGAAGTTCGCTGTGGGAGCAGGACAGCGACGACCCGTGACCTGACTGATGATGGCAAGTGTTACCAGAAGCACATATGTCAAACCCCAGGAGCAGTGCTGAAGACCAGACACTGAGCTCCATCTTCTCATCAAGCCTCGCTCCAAGTGTTTAACAGAAACAGGCTGCCCGAGTCACTGGGTTAATGGGGCTGGGGTCTCACGGTGGTCTCTCTGGTAAATAACAGGACTCTCAGTGACTCACATGAAAAGCTAAAAAGAAAAATAAGAGTTTAATGAACCGTTTGCCTTTCTTTTAACGTAGATGATCCAAGGAGAGTTTGCTGCTTCCTGTCTTGTCCTGTCATGTCAGGTAGACGTACTGTCTCCGGCAGTGACACGGATGGTGGATGTTTGGGTCGCTGTCGGATCATCCATCGTCTGCTTGTCTGCCACCGGGAATCTGCAGTCTGACACAAACCATGTCACAAATGTTACAGACGGCTATTCGCATTTTTGAAGTTTTTTAAATAGTTTTTAGATTTAGATTAAAAAAAAAAAGCAGTGCTTTTTAGTCACAACAAAGGCAAAAAAAATTATGACCGATAAATGACTAGATAGTAAATAAAAAAGCATGTATTCAAACATTTTACGTACACTTTTTTTAAAAAATATTAAAAAATAAAAAAATTATTAGAAAAACTACTACTGTGCTTTCAAAATGAAACATTATTGTATATGTATTCCAGTAAGAATTTTCTTTTTATACATTTTTGTTTATTTCATTTAGATTTTTAACTATTTTAAAATGCTTCATTATTAAATAAATTAAAAAATAAAAGACTTTTAACAGACAATATTTATTCAGGAAAATTCATATTTTGGTTTAGCTTGATTACATTTTATTTTTATTAAATCAATACATTTTATCTAATTCTATTTTACTTTAAAATGTTAATTAACTTAAATATCATGTATAAATATATGTATCATATTGAATATCAAAAAAAGTAAAAAACAAATGTCAAAAACTCCATTTCCCAAGATCTATCAGATTTTAAGTCTTCTTTTGTGTTTTTGTCCCGCACATCAGGAAACTCACTCGGCTCACGTCTGTTTTCCTCTCTACCACAACAATTAGTTCTACATTTTGAAAAAAATGGACAATAATCGATCAGTAAAAAATATGATTTGAAACCTTGACTTTTGTTTTTATGCTTGAATGTTTAAAACGGCCCCTGATTGACCCAAATTGACCCCTGACCCCTGATTTCAACTGATATGTTCTCATTGTCAAATAAAACGTCAAAAGGAGAAAAAAGACGCCATAAAGAGAAATTGTAGGTTAAATGTGAATCTACTGAAATGACAGACCAGGAACGTTCTGCTTTCCATCGACACCTTTCCTCATCATCACTACACACACCTGTCACACACTCTGTCTCCCTGGATGCAGCGCTGACTTAGTTTCTATAGCAACCACACAGGTCCTCCAGGGCACAAAAAAGAGGCCTGTGACAACCTTCCTTTTCCCGTTTTATCAACAAAAAACTGGCGACAAGAGAGAGAGAAAGAGAGAGAGAGAGAGAGAGAGAGAGAGAGAGGGAAAGAGAGAGAGAGAGAGACAAAAATAGAACAAGAGAGCTTCATTCATCACCCTGCTTCTCCATTATTTATTGTCTACATTTATTTCCTCATCTATTTTATTCATTTACACACTGCTATAAATATTCTTTCATTTCATTCCAGCCTTCCTTTCTTCAGGCCGTTCAATCATTCCCAGACAAGGACTCTTGTGTGTGCGGCCTGTGCTTGCTTGACCTCACATTCTAGAATTACTAATTCGAGTTCCTAGTATAGAAAACCACTCGATGGCACTTTACAATTTTCCTCTTGACCTCTTTCAATCTTCAGTTATAAAACTTCTATCTGTGTGAATAAAAAGCCAAAAGTTCTGTGGCTGTATAGAGCTGTATTTAATGATTAAAGTTTTAACTCACAGATCAAGAAAAATCTATCCATCTTTTCAACAAACCGCTTTTTCATTTCAGGGTCACGGGGAGCAAGAGCCTATCTTAGCAACTCTGGGCTTCAGGGCCGATACACACTATGTTATGGCGGCCAACCAATCACAGAGAATGACACACTGACACACACACTCTCACTCACACCTTTGGCTCTTTATCTATATGGGTTAATTTCTTGGGCGGACGAGGTGATATTGCCATCTGCAGGATGTTGAAAGTACTGAATGCTGTTTATGAGCTAAATCACAACACACAAATAAAATACTTTTAAAATTGCATACCTTACTACTTTTACTCAAGTCTTCGTGGATTTGGTGACTTGTAATGGGATCATTTTTGTGGTATATGGTGTATAGTAAGGTACACCGTACTTTTACTCAAGTATGGTTTTCAAATACTCTTTACACATCTACCAGAGACCCAGAAGAAACCCACACAAATAGGGAGAGAGCATATAGAATTGTCCTGACCGGGACTCTAATGGGTCGTTCTTGCTGTGACAGCTGACCACGGTACCCACTGTGCCATATTGCCATCTTTATTAGTCGTTCCGAGGGGAAATTGCAGGAAGTGTGTGTGTGTGTGTGTGTGTGTATAAAAAGTGTATGAAACAACATACGTAAAACACAATGTTGATTCAATTGGCCATCAAGAGGCATTACAGGTAATGATAACATGGTCTGTATCTGTGTACCCAAAATGGAGCCTTATGGGCATTTGTGGGGACCTTTGGCTGGGTCCCACAATTAGGAAGGCCTGTTTGAGGGTCAAGATGGGATTTCAGGGCTCAATTGGATTTTGGTAATGGTGTGTGTGTGCGCGTGTGTGTGTGTGTGTGTGGTGGGGGGAATATTATTTTGTATGAAAGTCAATGGTCAATGGCCATTATTATATAAATGCAAGTGTGTGTGTGTGTGTGTTTGTGTGCAGTCCTGGCCTCAGACTGACCAGTGTCGTGTGTCTATGCCATGAGGCGGGAAAGAAGGGGTCTCTGATTAGCACTTCAAAGGCCTGAGAGCCCACTGTGGAGATTAAAGCTCAGCACGTATCAAAGCCCCACGAGGTGCCGACAACACACAGGTGTCCCCACAAAACAAGACACTGATGATGATGATGTGGACAAAGGGTTATGAAATTAGGGATTGTATGAAAATAATATATCACTTATTCAGTTCTGTTGTGTTTGACCTGTAAATGTGTGTGGATTTTACACAATATAGTCTTGTGTATTCAACATCGGAAATCAAGGAAGTTCCCGGAAATAATAAACTGGTTAAACGTAAGTACTGTGATTCAGCACAAGCTGCTTTGGAAAAAACGTCTGTGTTAAAGCCATGAATGTACTGTAAGCAATGCAACAGTTCCCACACTCAACATTCATTTTCCAATAATGAATTCAGGCATATTTATTACGAGGGTTTCACATATTCATATAGAGTAACCACTCTAACCACTTTAACACGGTGACTTATGTGTTATTTATGTTGTGCTTATTTTTATGTATAAGCTTAAAAACATTTGACCACAGTTACAGTGTGTGATTGTGTGCGTGGCGAATCAAAGTTGAACGTGAGTCTTTAAGAGGAATGAAATTGAGAAGCACAAATACATGTAATACAATAACTTAACATTTAATTTAAATAAAAAAAAAATTTGACTTGCAAGAGAACCTCCACGTGACAGAATATTTTTATCTGATATCCGGATCAATTGCACTGCAGTTATTGATCCACCAACCACAGGGACGAGAGTTTAGAGGAATAAAAGATGAGGGTAAAAAATAGAAACACCCTCATATAGAAACACCCTCCACTGACATAAAGAAATAGAAGAGATTAAGGAGAATAAAAGAAAGTAAAATTGAAGGATTTGCCGTCAGACAACAGAAGGGGAATCAAAGTTGTTGTTTGAAGATGAAAAGTGAGGGACAGAAAATGTGGAACTGGTAAAGTTTCTGAACTCTAGATAAGTAAAAACAGAAGAAATTGTCCAATTTGCCGTTCTGAGATGAGGTTTAGAAATGGACAGGCAGAGACAAAAAAGAACATTTATATGTAAAACTGAGGCGGTGAATGTCCTCGTGTGTTAAACGTGACAGAGGGGAAAAAAAACACCTCAGAACGCTGCACAAAGAGTGTGTCTCTGTGTGTGTGTGTGTGTGTGTGTGCAGGATCTGCTTTGCATAGCGAAGTGAGATTGTTGTCATTATCAAGCAGCAGCAAAATGAGTCTGTGTCTGCGTTACGACTGATGGAGTGTCTCAACAACACTTTAGCCAAGGTGACTGAAAATCACCATGACAACAGAAAACTCACTTTGTGGCTTCATTTTACACACACACACACACACACACACACACACACACACACCCACACACACACACACACACGCACACACGCACACTTCATTGTTGGAGCTGCATAATTCAATTTGTTGCAACTTTGTTTTAGTGATAATGCTTTTACAAAATCACTATCTCATTGAATGACGTCAATGAAGAATTCTCCCACCTAGCGAAACTGCTGCAGAAAATCAATGTGTTTCAGTGCCAGGTTTAGATTTCGTAACCGCTATATCTACACTTTTACACTAGGTGGCGCAAGAGATCAGTTTACAAATGTGGGCTTTTATTCAGAGGCCAGACAGGAAAAAAATCATAAGCAGGGGTTAAGAAACATCAAAATAAAATACTTTGAAACATCAAATACAAAATAATTTGGTTTCATGTGTTGTGCATTTGGGGATCAACATAACTGCTGCTCACTGGATATTTTCTCTTTTTCGGACAATTCTTTTTAAAAAATTTAAATTAAAGGTATAACTTAAAATACCTTTTTTCTCATTCTGAACCCTTATTTTGATATAAAGATGGCCTTCATGTACTTCAATGCCTTCTTTACCGGCATTATCAGTGACCAATTTTTATTTGTACATTGACCTTTCGTTTGGAATCACCGTATTTATGTGACTATAAGCATCCCTTTAGTTCAATTTTAGAAGCTCGAAAACGTATTTGCAAATTTCAAACAAAAAGCGTAAATATAAGTCCTTTTTTTATTATTAAAAATCTAATTAAAATCTTTGAAAGCAGCACCTAACTGTCCCTATAGTGACGACTCCACTCGTCATTGTGGTGTGGAGGAGCAGAACTTGTTAAATCAGGCTTTGTCACATACTTGTGCCCCAACACACCGCACGACTGCAAGTATCTGATGACATCACACATCGAGACAGGGTTAATAACAGTATTTCTCTATGGGCAGTAGTAGAAACCAGCACAATTAATAAACATATTCATAGTTTTATGAATATGGATCACTTTCTCTATTTTGTATCTTTCTCTCCTTATTTTATTTTCATCTTTTATATTTTATTAGTATTTAATCTCGTATAATTGTACTTTTTACTAGCGTATCTTTATCTTTTTATCTTTTATTTTTTATTCATATTCTACCTAGCATTTTTTATCTTGTGTTTTGTATCCTTTTCTTATTGCATTTTTATATTTGTATTCATACATTTGATCTCTTTTTATTGTATTTGCCCCCACCCCCCACTATGTTTATATGCCATACAATTGTAAAAACACATTTTGTAAAAACAATGCACATTGTTGCAAAATAATGCGTAAGTGGCAAATACAATTTGAATTTGAATTCAAATTTTGAATTTGTAATGGCTGTTTGCATCCCACCAGACACCAACGAGAGCACGCCACTTAGACAAACAACAGCTCGCTCATCCCCAAGGAGTCTTTATTGCCACCGGCTTCTTCAATCAGGTGTATTTAAAAACTGTGCTGCTTAAATTTGTCCAGTATGTGAACTGTGCCACCAGAGGGTAGAAAACTTTGGTGTGTATTGCAACCTGAAACATGCATACAAAACCACACAACCATACACCCCCATCTACGAAAAACAAAGCCATTAAAGAAGACAATAGAGACTTGGCCAGAGGAAGCTCTTTCTCAGCTACAAGATTGTTTTGAGAATATGAACTGCGACCAATTTGACAATCATTTGAGTACACAAGCACTGTCATATATCAAAGTCTGCATGGATACAGTCACGGTTAAAAACTCTAGATGAACAGTAACGTCCATAATCTCCTCAAGCTTTGAGGAGACAAAGCCTCACAACAAACTATGTCACAACAGAATCCAATACAACCAGGCCAGAGACGACCTGAAGAGAGGCATCAAAGAAGCAAAGAGAGCCTACAAAGAGAAGATGGAAGAGCACTTCAGCAACAACAATACTAGAAAGATGTGGCAAGGCATCCAAAACATCACAAATTATAAGAACAAAAAATCTATGCCAGTAGACATGGCTGCTTCACGAGCAGAGGAATTGTTTTTTTCCCGGTTTGAAGTCACACAACCCACATCAGGCGACCCACTACCAACAAACCCAGACTACTTAGACCCAGATTAGCTTCTCTATCATTTATTACTTCTTCCTCTCAAGCTTCTGGTCTTCCTCTCAATGACCCTAACAATATTTGAGACGATTCAACACATTTAGGGGGCTTCCACACATCCCTGTTGGTGCTCGTGTTGGGTGAGTTCATTTTCCCACCAGGTGTGGTCCGATGTACCTGGTATGGAACCGGCAATCGTTCTCATCAATGGCGAAGAACCATTATTTGGAACATTATGTAGATGTTTTTAAAGCATGAATAAAGCTATATAGTAATATGTATGAACTGCCTAATAATGTCTAATTAGTGTAGGAACAATGTTGTATTAATGACTTGTTGATTTGTTGGTTGGTTGATTGATTGACAGACGGACTGATTAATTGGTTGATTAGTTGAGTTATTGGCTGATTGATTGATTGATTTGTTGATTGGTTGGTTAATTTTTTTATTTATTGATTGATTATTAACATGGTTCATAGCATGCAAGTATTATAATGGGCATAAATCGCTATTTCAAAAATGTGGTTATTGAATTCTTTAGTACATTAACACAATTATTACAATGCTTTTGTTGGAACTTCCCTAATTTGTGGTGCAAAAAAAAGTTATAAGAATTGTGAACAGAATAGGAAATTACAAATCAGTGAATCAATTGTTTATTAAGAACAACTGTATAAAACTAAAATACATTGTAAATATTAAAATACTAGAGATTATATACAGAGTAAAAATAATATAATATAATTTAAATAAAATAAATTAATAATTAGGTTTTTTTCAAGTTAATACACTAAGAGGGTTGTACTTTTTTGAACATGTTAAAGTGAGAACAAATGTCAAAATGAAGAATGTTTCAGTTGTTGGTGTAAAGTTATGGAATGAACTGAGTGATGAAAAATAATGCATTGTCATTATAAATCATTATAAATAAATAAAAAGAAAAAACAAAACCAAGGGAAAAAATGTCTCTTTTGTTGGTTGTAAAGTTGATTCAGTTTAATTTAGAAAGATGTAAGTGGATAGGCAACTTCAAGCGATGCTTCAGCCTATTCCTTTTTCGTGAATAATTTTGTGCCAAATTGTTTGCGAGACAGAATGTCTATTTATGGATTTTGAACCAAACAATAAATTGAAATTGAAATTTCTGATGTTGAATACATAAGACTATAATATGTAAAATCCACACAGGTCATACACAACAGAAGTGATCAATTTATATATTGTAATCCCTAACTTAAGAATTCTTTGTGCACATCCTCATCATCATCACCATTATCATCATCATCAGTGTCTTGTTTTGTGGGGACACCTGTGTGTTGTCGGCACCTCGTGGGGCTTTGATACGTGCTGGGCTTTAATCTCCACAGTGGGCTCTCAGGCCTTTGAAGTGCTAATCTGAGACCCCTTCTCTCACACACACGACACTGGTCAGTCTGTGGCCAACACACACACACACACACGCACACACACACACACACACACACACACACACACCTCACCATTAAAATACTCGAACCTTATCAAAAACTCAACTGTAACTTGAAATCCCTTCTTGAAGTCTCTTTGTGCACTCGTTCTGTTCTCGTCCACATGTTCTCCCTCTGCTTACGTTTCCTCCAGATCTCCTGTTTCCTGCCACGCTCCACATAAAATAATTCCCGAAGACTTGAAGTATGAAAAATTGGCTGAATGAGAACATTGGTTCTTATCGTTCGCCGGAGTTTGCTGATGTTCAATCCTGTGAAACCAGACATATTGCAATTGTGTAATTTGCTGTTCTGAAATGAGGCTGATCATTTATATATTTGGTTTGGATGAGCAGGCTGAGAGGACAAAAATCATTTATATGCAAAACTGCGGCAGTGAATGTCCTCGTGTCAAACACAAGCACATTTTATACACAGATGGACATGCACACAAACACGCGCACTCTTAAACACAATGCATACAAATTCTATCTCACTAAAGATGTAGTACCTATCATGATAAGATCATACTACTAAGATGAGATAACGTTGTGTTATTGAGTAATCTTTGAGGTGCTGGATTTTTTAGTGATAAATTATAGTTACTTTGTACCAGTGATTCTACTTTTTTTTTTTTTCGTTTTACTTCAATTAGTTTTAAAAATTGCAATCTGATTGTGGATGACGTAATTGGAGAAGGCTGCCACCTAGTGGAGAACTGCTGCAGAAACTCTGTGTGTTTTAGCTGTGAAGCTTCTGGAGTGTCTAAACGTCTACACGAGGGGACGCTAAAGATCAGTTTACTGTGTTTAGTCTTTCACTGCAAGTACGGATAAAAAATGATGACCAGTGACCAGTTGTGAACACATCACTCGATTAAGTAAAATTATTTTCAGAAAAAAAATTCGTAAGTAGAATTTTGAAAAATGAACAGCAAAATGCAACATTTTAATCGTGAGCAGTACTATGGAAATACACAACTCAAATGAAAACTTACAATTGCATTTACACTTTGGTGACAAGGTAATGTGATTAGACATGGTGTTCAATTTTCAATCAATTTTCTATCCATGAATGCCTTTTCTACCACTTTTTCCATCTCTAGGTCATGGGGAGCTGGCACTCTTACGCACTCTGGACTTGTTGCCAACCATTTGCAGACATGCAACTTTTATTCTCTACTTGACTACATTTCTGATGGAGTATCTGTACTCTTTACTCCACTACATTTGAATGAACACTTACAGTTACTCGTTACATTGTGATCTTTTTCTACCACAGTTAATTAGCTGGGCGGACGAGGTGATATCCCCATCTGCAGGATGCTGAAGGTACTGGATGCTATTTATGAGCTAAATCTTTTACCTTGTTTTCCTGGTCACTTTAAATTTCTTGGACACTGATCTTTTCCACCTTCAGCTTATTTTTATTTACGCATCGGTTTTGTGTTTCTATTGTATTTTATTTTCATTTTACATCTTTATTGTATCCTATTGTATTTTATTTTCATTCTTGTTTTTGTATCGGATTGCATTTTAAAAAGCTGGGAGATTGTTAAAAGCATTTCACTGCATGTCATACATGTAGGTGACAAATAAGATTTGATTTGACTAAATCTAAATACTTGGACTATATTAAATACTTTATTATACTTGATTAAATATTTATACCTAGACACTTGGACACTTTTTGACTTATTTTTCTTTAAGTTAAACTTAACTTTAAACTTCTTGGACACTGATCATTTACATGTATAGCTTTTTTTTTAATTATGCATCTTTATTATATTTCTATTGTATTGTATTGTATTTTATTTTCATTTTTATTTTTGTATTGTATTGTATTTTTATATTGTATTATATTGTACAGTATTACATATTGTATTGTGTTTTTTTTTTTTTTT
>CM051498.1:6649275-6744487 GCA_028031935.1 Paedocypris micromegethes
CCCCCCCCCCCCTTTAAAAAGCTAGGAGATTATTAAAAGTATTTCACTGCATGTCATATATGTAGGTGACAAATAAGATTCAACTTGATTTGATTTGTTGCACTTTTTTTAAAATCTATTATGCTAAACATCATGTTTTCCCAATATATTAGGAAATTGCTTCCATGTATGACTTGTTCTAGAAGAGTCAGAAGGAGTTCCTCCCCTTGGCTGTGTGTGTGTGTGTGTGTGTGTGTGTGTGTGTGTGTGTGTGTGTGTGTGTGTGTGTGTGATGGTAAGCATGAGTGGGCGCCTGAGACCCCCTTACACCCAGACAATCATATTCAAAGAACCCTCTGGGGCTCAGATCAGTGTTAGGGCACCACAGCAGATTATGAAAGAATAAAAGGGCTTAAAGTGGGTTAAACGCAGATGCTTTCCAGAGACACTAAACAACAAAAGCAGTTCACATTAGGGAACACGAGGCTGGATTACCAGGCCTTACTATACCGTGATTATACAATGCAGTGATTATTAATATGCACAAAGTTTAACGTGGTTATCATGGTTTGATTGTGTCAGTCACGGTCACTAAAAACATAATTGTATGTACTAGTTGGTACTTCTCAGAAAACCACAGAGAGTTGAAACCTGAGATCATTATTTTAACAGTAAGCAGCAAACACAAACATACACACACGTTGTTATTAATTCTTTCATCGATGCGGTTGTTAATAAAACCTGTAAAAAAATAAAAAATGTTTTTCCACAAACAGCTCATCACTGTTTTTTTTTGTTAGTTTTTATTTTTACAGTTATTGAGAACAGAGTCTAATCTTTTCTATATTTAAATGAAATTGTATCAACACTTAATTTCTCTTCATTTGCAGGTGCTGATTTAACAATACAATGCTCACTACACATATTTGAATGATTATTTATTACTTTATTTAATTTAAAAGGTAGCATTATAGCAAATACCCATATGTTTAATTATACATGAGATCAGGTGCTTCCCCAAAGCCCACCGCAGGCATTCTTGAACACACACACACACACACACACACACACACACACACACACACACACACACACACACTTATTCAAGCATGCACATTTCCTCAAACAGATGTGCATTTACACATCTCATGTCAATTAAATCTCAACCTTTTCCACCGACAAAAAACACATGTTCTTTTTTGAGTTTTTTTTTTACTCTAAATTCTATTTAGAAGCTGATAACAAGCCATTAAGCTGACAATTTGTAAAGTGCACTCTATCGTACTCCATCTTTCCATCTGACGTTCCTGTTTTGTGGAGGTTTAAAAAAATAAATAAACCCGGATGACTATCGGAGGTTTACTCAGACTTTTTGTGTTTCAAGTGGTTCAATACGTGGGTGCTTATCCACAGAAGAGTCGATCTGATGTCTCAAATCTTATTATGACTCACTGTACAAACGTCTCTCTCCGCATGTTTGTACCTAATGAAAAAGAGCCGGATCCTGTTGCAGAAAACCATCATTCTGAAGGGAAAAAAACAGCATCTTTCCGCTCCATTATCAACAAAAATCCACTTTCTGCGAGGGTGATGCATTAACGTGAAAGTTAAAGCAAAGCTTGTCGCAAAACGTTCTGTCTTGCCAGAGGATTCTATTGAAATTCTGAAATTCTGGAGGCGGAGGGAAGGAAGAAGGCTAGCTTTAGCCCTGGGTTAAAAATGATTAGTAGAGCTGATGTTTAGTCAAGATTAGAACGGCATTCGGAGATACAGCCGTGCACATTACTGGAGTCTGTGTGGGTTTACTGAGACTAAACCAGAGGTGTAAAGAGTAGCTGAAAACTATACTTGAGTAAAAGTACAGAGACCTTACTGTAAAAATTACTCCATTACAACTCACAAATCACAAGAAGACTTGAGTAAAGTTTTAAAGCATCGTAAGTATTTTAGAAGAACATCATTACTCATACAGAATTTAGGCTTAAAAAATAAAATAAAAAATGCAACTATTCATGAGGTTTTATTTCCTAATATAGAAATGGAATTTAACCTCAACAAAAATAGAACGAGCAGAACAAAATAGATAAAAAACTCAAACTAAAATGTACAAAAAAGTACCACCACTAATTCACGTTTACCTGATTTATCTCATAAACAGCATTTCATATCTTCAGCATCCTGCAGATGGCAATATCACCTCGTCCAACCGAGAAATTAACTGCACACAATGTGACAAGTATGTAAGTGTCCATTCAAATGTAGCCACTCAAAACAAAAAAGTAAAGTAGAGAGTAAAAGTAAGTACGTAAGTAAAGCAACAAAGTCCATTTACTCAAGCATTGTAGACCACTGGACTGCTTTGTTTGCATTCTATAAAATAGATTCTATATTCTATTTGTTACTGCATCGTTCTATAAAATTTGAAATATAAAAAACCAACAAGAAATGATGGCCTAGAGTCGGACTTGTAATCAATGGGTTTGAGTCCTAGACAGCTCAAGGTCAGTGTTTTGTCCTTGATCCAGACAGTAAAGTTGAAAAACACTGTTTTTCTATACATTGATAACTCTCTTTAAACACTCAATTTGTAAAATGGCTTAAAATGTTTCCAAAGTGGGACGATTATCGATTCAATGCTAAACTAACACAACCACATATGTGGATTTGACTCTGTGTCAAAACTAAAGGAAACACCTTGCACCAACAAGCTGCCAGGATTCCATGTTAAAGCCGGGCACCAAACACACTTGGCAAGCAAAACGGAATCAGATTTGACTCACCCGCTCTCCTTATATCCATACTGTGATATTTATACTAATCTACCAACAGTGATAATCTGATTAAGACTTGATTGTTCCTAATATATCAAGATGGTGCTGTAAAAATAGGGTGATGTAAGTTTGTCCATAGTTGTGAGTGAGAGTGTGAATGTGTGTGTCTGTGTGACCTGCTCTGTGATTGGCTGGCCAAAATATGCGTACTTATTCTGTATATTTAATATTTTAGACACACACACACACTGCATTCCATGACTCATCCAGTCACTATAAAAAGATACACGTCAGAAAAAAAAAGGTTTGGATACCTTACAGTAAATATTACTCCATTGTCACAAGTTCCAAGAAGACTTGAGTAAAAGTCGTAAAGTGACTAATTTAAAATGAACTTGGGCATTTTACTCCTACTGAACACCTCAATGTTTCAAAAATGGTAGAACAAAATAGATTTTAAATAGATAAAAGTCCAACGGCTAATTCACGTTCATGTCATTTAGCTCATAAATATCATCCAGTACGGTCAGCATCCTGCAGATGGCGATATCGCTTAGTCCGTTCACTAAAATAATGTGAAGGGTGGGCTAAAATATGTGTATATATTGTATACGGTATATTTAATATTTTAGACACACACGCACACACACACACTTTTTTATATAAAAGGTTTGAATCGAACAGCGAATGGTATTGCATGCCATGACTCACCCAGTCACTATAAATAGATCACTGAAGTACACGTCAGAAAAAAGAAAAGTACCACTTGTCTTAAAATGCATTGAATATTATCTAATGTCTGAGACGAGAAGCTTTTGAAACTATTATTAGTTGCTCGCAGGTTTATTTGTACAGATATGAGTTCTGTACTGAATGTTCTCCTGCTCTTTCAGGGAACATCAAGGCGCTGTCCTTTCAGAACCAGCTCCCCTCCCCATCACTGCTCGCCTCGCTCTCGCCCCCTACCTGCCACCACCAGCTGGTACAGCCCCATCACTTGCTCTTTCTCAACGCATTTTGCCCTTATAAGGAGAGAGCGAGAGCAGTAGCTGGACCAAACCATCTGCTCACATTTTACGGGGGTGTTCAGAGGAGGAGGAGGAGAACGAGGGGGGAAGTGATGGAGATTATGTGAATAATGCCCATACGTTAATTGACCCTATGCATGGAGACAAAAATAGGTTTAGGAAGAGAGTCAAATGGACATGATTAATATGCCTATGGATTTCTCTGTGGGCTAAAAGCATGCTACAGCTTGTTTAGATGGGCCTATTTTTCATTGAGCGCTATCGTTTTAACAGTTTCGTGGCCCACGAGCTATAGAAAGAAATTGAACTGCATGTGTCACGGATGAATTGCATCCTAACTGGAGAAGCCGTGTAAAGGCAAGGTCGCACCGTAGAATAAAAAAAAAAAAAGACGTGACAGATAAATGGTAGAATTAAAATATATAATTTAAAAATGCTGTTCTTAAGGAAAGACTCTTACCAAAAATGGAGCACATTCATCTTTATGGATCTTTAGGCATTTGAATGGGAAGTTTAAATTGGATGTGACAATACACGCAGTGTATAGGAAAGAATAATTGACCTTAAAAACTAATGGATGCGTTATGAATAATGGACGGGCTTGCTTTGAAGAGCAAAGGAAATGTTGTGCCAATATAAATATTTCAGATTTTGGTTACTTTTCTTTTGCTCTGTGCCTCAAGTCACAAACCAGATCTCTAGCTGCACATTGCGGTTGCCTGTTATTCTCTAAAATATGAAAATATACGTAATCAGATTTTCATACATGATAAAAACACAACCGACAGCGTTTTAAAAAGAGGGGTTAAGACTATCAGAAAACCATACTGGAGTAAAGGTGTTGATACCTTACAGTAAATATTACTCCATTGTCACCAATTGCATGAAGACTTGAGTGAAAGTCGTAAAGTATAACATTTAAAAAGAACTTGGGCAATATTCTCTTCTTGTTGAATTTAGGCGAAAAAACACAAAGAAATGTGAAAAACAAGAAAGTATTTATTTTAGAGGTTTTGTTTTCCCTTAATATAGAAAATAAATGTAACACCTCAATGTTTCAAAATGGCAGAACAAAATAAATAAAAAAAGTGAATCTCAATCAAACTCAAATGTGCAAATAGGTTCAACAGCTAATTCATGTTCACTTGATTTAGCTCATAAATTGCACCCATTACCTTCAGCATCCTGCAGATGGCGATATCGACTCGTCCGCTCAAGAAATTAATTGCGGTAGAAAAAGATGTTGACTTGTCACACTCAATCACAATCTAACGAGTAACGGTAGGTGAGTAATGAGTAAAAAGTACAGATACTCAATCACAAATGCAGTCAAGTAGAGAACAAAAGTTGCTTATATTTCTGATACTCAGTACAAGTACAAAGGTTTTTTTCTTTCACTTACAAAAAAAGTCTAATTATTCCAGTACATTACATCACTGAATTTAAATAGCATCCACACTTTTATTTATACAATTTTTTTTCCCGGGCGCCGCACTGTGTGGCTGCCCACTGCTCCGAGTTCATGTCGGATGGGTTAAATGCAGAGAAAAAATTTCCCCACTGAGGGACTAATAAAGGTTGAATTATTATTATTATTATTATTATTAATACTTTGATACTATTTTTTCAAACAGTATAAAGCCGACATCCATTTCATCCATTTATGTGTTGTACATGTAAACACTGATGGTCACATGACATCACGTTGTTGTAATCTACAACTTATACTGTACATCCAGAGAGAATCATCTCAATGTTGGTCCGTATAACACGCTTCACGGGACGGACGTTTAGAAACAGTTGATGCTTGAACTCATTGTCTGGAGGTGTCGGCTAAATCACAACTAACAAGCGCACTGGCAAACCGCCGTCTTTACTGGGGCAGTTTTATTCTCAGATGGAAGATTTGGGTCACTGGGCTAATTTTCACATAATAAACAGAAGAGAATGTGGAAAAGGAGGATGCTGCGGGTAAAGAAAGCAGCTGTTGCATTTGGGATGCAACATGCGTCTTGCGTTCGAGCTTTCAAAAACAACGCATGTGTGATAGATGGCGATGTGGTGATAGATGGAGCGCAAGTGTGGAGGTGTGTCTCTGTGTGTCCTGCTCTGGGATTGGCTGCAGCTCCCTGTGACCCAGAAATAGAAAAGTGGCTCAGAAAGTGGATGTACAGTATTGGTCATTGGTCAGTACCTATCAAGCCTCAAACCTATAAAAACAAGAACGTACTAAATATCTTTACATGATCAGATTGGTGTTATCTATGCTAAATTAATATTTTGATTTTAATTGAGTTTGTAAAATAGCATTTTACGCTCATATCTTTAAATTTCATGACATTTCAGTGAGAAACATGGCAGCAGATCTGTTCAGGAAACCGACGTAATCACTGTTGTCAGTCATTTGGCAGCCATTGCTAATGCTAAGATAGCAATCGCTACCGATGACATCTGAGGACCTAACAACTTCTCGACAAAACATTTCCAGAAAAGCACTCAAACTGCCAACAACATCACACAGAAAACAATATAATGCAAATGTTGAACCAAATAAGAAAAAAATAAAACATAAAAGAATAAAAAACAAAACCATATGCTAGCAAGAGTTAGCAACTCTTTTACACACTGACCAGCGTTGAATGTTGTTCATTGAATCACGCAATAACGAATATGAATTTCCCAACTTTTCTATAATAGCGCGTTTATTACTGGCCTTGTTGGATTGTTACAAGAAACGAACAGTTTAAAATAAACGAGTAAATTGGAAAGTGAAACTTTGTAACTTCCTCTTAATAAATGCTGGTGGCTGACGGGAAGCTGTATATCTATTATTGGGTTACATGCTCGTTTCACTCTTAACACACTGAGCGTATCTGGGTTATACTGGTCATGCCTTGTACGGTTTAACACCTACAGACGCGTTTATTTTTAACTTTCTGTAGCTCTCAGCTTAAAGTATGGCAACTTTCAACTCATTAGCACAGTTTGCTTCACACCAAAAAATCCAGTACTAAACCCCCCCCAAAAAAAGACTCGGAATCTATCTGTCTGCCGGTCTGTCTGTCCATCCATCCATCCGTCCGTCCGCATTTTTGCATTTTTATTTATTAGATTCTATCTAGCTATGAGTCAGTCTGTCTGTCTATTATATCTATCTATCTGAATTCTATCTATCTATCTATCTATCTATCTATCTATCTATCTATCTATCTATCTATCTATCTATCTATCTATCTATCTATCTATCTATTCATCCATCCATCCATCCATCCATTTGTCTGTCTGTGTGTCAATCAATCCATCCATCCATCCATTTGTCTGTCTGTGTGTCAATCAATCCATCCATCCATCCATCCGTCCGTCCGCCTGTCTATCTGTCAAAATAAACGAGTACAATTATACAGACTAAATCTCAACAATCAAACCAGCCCAGCAAGACATTGACCATCTTAACCCTTCACTTGTCCGTGTGGCTCTTCATAGACCCGTTACTGGTGGGCCTGTTACTGATCCGGCACGGATGAACTCAAACAATAGCCATTCTGTGCCACAGGCCACTTAGACACGGCTCATTTCACTCGCCCCGCTGCCCATGCCCGCCTTGACGGGGGGCCGTCTATGCCACAGACCAGCACACACACCTGCTGTTGTTGTCCTCCAAAAGAAAAGGGTTAATACCCCCAACACTCACACAAACAAACACACACGACTGGTGGAGAATGCTCACCCACATTCTCCCACTAACCCCACTAACCGCGCCACTAATCTGCCGAGACGTCAGTTGTTGTTTAGGGGGAGGGTTGGTGGAGGGAATGGGCTAGCGGAGGTCTTTGTGTGTGTGTGTGTGTGTGTGTGTGACGGGGAGAGAGAGAGAGTGGAACGGAGCGTTCTATTTCTCATAGCTGAGCAGCTGCTAGGCAAGAGTGTCTTGAAAGCAAGAGAGATAGTGAGCGAGACCATTTGGTGCCTGAACAGAAGACCGAGCGAGTGAGAGAGAGAGAGAGAGAGAGAGAGAGAGGGAGGGAGGGGGGAATGAGCGAGCGAGCAAGAGAGAGAGAGAGGCACACACACACACACACAGCGTGTGGCATCGGTGCGAGCAGACACTAACTGTTGGTTTAGGGAAGCCCACCGTCTCAGCTCCCAGGCTAAAGGAGTGTTTACTAGCCCCCTTTCTACTCTCCGTAGCCCCGGAAGGACCCTTCACCCCTTCATTCTTTTGTATTTCTATCGCCTTTTCTGGCTCATCCGCCTGCGGAAAAAGACGGACGCTGTCAGCTCCCTGAGACCACTGAGCCGGTAAGGCTGCGTGTTGTGTCTTCATGCGTCTCGTTCTGTTCTCATTCATCTTCACCGCTCACGCAGGGAGGGATGTGCTCGGACCTTGAGTGATGCTGCGGTACTGGTACCCATCACAGGCTAGAGGGGGATTGGAGGAGAGGGAAAGGGAGGCTCTACTTGCAGTTTTGTGAACGGTCAACTGGGGCTCGACCTCGTCCACTGCAGCACATGGTTCCACATCGCCTTGCTAGCCAGATCGATGCGGAGCTGGAACGCAACCGTAAACTTCTAAGGGATCGTTATGCCATTTTTCTCATTTCCTGACCTGCCGTTTAATCCCACTCGGCATGTGCACGGCTATTTGATGTCAGTGATGAACCACAAAGGGCTGCGTGTTTTTAAAGCACTAGTGCATCGGTGTGGCTAAAGCAGGATGTGACAAGACAGAAAGAGAAAGAATAGCTCTTCGTCTCGGTGCGTATCCCTGATAACAATCAGGATGTTAATAGTGACGCCAAATTTGACAAATGTCTTGTGTGTCGCGGCTAATGATGAGAAACTGCGATGCTAGACTGTATTTGAGCGGCGGCGACTAGCTCCGTGGTCAAGAAAAGTGGGGAAAAAAAATACGATTGTACAAAATGTCCACATTAAAAATGCATTTGCGGTGACTAACACACAAATAAGACAAAATGTAGTCACAAACACACGCAGGTTATGAGGGCATCACAAAAACTAACCCTATATAATTAAAAATAATAGTTTAAACCTTACAACTTATTTCAACGTAGTCTTGTCAAATATTTCGCTGCTCTATATTCAAATGAGTCCAAGTCTGAAAATGTATTTACTGGTCTGTTGCTAGGACACTCCCTGTGAGCATTTGATTGGGAGCTTCTGATTGGCTGCAGCCAATGATGCAAGTTTCTCACCCCAAATCTCTCCCCTTCGCCCATAGAAACATGCCTGTCTGCTCTTCTACCTCAGAGATCATCTGTTTCTTCTCTCACCCCGTCTCTGTGGCTTCTCGCCAGATTTGACGTGCAGTGAGATGATGGTTTAGTCTCAATGGCATCGTCTCTATATGTGACTGCTCTTCTTGAGATGAAAACATGCCCTCCCTCCATCTTTCACATGAGCACCACATGAGGTGTAAGTGGGTCAGGGTAGTGAGGGTGGCATGTTGGCGGGACGTGGCCTGAAGCTGGACAGTGGGAGCGTGGGAATCAGAAGAGGAGCGAGCTGAAATGTCTTTGCTAACCTTGGGAAATGCGGCATTACTGTGGCTGGGCTTTAATGTCACGGTGCGCGGCGAGGGGCTGACACGGGAAATACAGTGGTGAAAAAAGAAAAATGGCGTGCAGCAAACCAAGTCCTGATTTCAAAAGAAGGCCTTGAGGTTCCATAGTGGGTCGTGCTTCTGGCATTGAGAAGATACGTTTGTGCACATTGACATTCAGGATTCAACTCACGATATACTCACGAACCTTCTGATTGAGCTACTAGTTGAGTTGAAATTGACTGTTTAAGTATATTCGTAATACCAGTAATTTAGCACCCGTAGAATGGATTTAAATGTCACGTTGATTTTTTTCCTCTTACAACATAAACAATAAATACAGAGTTACGCAAATATAAGCACCCCCCTGATTTTTAAGGCACAGAAAAATGTAATTACTAAATTACATACATTTTCTCTTTAAAATACTATTTTTTCTTTATTTAACAAACCTAACTTGTGACTCGTATCACTTCAATGTTGTTTAACTTTAAAATCGTGAAAGTATAATCTATTCTAGCGGTTGAAGAACCATTATTTAAAGAAATGAGTGCTTATATTTACGTGAATATTTGAAATTGCCGATTATAAGCTACCCCGCAAGTTTTTGAGCTGCTAAAATAGGAAAAAAACGTGTGCTTTTATTCACGTAAATACAGTAATATGATTCAAAATATAGGTCCATTTAAAAATCATTCCACAAAAAAATTCTATTTGTTCTTAAAACATAATACATACACACATCAAGTACGAATACATGCACATATTAATATTTATAAACAGGAATATTAATAAATAGAGTGGACAGATGTACTTAAACAGAAGGTATGTTACACTTTCAGACTTGCCAAAAATTTACAGACTTACCTTTTTTTTACAGTTTCAGAATCATGAATAAGCATTTGGATTTTTTAAATATTTTAAAATCGCTACATGCCTACTACATGTTTAAATATATGCATGTCAATATTTATATATAGTATACTTTATACACACACACACACACACACACACACACATTTATATACAAAAACAAGAGTACAAGAGTAAATGTCTATTTGCTCAGCTGGTAATAGCCAGATACTTAAGACCACCACAGTCGTTTCTGTTGAAGGACAGAATTGTGTCTATATGAAAAACGTCTCCTCATTTTATGACGAGCGCATCATTATCAAAAAAACCATCCACATTATTCTTTCTACAATCGCTTTGCTTTTTCACAAGGATGTGTGAACAACAAAAAAAACAGTATATATTACCAGTATATATATATCAGTATATATTACTAGACACACCGAAAGAACTTAAGAACTCAGAGTTACTATTGTAACTGCAATCAATGTGAATGATGCGAATAAAAGGAGGCCAGTGCAAAAACAAAGACTTTAGTTAAACACTAAACTAAACTATGATAATACTATTTATATTACATTATAAGATATTCAGTGTATACGACGCGCTGTGTTCATAATAACGCTAAAAGCAAGTTATTTTATCAAGTATCATTCGCATTATTTTCGCATCTTCTTTTATTAATTTGATATTCAGCTTTTTAAACTAAGTTTTATGTTCATCTAGTATTTAATTACAAATAACAGTTATGTCTTGTCTGTCAACTCAACTCTTCTTTATTCATTAAACAATTCGCTGCCCAACTGCTTTACAGTAAAGAATAAAGAAAAACACAATCATGAAAATAACAAACAAACAACAAATAAACAAAATTAGGGTCAAAATGGATAGAACTTTGAAAAAGTAAATATGATTATATAAATATAATATACATAAATATATTGAATTATAATAATTAAATATAATTATAAATATAATTAATAAAACAGATTTTAGGCAAGTGATTGGCAAACAAAAGAAATAAATACCTAATCTAGAAATCAAAAACACTCAAATCGAATAAAACGTCTATTTGCTGCATCTTGCTGATACAAACAGTGACCAAATAGGCCAACAATCCTCTGCTTTATATACAAAATAAAACAATAAAACTCAAAAGTATATTAAGGATGATGTTTGATATACTCCTTTACCCAACCAATAAGCTTCAAGATCAAACCAGCCCTAAGCCAATCAGGCTGCACAACATATTAAGGATGAGAAACAGATTTGATGATGTGCATGTAGAGAAGTGAGAGAGAGAGAGAGAGAGAGAGAGAGAGAGTGGGAGGGAGGGAGGGAAAGAGAGAGGGAGGAGAGAGAGAGAAATATGGAGAGAGAGGGGAGGGAGAGAGAGAGAAAAGAGAGATCGAGATGGAGAGAGAGGAGGGAGGAGAGGAGAGGGGGGGGGGGGGTGGGGGAGAGAGAGAGGGAGGGAGAGATGGAGAGAGAGAGAGAGAGAGAGAGAGAGAGAGAGAGAGGGAGGGAGAGATTGAGAGAGAGAGAGAGAGAGAGGGAGAGAGAGAGACCGTCCAGATGTGTGATGGGAGAATTTTCACCTCTATTACAAGTGTTGTAGCTATATTTGTCCCCAGGTTCTGACCTCTGACCTTAAGCAGGTGTGATGAACAGGGAAGACAGGGAGCGACCCAGAGGTGAAACACATAGAAACTGGCAGGTCGACCTCAGAGAGACGTTGCTGCTTTGATGAGCTGCCAAAATGTCTCCATCAACCCAAAGCTGAGATGATGTGAGACAGTCGAGATAGAAAAGGTTCCATGTTTAAACATAACAGTTCAAAATGAATCATATGCTCTAAAATCAGGGTTTTCTTTTTTGCAAGAGCCATAAACAACACATATTTTAAAAAAAAATGTACTCCTTGAATACAAGTATTAGAGGAGTTTTTTTTTTTTTTTTTACTTTACAGTCGTTTTGCAGAGTTGTATTCAAAATGGAATTGTATTCATTTTAATAACACTGTAATTTAACATTTCCTGAACTAATCCCATCTAACGCCTGGATAGCAACAGAGCTACACAGGTTAAAGAATGAACTGCAATAGAAATATAGTCAATATCATTACATTTAAAGTAATATGCGCTTGATATTTTTGACATTATTCTCATTCCACACTGAATTGCTCTGAACTTCTCAGTTCTTTGCTGTTGAAGAGTACGATACTCCTCGTCTTTCTTTTAGCTTTCTTCTTCGAAAAAGTGTTTCTGCATTTAGCTAGTGGAATACTTAATTTTAAAAAGAGGGAAGTTCACTTCCTGACGCCATGACGACGTTAAGCCAATCAAAATGTTGCATCGTCCTGAAGACAGCTGTGATTGGCTCCAGCATCCGCAACCTTGAACATGAGACATAGGGAGACAATGGATTGATATAAAAGAGAAAGTTTTATTTTTAAAGCTATTATATTTGTTTTAAAGCTTTGTCTGTGGGCCAAATGATTTAAATCCACAAATACACACCGCTAATTAAGTATTTGAAATTTATAAGAAGTTCGGCCCAAAGTGGGTGTAACCCATATTACAAACTATTAGAATTATTAAACTTAGCCTATCATGTGAAGGCTGTTATCGATTGGTTGCTTGTATGGCTATTTATTTAAAACAGACAGCGCTGAAACACAAAATCAAAAAACTGTTCCGTTCCCACTTCCGTTTTGACCCGTTTTTAGCGTTACTTTTCGCTAATAAGGCGTCCAACATGTAACCGATGTGAAAACCCAACCATCCAATCCCCTGTATAATTAAATTCTGCCATCAGAAGGAATTAGCCGAGAAAGTGCCATGCGATCGAGACTTTTGTCTTCCATCAGCCCTTGAGCAAAGGCACACAATGCTAATTTGCAATCGCCCTGTGCAGCGTTCTCCGCTCTCAGCCTTTTTTCCTCCTGAGCTGTTGATGGAGAGAAGTGGGGGAGGGGAGACGGAGGAGAAGCGCTCACCCTTTCTTTCTCTCCTCCTGCACTGGCGTGATTCGCTGTGCTCCAGTATCAGCGTAGGTGACATGGGGGTTTTACGAAAACACGGACGCTGTCGGCACAGCATTATATTTTCTTTTTTTTTTCGGACACTGCCAGTTCCCATCAGCTCTGGAGACGAGTCTGCGGTCAATAGTCGTTTCTCTCTAAAGACCTGCCATGTTAGACTAATGCCATCTCCGCACGGCCTCGCCGCTTTAACCAAGCCTTTTAAAAAGTTGAAGCCGTCATGGTTGAATTGAATTATTCCTCTACAGAAAACTATAGAACGTGTAAAATCAGATGAGTTCAGAAATGAGAATCTGCTACTGGTCGGATTCAAATTGTTCATTTACAATAGAACGCGGTGTTTTAAAGGTGCTTTCAAATTCCATTTTCTTCGGGATTTTGATTAGATTAAAAAGGAGCAACATAGAACAATTAAATATACGTATTTATGCTTTATAATAAGAACAGTTGTTTCTTAAAATGCCGAGTCACAAGAAATATGATAATTTTATGATAACACTAAAAATAACCATGGACTTCAATTTGAAGAGAAATATGGACATTTTGTGTCCATAAAAAAAAAAGCGTAAATATTCTAATTATCAATAAGTATGAGATGTTGAAGATTATTTATGTTTAGCCACTGTTTTATTGCACGTCTTTGGGCTAAATGTCAATCCAAATGACCTTTGGCTGATCCCACGACTGTTAGAATGACCAGAAGGAATAACTGGTATGGATAAGGTCAAAGTTCACAAGAACCGCTCTGATGGTTTAGTTCAGCGTGATGTCACCATGTGTACAAGTACAGTAACAATAGTTACTAAACTCACATCCATTTCAATGCCACTGTGCAAAACAAACTAAATCAACCCATGATAATCACTCGACCCCTGATGACCCCAATGACCCCGATGACCCACCATAGTCAATCCAACAGACTGCAGAAACAGTTTAATGTTCGCTGTGGTTTGAGTCGGAGTGTGTGTTTGGTGCATGATGCACTCGCGGCAGATTTACGAGTCGTTGCCGCAGAACGATTGAGCCGAGCTTTGACGTGGCCCCGTATTTACAGGCCGACGACGTGTGTTTGCCTGACGCGCCACTCAAGAAATTATTAGGGCTTTGGAGCATTATACAAAGAATATAAAGGCAAATTGGAGATTTTACTATAAAATTTAGAAGTGGTCGTTGTGTTGAATTGGTATTATCTAATACTGTGAATCATTTCTGTCTATCCATTGGATCCATATATCCATCCCTGAAGTCTGTCTGTCTGTCTCTATCTATCTATCTATCTATCTATCTATCTATCTATCTATCTATCTATCTATCTATCTATCTATCTATCTATCTATCTATCTATCTATCTATCCATCCATCTATCAGTCACTCTCTTTATCACTCTCTCTTTCTGTAACACAGTTACTGTGTGTGTATGTCTGTGTCTGTAATTTAAAGTACTGTTGTTTTTTTTTATTCTGTGATACGACCATGAAAAAATTCTGTGATTTTTATTCTGTGATACGACCTCTAAGTTGCTGTGTGTTTTGTCCTCTCAGGCGGTGGAGCCTGATGCTGTGATACTACAGGAGAAACACACAGACTCCGTTTGATGCAGTGAAGTGTTACGTGAGAAGAACAGCAAGCAAAGGTAAAGAGGAAAAACAACACCTGCCTTAATTCCCAACTGCATTTCTACCACCTTTACAATAAGAGGCAAAAAAAAAAAAGTCTCATTGTCTTAGGAAACAAAAAAATGTCGAGTCAAGAGTAATAAATTCACAGCTACTGTTAAAGTGAACAGTTCCAGTTACCACTTCCAATATTTCCCTTTCCTTCCCATTACAATATTTTCTTTATTTTTGGGTAAATGATAAAAACATACACAATTTCAAGACTGTTGGACAAAATCTGATGTATTATTATTATTCAATTGCAATAGTCCATTTAGGATTAGTCCAATCAAATAAGGCTTCTTTTGGTTGACAGTTTATTTTTTTCTCTCTCTAAGAGTTTGGCTCCAGAACATTTCACCTTAAAACTCAAACTCTTTTTTTTCCCCCTCAAAAAATACTTCTAAAGATTCAGATTCCCAGAGGATATTGTAAATATTCTATGTTTTTATTTATTACAGATAACAACAACAAAAAAAAAAAGAAAAGAAAATGTAGTTTGTTGTAAGGTACAAACTATAACAGCTAGAAAAAGATGTAAAACGAGCTGTGAAGGGTGTGTGAGGGGTGTTGAGTCTGAATGGAGCCAAACACCTTTTGTTCCAGAGAGACTCTGGAAAATGAAGTGAGAGATGTTTTAATCCTTTGGAATTGAAGATTTAGGTGTAATTTCCCGTAGTTCCGTTTGCTGTTGGATAAATGCTTGTCTGTGATGCATTCGTAAATTGCTTTGATTGAACACGTTAATTATTATATGTTGTATTCATGTAAAAATTCAGTCTTAGTAGAAAAAAATAAAAACCATTGGATGGATAGATGGATGGATGGATGGATGGATAGATGGGTGGGTGGATAGATTTTGGATGAATAAACAGATGAAAGGATGGATGGACAGATTGATGGATAAATGGATGGATGGATTGATGGATGGATGGACGAATGGATTGATGGATTGATGTATGGATGAATGGATAGACTGATCGCTGGATGAATGAATGGATGGATGGGTGGATGTATTTTGGATGGATGAATGAACAGACTGAAAGATGGATAAATGTAGTGATGGATGGATGGACAGATTGACGGATCATTTGACGGATTGATGGATGAATGGATGGATAGATTGATGGATTGACAAACAGATTGATGGATGGACACATGGATGGATGGGTAATTTAATGGATGAATGAGTACATTGACGGATGGTTGAAGAGGTGGATGAAGGGATGGGTGTAAAGATGGATTGATATATTAACTGTAAGGTGGATTAATAAATGGATGTTCAGCGTGATGGATAGTTAGACACATTGATGGATTAATGGATTGATGGATGGACTGGTGGACGGATTGGATGGACTGGTGAATTGATGGAAGGATTGATGGACAAATGGATAGATGGATTAATCAATTGATGGATTGATGGACAGATTGAATGATGGATGAAGGAATGAACAGAGAGATGGATGGACGGATTGGCACCTAATCCATGAAAACGGATAAGATAGCGAAGCAGACAGTAAACAGATGATATGGATTGGGATTTGGCTGGCAGATGATGAGAGTCTCGTGGCTAGAGAGATTATGAGGAGGAGAAGTGATGTGGTCCAGCCATGGAAACAGGCTCCACTGGTGGTTGCCAGGAGACAGGAAGAAAGGGACGTACTGCCTCTTCAATGATAAACAGGCGGAGAGAAGCCATTTTTGCGTGTGTTTTAAGCGGCGGGATAGAGCCGACACGAGATTGAGAAGAACCGATAGTGAAAGGTCGGATTTAAGCGCAGCTCATGCTTGTCTGCGCAGTAGTTTTAGAATAGGGTTTGGCTGAGAGCTGTGATAATCCTCTCACTTCTGTGTTTCTAGATACCATTGTGTCCAGAATTTACCCCCGACGAGAATGTTTCTAGAGCTCATTTCACTACACAAATGCCATAGTGACACTCCAAAATAAGCGTAAGGCGAGAAAACGGCACAAAACTGCTCAATCGGTCAAAGAATTGTACTGAAATACAAACTGGAGGTGACAAAAGTTACAATAAAACAATCCATTCGTTTTCTGAACGATTCATTTCTACGTTTTCAATGGCATTATGAAGAAAATAGTTGCGTTCATCTATTTGCAATTGATACATTGTGAATAATTTCTAAAGAAAATTAAATGTTAGTGCAACACCCTCAAATTTAGCAGTCTAATTTAGCAAATGTATTTAATTATTTTTCCCATATTTATAGTCAAATTTTGAACAAATGTTTAATCCACTTTACCGGGGTTACATCTTCTACGAACCATGCAGCAAAACTGTGAAAACAATATTTTAGTATTTTAGTCACACAAATCACATGGTTACATTTTAATTAGTTTACTTATTAAAAAAGTTTTCTTTTGTGAGAAAATAGAAATACCTGTATTTACACAAACATAATAACACCTTTTGTACTGGCGGGCAAAGGATCATGAGAAGTCAGCCGCTGAGACTTCTGGGAGGTGCAGTTATCTCACTATTATTCAAGAAGAACGACATCGAAGTGATACGAGTCACAAATTAGGTTTGTTAAATAAAGAAAAAGGAGTATTCTTAAGAGAAATGTAACTTAATTTAGCGAGAATTAAAAAAAAAAAATTATTAACTGAAAAATATATTCACAGGGCGCTTATATTAGAGAAAATGCGGTTGATCATATACCTTTTTTTATAATTTAACAGTAAACTAACATTAACCTAATTATTTTTTTTACAATTATAATATAATGTAATGTAATGTAATATAATACAATACAATACAATACAATCATTTTAGCGACTTTGCATTGGTCAGGGACTAAGAAAAGCGCTATATAAATGAACTATAAAATATAATATAACTACACAAAACATACAATTATGTATATGTATATTTATAAATAAAAATATAGGAAAAATATTGTTAAATAAATGTTTTTTTTTTTTATTTCTTGTAAAATGCTAGTGTTGTAAATGTATTTAGTGGTGATTTTTACTGCATTACACTGTAACTTCACCTACTGTACT
Source organism: Paedocypris micromegethes (assembly GCA_028031935.1). Taxonomy (NCBI): domain Eukaryota; kingdom Metazoa; phylum Chordata; class Actinopteri; order Cypriniformes; genus Paedocypris; species Paedocypris micromegethes. The sequence goes on from CM051498.1 coordinate 6,667,189, forward strand.
TTCTCGCGCAGGTTTGCCGGCCATGGGGAACCTCATTAAGGTGCTGGGCAAGGATTTAGAGAACTGTCCTCATTTTTTCTTGGACTTTGAAAGTAAGTGCTTCGCTGTTGTGAGATGTTTTCAGACGTGTGAATGGAGAAGGTGGCGGAAGGAATGAAAAGCCTCTGAAATGTTCCAAAAATGGCTTCCTTGCTTTTGTTTTCCACACTGACAGCGCCATTAGATCCGCATGGTCCCTCCATTATCCCTCAGGATGTTCTACACTCCACAAGCCCAGACACACACGCCGTTCCCTTCTCTCTGTTCCAGGGTGGTCATGGGCAATCTCCTGAAAGCGAAGGCCGCTAGTTTTCCTTGACTTTGCACTTCTCTTGTGTTGGGTTAGCTTTCTTTTCACTTCTCCTCCATTTTGAGTCCTCTCATCATCACACCTTCCCTCAGTTTTCCGCGCTGATCTTCAGATCCACCATGATTCTCTGTGCTAAACTCAACCCTAAAAACCCCATCCACTTTTCCGCCTGATTGGGATGGAACACAGTAATCACAAAACTGACATGTATTAACCCTTCTCTTTCACACAATACTGTGGACTTGTAAAGTGTGTTTTGTTGCCTAGATGTGTGTTTGTGTGTGTGTAACTGGAAATAGAAGCTGCCACTGAAAGGGACGCCTCAATTTCCTCTTTTGTCTCTGATGTTGTCTTTTCCTTTAACCAGCGCTTGCTTCCTCTCCTGTGAAAACCCTTTGTGTTAACCCTTTATTTAACCGCCATATGGCTAACGTCTTCTTTAGAGAAACAAGTGCGATCAGCCATGAGTGACGACTTGCAAAACGACTCGACCCTGACGACTCGTGAAATTACCGAATATTTTTTTTTAAATAAATTGTATGTATATATATATATATATATATATATATAATATATATATATATACACATACGTATATATATATATACATACGTATATACACATACAATACAATACAATTTGAATTTAAGCATAACTTTTAAAAGGTCAAAGCATGAGGCGTGTCTTATCCAGTCTTATGCCGTATCCACAGCAACAGAAAATGTAGCAACTCTGTGTTTTGGTTTATTTGTTTAATGATTGTATTATATATTTTTATCATTTATTTAAGTTTAGAATGTGTTTAGTATGAAAGAGAAAATCTGAAAAGTGTGCTCGAGACAAATTATATTCACCAAAACAATTTTGTGTTCATCATGAAAAAAACATTTATATTTTTTATATACATACTTTAAATATACATTTTATATGAGTTTTAGATGAGTTTAGAAATTATTTATTTACATTGCAAAATTGATTTAATTCCAAACAGCAAAGCAGAAACTGAAGAGCGATGCTGGTATGGTTCACCTCCGTCACTCTGCTCTGGTTCACATTTCCTTCGCTCCGAAATCGAGTTAATGAGCCGTTCCAACAGCATTCATAATTCAATAATCCCTCAAATGCAAGAGATAATGAGAAAGGAAAAAAGCCCCGAGCCCAAGACCACATTCATGAAAGAATCCACGGACATGAGGAAGCTAAAGGTGCGAACCCCCAAAAATAAATGATTTAAATCATTTATTACATGCAGGAATTCTTCAAAAAAAAAAAAAAACCCAGAGCGGAGACAAACTGCAGAGTGTGTTTGCTCAGCTGATCTGCTGCAAACACTCACACTCGCTCGCTCAGAGAAGCTCAGACGGAGAGACGTGGAAAACACATTACAGGTCTGATTGGGGTAATTGCCTCCATCTACTTTATGGACCCCCGGTTGAAACAGAGCATGTTGTAAATCAGACATGTCTTCTTCAAGCAGATCATTGGATCAGATGGTGAGAGCGTCCGGGAGATGATAGAAAACAGATCGAGCGGAGACCTTGAACGACTCCATCGCGGTTAATATCACAATCTTTCATCCATTCTCTAAGCCGCTTTTCCATTTCTGGCTCGTGGGGAGGTGGAGCCAATCCCAGCACTCTGAGCCTGAAGGCGGGACACACACACAAGATTTATGGAAATGATCAAACGTAAATTTCAAAGAAACAAAATGCTTCACATTTTTGTTAGCTTTTTTTTCCGCTTGCAATATTTTTGTTCTAAACTTGTTTTGTTTCAGACTTCTTTCTGATTTTTACAATTGTTTCGTTTTTTTTTACCTTCAGACTTCCAATCACATTCTCACAAGCCAATCAGAGTAATTTCACCATGTGAAACTAAAGTCAAAAGCCAAAATGCAATAAATCGGACAAAAAAAAAGTTCTGAAAGAAAATGCTTCACATTTTGTTTATTTTTTGCTTGCAATCTTAGCATTTTTGTTCAAAACATTTTTTTTTCCTTCAGACTATTTTGGGCAATTCTGATCATTACATTTGTTTCTTTTTTTTGCGGTTAGACTTCCAATCACGTTGTGGAGCTGCCAATCATATTCTCACCAGCCAATCAGAGTAAGAGCTGCTGCCACTTCAAACTAGTGCCAAAAGGCGAAATGCACACATTTGAAACCCTCAAAAAATGTGAAGCATTTTTGTTCTGAAATTTACGTTTGATAATTTTGGCACTAATCTGATTCCATATATATAGCCATCCAATCCCAGAGCAGATTTTAAAATGGAGTCTCTTCATAGGCTGTAAACATTTAACCAACCGTCCTTCTTAATTCTCTTCATCCACCTCTTCATCACTTTTACCGCCACCATCTTGACCAGACTGGTCCGGTGTTGGGTGTTTAGATCTCGTCATTCACAGCTCATAGTGGAAGCCTGATGTTTACCACTAAGCACCTACTATTCAGCTGCTTTACATGTATAATTTCAGTCTAAATACCCAATAATCTAGTTAATCCAAGATTTCCAAGAAAGGAATGTACACGTCTGCGGAGAACAGGAAAGGAGAGCAGAGGAACTGTGACCGAGGTGATGGACAGTTCAGGCTGAGACCGAACTAACCGACGCCTAAACTAAACCAAACTAATCTAATCTAAAGTAAACTAAACTAAACACCAGAGATGGGTGTGTTATAAGTGACTGATTCCTGTCCGCAGATGCTCAGCCCACCGAGGCCGAGACCGCCGTTTACAACCAAGTCAGCGCCGTGCTGGAGGAAGCTCACGGGATCCTGGCCGAGTTACAGTCCTACAATGGAGCAGGACAGGAGATAAGAGAGGCGAGACCACACCCACATCTCTCACTCTCTCTCTCACTGTCTCTCTATCTCTCTCTCTCTCTTTCCATCTCACTGTGTCTCTCTCTACATAATTCTCTCTTTCTATCGCACTGTCTCTCTCCCCTCTCTGTTTTTCTTTCTTTCTCACTGTGTCTCTCTACATTTCAGTCTCTTTCTATCTCTCTCTCTGTTTCTCTTTCTATATCACTGTGTATCTCTCTATATCTCTCTTTCTTTTTCAGTCTCTCCATCTCTATTTCTTTCTATTTCAGTCTCTCTCCATCTCTCTCTCTACCCTCTCTCAATGTTTCTCTTTCTACCTCACAGTCTCTCTCATCTCTCTCTTTCTATCTCACATTCTCTCTCATCTCTCTCTTTCTATCTTACAGTCTCTTGCATCTCTTTTTCTCAGTCTCTCTAGTTCTATCTCACTCTCTCTCTTTCTTTCTATCTCACAGTCTCTTTCTATCTCATAGCCTCTCACTCTCACGTCTCCCCTTGTCTTTTTCTAAATCTCTCGCTCTCTCACTGTGCCTCTTTCTATTTCACAGTCTCTGTCTATCGTTCTACCTCTCCCCCGTCTGTATCTCACGCCTCTCTTTGTATCTTTCTTTCTGTTATCTCTCTCTCTCCATTTGTCTCTCTTTCTTGTTATCTCTTGCTTCAACTCTCTATTTCTTTCTTTTTGTCTTAATCATGCTCTCTCTATATATCTCTCTCTCTGTGTCAAAATATTTAAAATGTACTGCATAATAAAATGTATAAAACACATACTATTATTTGGCTTTTTAATAAACGTTTGAGCATATCAACGTTATATACTACTCATTTTGCTTATAATGGGGCATAATACATTCTTAGAAATCCGAGCCAAATATTCAAATGAGCCTGAATATGGATTCGCTTTTGCATAATATGCTTTATACACTGCATTAATTTGTTGTGAGGGTCATCAAGGTCTTTTCTCCGCTGGCCAAGCACTTGCCTACATTTACTAAATACAAATATGTGTAACACACACACACACACACACACACACAGAGTTTTAATTTAGTCAGCAGTGAGTATTATATATAGCATTAATACAACTAGAATGATTTAAGTTCGCCCAAAAATAATAAAGCTACGGTTTATATAGCTATGATTAAAAGTTCATTAAAGGTTTAATCATATTATTAAAAAAAATGTTCTTTTCTCCAGGCTATATCAAACTCGAAAGACCCACAGTTGCAAGAGAAAGCGTGGAATGCCGTCTGCCCCCTGGTGGCCAAGCTGAAGAGATTCTATGAGTTTTCTCTCAGGCTAGGTAAGTGGGTGGCTATCCATTCTGCTTGGTGTTTTTTTTTATAGTCATAATGGGGATTACGCACACGAGTCAACCAACGCACTGACCGCGTGTAGAGAGAGCGGTGCGAGCATGTGCTTCGGCCCTCCTCTGCAGATGACCTCTTAAAGGGTCGCCATGGCAACGGTGCCAGCAGAGCACAGAGGAGGCGGAGCTTCCATCTCTTATGCATGCGGACAATTCAGGAGACTAGTTAGCGGTGGTCACCAGCCGATGAGAAGCTTTCCATGACTCATGGTGAAGAGAAGCCACGCCTCCTGAGCATCCTCGCATCCTCAATATCCGGTTCCTGGCTAATGGAGTCAGATGTCGTCAATAGGCCTCCAGATAAAACATATCAGCACCTTATTTATAGCAAAGCGGATGCATATTTCATGAGAAGAAAAGATCCAACTCCTCTGGAGACCAGCTCAGACGCACTCATCCTGAGGGTCTGGAATGGATTTACTGGGGGGAAATCAAACAGCGGCTTTCCGTCTGCACGTTTTACAGCGATGGTTTCTTGCCATTTTTCGCTCATGTCTCTCGCTCTCAATCTACTGCCCTGAAGGGGGGTTTATATTGAGAACACGCCATCTGCTGTCACTTTCATTCAACTGCAAGTGTGCATAAAAATGCTTTTAATTATACGTACTATAATGAAAGAGTACGTATAATAAAATGTGTATAAATAGTAAGTATAATATACATTTAAATCTAAGTATAGTTAGAGTAATTATGATGAATTAAAGAAAACCCTGAATGAGAAAAATACAAATTTGCTCTTTGTCGTACATTACAATTATAAAAACTGTTTTCTTTCGATTTAGTATTTAATGAATGATTTTATGTGATTCAAGTTTAGTCCGTAATTATTTAATAATAATAATAATAATAATAATAATAATAATAATATTAATACATTTGTTATTACATCATGATCTCAATTTTTTATTTTTGTTGAGGATTTGTTTGTTTAGTTTACATTGACTTTACCATCAGTCAATAAATATGTTTTAGGTAAAAAAAACAAAACATATTTAAATTCTTTAACATTCTTAAAACATAAAAAAATGACACAAGATATCTCATAGAAACCACAATACAAATTCCTGTCAATAAATATAAAATACAAATTTTACTTTACATTATACGATATTTGGCAATGCTAATAATTTTGAAAAGATAAAAAATAGAAAAAACACTGCAAATAGGAATATAAATATTATCATGAATATTTAGTCGAAGTTTTTTTTTTCAAGTTCAGGTTTTAAGATTATTTTCAATATTTTTATTATTAAAAAAGGTTCTTTGTTCAAACTATTTTTCTTACTTTTTAAAAGCCAAATGTCACTGTGAATCACACTCTTCTCACATCCGTTTCTAGCGCAGCTTTGTAACTAGGAAACGCAGATGCCATTTTGACTTTGGATGACAAACAAATCATTAAAATAAAACACCGCAAAAAAAAAGAAAAAAAGACGCCTTCAAACGTGGCCTCGGCACTAAAATCAAAATCATGTTTATAATCAAAAAGAAGTCAATTTACTAAAAAATCAAAATTGTAGCAGACTTGTGACCTGGATGTGTCCTTCAGAGAACGCCCTGCGCAGTCTGCTGGAAGCCCTGACCAGTCCACCCTACGCCCCCATGCAGCATCTGGAGCGAGAGCAGGCGCTCGCCAAACAGTTCGCCGAGATCCTGCACTTCACCCTCAGCTTCGACGAACTGAAGGTCAGACAACACTAACAGTTCAAACCAAAATATATTCAAACCACAGCAGACCCCCGTGGAACCTCTCAGCCTGGATTACAACCAGTGTTTGTTTTGACAAAGATTGTTTTTATTATTTGAATTATTATTTTATATTATTAATATTTAATTAATATTTATTATTATTATTTAATATTTTATTATTTTAATATATTTTTATTTAGTCATGGTCTTTTGTCTAAAACACTTGTTTTAGTCCCAAATTAGTCATCTTAGATTGTTTTAGTTTTAGTCCAATTTTAGTCGACTAAATACCAGTATAGATTTAGTCAATGAAAATACAGGTGCTATACATTCTAAATGTTTACTAAAGTTGCTATGTCTAATAAATCTGAATACGTAGTTAACTGTGAACATGTAAATTATTGTAAATTAAAAAAATAAAACATTTATTTTTCTTGAACTTATTGGTTATTTTTCTTAACCTGACTGATTCTCTTAGTAATTGCACCCGCCTTTCTCAACAAGCTCAGAGTATAATTGTATGTTGTCACGAAAATATTTTGTCAACGAAATTAACACTGATTCGAACCTGTGACCTGTGGTTGCCTGTTCAAATCTCTAACCATTAGGCTTCCTCTTAAATGTTTTATGCCGCTTTATGCGTCAACAAAAGCTACAGGGATGTGAGCTGACCATGATAAATCATCCACATCAACTTATAGACAATTCCTGACGTTGTGGTGTTCCGGAAAGGAATTTTGTACCGTTCTGGTCTTCTAGAAGTTTCCAGCTTCTGAGCAGTTTGTGGTCGTCTAACATTCTTCTGTTTAATGATCCGCCAAATGCCGTCTATGTGTGAGAGCGTCTACCAGGAAGCCCCGCTGTTGTATCATACCGTATGAAAAACTGTTTTTTTTTTTTCGGGAATAAAATCAGAAAAACTAGTTTTTGAACTGACTTGCTGAGAACATGCTAGAATATCTATCTTTGCTTCTGCTTGGCCACCAATCCAGAGTGTGTATTCTGTGTTTAAAGTTGCTGAGATGGGGCTCCAAGTCCCTTACAGTTGGATGGATGGATGGGATTTATTTATTTGCAAGAAAATCTCCCAGTGGAATTTTTTTTCCAGCCCTTGTACAAGCTGGTTGTGTAGCTGGTTAAAAGTGTATCTTCAGTTGGCATGTGAGACGTAACTAAAAGAGACGATCCAGATTTAACATTTGTTTTGTTTACAGATGACGAATCCTGCAATACAGAACGACTTCAGTTACTACAGGAGGACCATCAGCAGGAACCGCCTGAATAACCAGCAGGTAAACACACCATCACTGTTTACCAGTGAAACCAACTGCTACAGATTTACAATATACACACACATACACACACACACAGTATATATACATGTCAATGTTTCACCCCAGCTATAACAAAAATGCATTAGAGATAAGGGTTAAAATTCCAATCACAAAAATGTAACACACTACAATCAAGCAACCCACCAGACAACCCTTCTAATAGAAATGTGAGTAGAAATGTTACTGTTCTTCCCCTTAGACTTCCTGAGCTAGTTGTTTTCAAAACTTCTTAGAATTTGCAAGATCCCCCCTAGTGGTCATGTCACTGGAAACACCATGTGGCAATTAATTGCCGCCACCTGGTGATCCAGCTATGTATTATAAGAATATACTTGTATACATTAGGTTTTCTTTTCAAAAAACATTTTTAAACGAGGCTGTAGATAGATTACAAACAATGCACTGAAATAGCTAAACAACTAGTAGAGAAATTCTAATTTAGTGTATGTATTGTTATATTAAAATTTTCTGATGGAAAGGAGAATGGCAGAAAAGCAAATATAATGTAACATGTTCTCTAACATGTCAGAGATGCATACATGCAAATTCTAATGTAACGTTCTTTGACGCGACCGAGAAATGCAAACATATTATAAAATGTTCTCTGAATACAAATACAAAATTGTGATTTGTGTGTAACATTTGATAATTTGTGTTGCAGTTAGAAGCCGAGAATGAGGTTAATAACGAAATGGCCAATCGCATGTCTCTCTTCTACGCCGAGGCCACGCCCATGCTCAAAACCCTGAGCAATGCTACGACTAAGTTTGTGTCGGAGGTTAGTGATGCTCCTACTCTCACGCGGACCATAGACGTTCCAAAATAAAACCAAAAGCTTCCTCGCTGCTGTAGAACAAGACTTTGCCGATCGAAGACACCACAGACTGCCTGAGCACGATGGCCTGCGTGTGTCGTGTGATGCTGGAGACTCCGTAAGAACACACAGAAACGGTGTAAAAGCCTGAGGAATGTTATTACTGACGTGTAATGCACGACGTGTCCACAGGGAGTACCGCTGTCGCTTCACCAACACGGACACCATGCTCTTCTGCATGCGAGTGATGGTAGGGGTCATCATCCTTTATGACCACGTTCATCCGGTCGGTGCCTTTGCAAAGACCTCCAAGATTGACGTAAGTGCAGTGTTGGAGAAAGAACAACACATACTGTACTAATACAGTACGGACCGAGACACAAACCTGATTGTTCACGACGACTTTGTTTGCTAATATTGGTTTTGAGCAGAATTTAATTTGTATTAGAAGTAATTTATTTGTAATTGTAATTTCATTTGTTTACAGTTGTAACAGTGACACACACACACGAGTGGGTTCACTATTCTACTTGTCGGTTTGGAGCTAGAACCTTTCAACCTTCTGAAATGAGCAAAAATGTTTTCAAAATTAAACCAAAATTAGTTTGCTGAAAGAAACATTTTATGAAACGTTACAGAAACATTTTATTTGCATCTTGTTTTTATGAAAAATTAGGAAAAAATATAAATGTTTGTTACCACTCTATTTTAACAAAAAAAAAAAAAAAAAAGTAGAAATGTTTGCTAATGTTGCCAACACAAACAATGTGAACAATTTGCAAAGATAAAAATGTTTGTCAGTTTTGTCAACGATTCTAATGTTTCGAGACTTAGCAAAAAGAAAAAATTTACTAGTAATAATAATAAGAATTAACTAGCGATGAGTAATACTGTGCAAAGGTTGGGAATGTTTGTCAGCGTTTATCAAAACAGGCAAAGAGAAAGATCAAGGATAAAAAAAACTGTGCCAATCTTTCTAGAATTGGCAACGAGAAAATAGCAACAGTGGCGTTTGTCACCGCTTTAGAACTAGCAATAAGAAATATTTGCAAGGATAGAAATGTTCGTCATTCTTTTAAGAATTACCAATGAGAAAAATAGCAAGGACAACAATGTTGCCAATGCTTTAGCACCATCAAAGGGAAAGATTAGCAAGGTTAGAAACGCTAGAAAATTAGCAACGTCGGCTTTTATGAGCGTTTTAAAACTAGCAATAAGAAAAATTAGCAAGGATACAAAAATGATAAAAAAAAAAAAAAAAGATCCTCGTTTGTAGATTTATTAAATAAAAAATGAGCAATGCGTCATTTTAGAACTAGCAATGAGAAAAAGCAAGGATAACAACGTATAGTATGTCTAGATTTAGAAACATTGCACATGTTTGTGGTTGTAGAACTAGCGTTTAGGTAAACAAAGAAAAATGAATACGTACCTGAATCGTTTGCTTCTAGAATTAGCAAGAAGCGACACACAAGTCAAAGAATGAAAAGGTCATGACCTTTCTTTAAAGAGCGGATTTGCGTTGTGTTGTGCAGATGAAGGGCTGCATCAAGGTGTTGAAAGAGCAGCCATCGAACAGCGTGGAAGGACTGTTGAACGCACTGAGGTAAGCGAAGCCCCGCCCACAAGGAATCAGATCAGGGACAAAAATATTGAACACAAATTAAATAATAATAATAATAATAATAATAATTGAACCTTTATTAGTCCCTCAGTGGGGAACAGAAAAGCTTCACATTTTCGCTTGTTTTTTTATTCTTCGCTTGCAATCTTTACATTTTGGTTCAAACCTTTTTTTTTTAAATGTTTTGTTTGGGCATTTGGCACTAGTTTCACGTGGGGACGGCCCTTACTCTGATTGGCTGGTGAGAATGTGATTAGCAGTAGTTGATGAGGAAGTGTGGAAGGTTTAGCGAGCACTTAAATTCAGATTCAGAACACTTTCATCGTCTAGAGTATTTATTTTAGCTAACACAGAATTATAGGTGAGTTTTTAAAACTTACAGCAGATTTTATTTATATTATTATTAGTCATAAAAATAATACATTTTATTTAAAAGACACCTTTCGAGACCTTCTCTTCTCTTCACAGAAACAGTTTCATAATATTTCACAAAAAAGCCTACTATTATTCTAAAGTAGTCTGTCAACCATTTAATCACAGATTGTGCACAAATATTTTAAAATTAAATCTGTGAATGACAGTGTACTGAACTCCTCCCACACTTCCTGCTCAACTGCTACCAATGACATTCTCACTAGCCAATCAGAGTAATGATCACCACCACGTGACAGTCCAAATTGCCAAAAGTCCAAACTCCAAAGTTTGAAACGCAAAAAAAAAATCAGTTTTGACACAACAATATGAAGATTAAGCAAAAATGTTCTTTTCTTAGAAATGTGCGTTTGTGTGTTTAGATATACGACAAGACATTTGAACGACGACAGCACCTCCAAACAAATCAGGGCCCTTCTGCAATGAAGCGACGGGAGCAAGAGACTGTGCGAGAGCGAGCGAGCGGCGAAACCTCGACAACCCGTTTGTTTACAAGAGCGAAACAAAATCCTTTATTCCAGAATCAAACACAATATTCTAGAAAAGAGAAAGAAATATATGTGAAGACTGTTGATGGTTCCTCGTGTGTGGTTTTATATATATATTTAAAAAAAAAAAGAAAAATAGAGGTATATATGTTTATTGAAGCGACGAAACGAAACAACCCAAATAGGTCTGGAAAATCAAAATCAAACCGTTCCAACGAATATGAAATCGTATTCCAACTTCTCGGAAACACACGACAGGAAAACGGCGTAAAATGTGTATAGATCATTCGCAGTTCACTTATTCTCGACATCTTGGATTTACAAAAAAAAAAAACGTGGGTTTGCTTTCTTTAAACCATTGCATTTTCACTTTTGCACAAGGTCTGTAACAGAGCTAGCTGAACGCTACACATACTTGACATCTCTCCGCTCATGCCAAACGATACTGTACGGAATTCTGTACATATTCAGGAAGCACAGGATAGTTTTCTACAGAACTAGACGCATTCACTCGTGCTGTACAGCAATACTCAAGCAGACGGCCGACTCACGCTAGCCTGAACGCTAACTAGCTCATTCGCCAAGTTGTACATATCGTGAAGCGAACAATCCTTGAGTACGTTTGGCTCTTCTACAGTTGGGACAGAGTTAGCCATGACGGCGCGTTTCGGAAGCTAAACGTCTGTCCAGTGTCGTAGCTGCTTTCTTCATCGCTCAGTCAATCCGCTAGAACATGGCGCCGCCAACAACACAGATTCGATTTGCAAATAGGCCCCAAACGAGCGGAAAAGTGGGAAAAATGTGACATTCGATGGGTTTTCCTTCATAATCGCCGACTACAATTCCAAAACGGTCAAACGTTGTAAATAAAAGGTTTTTCTCGCGCAACGGCTGAAAAGAATATTCTCTTGGACTCAGACTGATAAAAAAAAAATGTGATTGGAAAAAAAATGGAGAGTGAAAAGATTCGATGCCACAAAAGCCGTGCTGTATTCTGAATGTCTTTTGCCATCAATTTGTCGGACTAGTTTTAAATAGAGTTTCAGAACAAAATCTGTTTGAAAATATAGACGGCATGCTGTACAACTTCAGACTGTAAATACTGTGTTTTTATTCGTTTTTAATCGTTCGCTGAATCTGAATTTGGGTGTGTGTTTTGTTTCTGAACGAACAAAATCTGCAATAGACATGGCATGTTCCAGGAAAACATGCTCGTCAAAAAGGGCGGGAAAATTCAACCTATCCTGTGAAGAGTGGTGGGCGAAGGGGAGGTGCTGTCCATTTGCTTGTTATTTTGTACATTTTGTGCCAGAAATAAACATGTCATTTATTACATTCAAACTACTGTTTGGTCGTCTATTACATTTGTTAGTCTTTACCACTATTAACCATTTTAAATACACAAGATCGAGGCAAAATCAAAAGATTTACATGGGTGTAAAATAAAAATATACCGGTATATGTATTTACAGACACGTGTGAAAGAGTGTGAAAAAAGGGTGTGGAATTTTGTTTCTGCCTTAAAATTCTCGATGACAATTTAAGAATACGTTTTTTTTTTTACACTGGTTTACTTTTTAGGTCATTTTGAAAAAAATGTTCCACAATAAAACTACAACTTTACCTCCTCCTGTAATCTCTGAACTGACCAGAAGGGGGCATCAGAGAACCAACGTAGAAATGTTACAGCAACATCCTCTTCATTGTATCATATCTTTACAGTATCTTGTCACATTTTTAGGATCTAATTATTTAGATTTTAAAAAACAAACAAAAAATTGCTGTAGTGTAAATTCAGTTGAACAGAAAACCACTGCGTACAGCACTTCGGTCAACATCAGTTATTCTTTAAATGCTTAATAAATAAAGCTGATTTCTGATTTGTAAAAATTCACATTAGTAAAAAAAATACATATTTATACTTGACAATATTATTTTGGAATTTCTAGTAGTTGGTGACAGTAACAATTTTTTTTTATACAGTTTCCTCAATTTATTTACAGTTTCAACCAGTAACGAATCATCACAACTATAAACTAAAATAAATAGGTTTTTAGGTTTTTCCACGAAAAAAGCTTTTTCCTGATTCCAGCGTCACTGAAGTGAATCTGCCACTCTTGGAAGCGTTGAGAACTTTCCAGACACATCTGCTTTCCTCCGCTGACACTCAACCACTGGAACTTTCACTCGTGGAGATGAAGTCGTTTACTCCAACCGCCGTCTCCTCCACCTGCTGCTTCTACACCCTCACCACCTCAGACAACTAGAGTGGGTGACCTACCTACTCAATCGCACTTATTCCCAGAAAAGGTTAATGCAAAAAATACAACAATGAATACGATATTTCATAAAAGAATAATACAATTAAAAAAAATAAACTTTTATGTTTAATATTAATAATGGCAGTCAACTGTGAATTGAGTCACTCACTCACTCACTCACTGTGAATCTTTCTCAGTCTCTCTCACACTGTTTGTCTCTCTCTCTCTCTCGTCTCTCTCTCTCTCTCTCTCTCTCTCTCGCTGTCTGTCTCTCTCTCTCTCTCTCGCTGTCTGTCTCTCTCTCTCTCGCTGTCTGTCTCTCTCTCTCTCTGCTGTCAGTCTCTCTCTCTCGCTGTCAGTCTCTCTCTCTCTCTCTCTCTCTCTCTCTCTCTCTCTCTCTCTCTCTCGCTGTCTGTCTCTCTCTCTCGCTGTCAGTCTGTCTGTCAGTCTCTCTCTCTCTCTCTGTCTGTCTGTCTGTCTGTCAGTCTCTCTCTCTCTCTCTCGCTCTCTCTCTCTCTCTCTCTCTGTCTGTCTGTCTTCAGTCTCTCTCCGTCTGTCTGTCTCTCTCTCTCCGTCTGTCTGTCTCTCTCTCTCTCTCTCTCTCTGTCTGTCAGTCTCTCTCCGTCTGTCTGTCTCTCTCTCTCTTGTTGTCTGTCTCGCTCTCTCTCGCGGTCTGTCTGTCAGTCTCTCTCGCTGTCTGTCTCTCTCCGTCTGTCAGTCTCTCTCCGTCTGTCTGTCTCTCTCTCTCTCGCTGTATGCCTCTCTCTCATTCCCTGTCTTCTTCTCAGTCTCTCTCTCTCTCAATCTCTGTCAGTTCGTCCATCCATCTCTCTCCAAAAAAGTTTTCCTTCCCATGATACAAGTAAGATTTAAAATAATAAAATGCATGCTTATCACAAACAACAAAAAAAGTTTGGTTAGGTTTCAACCAAAAAAGCATTTTGGAATATGATACTTCAGAAAATGCACTAAAAACAGAAACATTTGCCTCCTATAAGACAAAAGTCATTCAAGTTGGAAAAAAATGAATGTATATTGGTAGAATGTAATTTGCTTAAGAAGCAAAACTATTTCTAAAGGTACAAAAGTGCCTCCAAAACACATTTAAAAAACAGACCAAACATTTTGAGATCTGAACAACCGAAGAGATTAAAGAATTGCACGTCAAGTTCACATTTATCTGGATTAAAGTTAACACCAAAGCGCAAACAGTCCAGATGTTGCCACCCTTTTCAGTCAATCTGTAACCGTAGTCACCATAACTTGAACGTGTACACAAGGATCTATTGAGTGATCTCACTCTGTCCTGCAGTTTCTCCGAGTTACATAACATGAACCATAGGGTGAGAAAGTCTGCTTATGTAAGTGGTCTTCTCAGGTTAAGGCTGGAATTTCAGCACTGAAACGGTTAACTATGCATTCAAGACCTTAAACGCCCCGCCCACCTCAGCTAATCTGCATTTGGCGGGAAAGCCTCCCACACAGCCTTTGTGCCAAACCCCGCCCACCTTGTGGCGGGAAAATAAGCGCGCTAAAATGTAGCCGTGGTGCAACAGACCGGCTCTGGCCCCGCCCAACTAGCGTTTCCCGCGGGAACCAGTGGCCGTCCGGCCCCAACGTACCCAGGCAACGGTGAAAACATTCAGCCTTGATCTAGACGCACAGCTTGAGGACAGTGATAGTGTTAAACAAACACACCCATATAAACACTTGTACAGTAGACGGCACAGAGGAAAAACATAACACACACAGAGAAGTGTTAAAAACGTCCAAGGCCCTTATAGATTTATCTCACGTTTTGGCAAGAAAAGAAGGCAAAACAAATACGGCTCCGAAACAACATCACAGCTGAGGTTTCATACTCATCTACAGTGACATGAATGTAAAATAATACTCACTCTCTTGTATCAGTTGAGAAATCTGTACATCACAGGACAGAAGTGAATTTAAAAAAATTAATGTAAAAATATATTAAAAAAAAAAAGTTTTAAGATAAAATGTAATTACATAAAAAGAAAAAAAAACTATTTCTATTTAAAAAAAACTTTCAATTATTTTTTTTTCTATAACAAAAAGAGCACATAAGTTAATTATTGAAGCTATTAATAAGTAATGGTAATAATATAAAACGAACAAAAAAGTGACAGAAAAGGATTATGACAAAAAAAAAATTTGTATCAATTGGTAAATGAAATCAGTCATCTTCAGTCATCTTCTACCGCTTCATCCTTTACAGGGTCGCGGGGAGCTGGCGCCTATCTCAGCGTCTTAGGGCCGGAGGCGGGATACGCACTCTGGATTGGTGGCCAACCATTCGCAGAGCGGGACACACAGACAAACACATTCACACACTCACTCATACCTATGTGGTCAATTTTCCAATTCCAATTCCCACAGTCCAAAAACATGCGCTTCAGGCTAATTGGTAAATGAAATGAAAAAAAAAAAAAAAAAAAAAAAAAAATCAGCCGGAAGGTTATCTCCAAAAAAAAAAAATCATTGTTAATTTCCTTATTAAAATGTATTTATTTTACCAGTTGATGAAAAAATTATTCAAATATTTAATTTTAATTAAAAAAAAAAGTTTCAATATTTATTTTGTCCCCAAGCGGTTTAACAATTACTAGACAGATTCTAACATCTGATCCACCCAAACATTAAAAAGTTAGAAAAACACACATTTAAAACGTTTTAATATTTTAGCTGATCTTTAACCAAGGAGGAAGTGAATTGTGGGGAGGAGGAGAACAGAATCAGAAACCCTGATGTTTTGGCATGAGGCTCACGTGACCGGGAAAGCTGCCATGCCTTTGCTTCTCTTTCCAGCCAACAATTACACAACCCGCCTGGCCGTTACACCTGCCCGAGCGGCGGCCGAGGCTTCTTTCCATCCATTTCAGCTCTTCAAAAACCCCCTATTAGCCTCTCACTGCATGACTGCCTTTAAATCCTCACCTGCCTCACAGCTGCCACTCACCGTACCATAAAACATTGACTACAACACACTGTTGGCTTCAAAACATCTAGCCTCGGCAAGCAGAGCTATTACAATAGCATGAGGTGTAGAGTGGACCTGTAACCATACTTGAGTTACAGTACGGATATTTTGCTGTAAAAACTACTCCATTACAAGTAGCAAGTCACACATTCCACAAAGAATACTTTAGTAAAAGTATTCTATTTAAAAAAAAAAAAAACTCAAGCACTTTACTTGTACTGAATTATGGCTCAAAACACCAAGAGATGTGGAAAAACAAGAAACTCTATTTATGAGGCTGTATAACCTTATACAGAAATTAAATTTAATACCTAATCGTTTCAAAATGGCAGAACAAAAAAAGATTTAAAAAGAACAAAAAGTCAGTCTCAGTCAAACTCAAATGTGCAAAAAAGTGCAACGGCTAATTCACGTGATTTATCTCATAAAAAGCACCCAGTGCCTTAAACATTCTGCAGATGGCAATATCGCCTCGTCCGCAAAAAAAATGAATCGCGGTAGAAAAAGATGGCAAGTTGTTGCCCACCATCATAATGTAACAAGTAATAGTAAGTGTCCATTCAAATGTAGTGGAGTAAAGAGTACAGATACTCAATCAAAAATGTAGCCAAGTAGAGAGTAAAAGTTGCTTATATTTTTGATACTCAGCACAAGTGCAAAGTAGCCAAAAATACTGAAGTAAATGTACTTCGTTACTTAAGTACTTCACACCACTGCATGAAGCACAGAGCGCACGGAAGGGTCAGCGATGACAAGACACACATTAGCTGGTGTCGGAGTAACTCTGCGGTGAGATCGGGGGGGAAGCCCCCTCTGAGTCACGGTGGGTGGGTGTCATCGGAGCGGACCCCCACTACGTCGATGGGAAAGGGTTCAGTGGGCCACAGAGAAAACAGGAAGTTCTGGAAGAGCGGGTGAAAAGAAAAAAAAAAGAAAAGTGAAGGAAAAAACCCGCTGCCCTCGGATTACATAACAAGGCAGGAAGTCTGCTGAGCTGTAACAGCGCAAGCCAGAGACGTATGAAATTCAGCATGTACAAGCAGATTCCACACGGCGTTTAAAGCGATAAATGTCACCAGAAAGAAATGCAGCTTTATCCACAAGCTTGGAATCCATTAGGTCACGTCAGATCAGAGGCGTTTGTCCTCGCTGACCGAGCCACAGGACTATTTCTCTTCTCATCGCCAACACTCGTCTGCTTCGCCCGACCAGAAGACCAAACGCCTCAACACCTCTGGAAACTGACACCACAACACGTCAATAACGTCTTGAACACGTCTGCTGACTCAAAAATACAGTGTAATCTTGCTCGATTAGCCTCCAGCAAAACCGACGGGGCAAACGGAGGCGAAAAATGTGAAGAACGTTGACGTAAGACGGACTGGTGTGTGAAATCCCGCCGAGGGAAAGGAAGAGTGGGAGCTGGGTGACGGAGGAAAGAAAAGGGCACATGCGTAATCGATGTTTTGATCAAATGGGGCGATTTGCACAGTGACCAACCAATTTGTCGATGTCTTGTAGAAGAATTGGAGGGAAGAAAAAACAGTGGAGTTGGGAATGTTTGTGTTTAGCAGGCCAGCAGTAACGGGGAGTGTTCTGCGGTGCGTTTGAAAAGGTGGGCTGCTTCCTGAAGAGACTACAAGCAGATATCCTGCATCAGTACCGGAAGCTTCCCTTTGGCAAACAAACAAAGTGCGACAAAAGGCTGGTGAGGAAAATCCAATGTCCGAAGAGGAATTTGTGGGAGAGCATCTATGAGAGCAGAAAACGCAGCTTCTACGGAGGAAAGTTCCGTAAAGTCACTAGCGAGTTGTGAAGTGGAACACCTTGGCTCAGCTGTGAACCAGAAGAGTCGACAACTATTGGCAAATCGGAGCTGCAGAGTCAGTTTAGTTCTGATGCAAAGGCGTCACTTTCAATCACATATGGAACAATATTCCAGACTCAAAAATTCATTCATATTTCACAGAATACAGAGAAACCTCAGCAGCACGACTTTGAAGCGGTGCTTGTTCTGTTCTATGGGTTTATTTGCAGTTTTTGTGTTTATTTATGCAATGAATGGTTTGATTGGAATATTAGACAAAAGAATGATTTGGTAACACTACGCAATAAATGCATGCTAATGCACAATGCAATGGCGCATGTTATAGCTTCTCAAAACTACATGAAAGTAAAATAAAGGCATTCAAAATAAAAAATTAAAGAGCGGAAAGAGAATTTTTTCCATAATTCCAGGGTAATTACTCTGTAATTAAGTCAAGAATAGAGGTAGAAAGAAAATGGATGAAAAAAAAAAACACTTATCTTTGGCACTTTAGTTAAAAATTAAACTGTAAATATGCTTATATTGGGAATTTTTTTTTTCTTGGGAGACGGTGACTAATCAAAAATGATCTGCCGATTAATCAATTACCAATATAATTGACAGTTGCAACCTTAGAAATATACTGCAGATTTTGGCTTCGGACCCGCAGGATAACATTTTATACCACTTTTTCCATTTCTGTGTCAAGGGGAGCTTGAGCCAATCACAACATCTCTGGGTTTGAAGACGGGACACACATGCTGGGTTGGTGGCCAATTATAGTGGAACACACCCACAATAAAACCCACACCAACTGAACATTTTTCCGTTTCTCCAGAGTGGGAACATACACATTCCACACAGAAGAACCTCACACCTCAAACGGAAACTTCTTGCTTAGTTCTCTTGACAAAATGAGTCGTTGAGAAGCTCATAAAGAATGTGATGTCTCGTGAAAAAGTGGACAGATGCCAAAAGTCACACCCTAAGGAGGAAAAAAACACAAATGTCACTGCCAAATAACAACAATCCTGCTAATTTTATAGCACTTTAGTTTCCGGTAATTTTATTGTGATTGTCCTTTTGTGTTTACTGCTTCATCTTTAAAGTGTTAAGCACTTCGGTCAGTCTTTTAAAGTGCTTTACAAATAAAAGAATGTGCAATATTTATAGTTGTGCAATATTTATAGTTCTATGTTGTGAATGTTGTGTGTGTATAAGTATGTATATGTCCCCCGTGTTTCAAATTTTGCACTGCCTTTTGTTTACTACATTTGTTTACATGTACAGTTTACATTGTTTATAGCTTTTTTGCACTGGCTAGTTTCTTATTCTTCTTTTCTCTCTTGTACATGCACCTTAAATTTCACAATGACAATAAAGAGTATCCCTATCCCTTGACTTGACTTTTTTGAAGAACAGAATCTCACCCTTTTTTGAACCAGCAATCCAAACCAAACATCTTTTAAGTGAAGCGCTTGAGGGATGTTCATTCCCAAGAAGTCGGTCAACTGAATTTACGGTTGTAAAGAGGATCATGCAAATCCACATGACCCTAAGAGATCAACAATCAGGTAACGTTGAACAGTGGCACCAGACAGAGCCCTGTGTGTGTGTAGGTGTGTGTGTGTGTGTGTGTGTGTGTGCGTGTGTTTGTATGTGTGTGTGTGTGTGTGATTAGGATTACCGCCATAATAAGTCAGACCAGTTCAAGGTCCTATTCCCACCACAGGAATGTGCAGCAAACATTCTATAAAAATCATCTTGATGATTCATCCACACAGTTCCACATGAAAGATGTTGAGTAACGTGACGTATAGTGACAGGACACCCGTGTAAGGTCATCTGGGGTCACACAGCAGCAGGAAGTGGAGAACCGACGTCAAATGAGGAAAAGGATCGACCAGGCCAGCGCCACCCTCAACCAAATTCAAAATATGCTTAAAAGTCCAAAACAAAAGCCTTCATCACTATCAGAATTCCTTTTGTGCATAACAAGCCTTCACAACCAGACTAAATACACGGCAATCAAATATGACAAGAATGAAAAACAAAAAAAAACAATAAAAGAATCTAAATTTGATCCTTGGTTTAAAAAAAAAAAAAAAAAAAAAAAAAAAAAAATTGTAAAGCTATCGTGGCCTGGCCTTCGGTAAAAGAGCCATTGTTTGGGCTTCGATTGGTTTTCCAAGACGCTAGAAAAGGTATTTCGCAGTTAGCGTCAAGTAAAACCGCTAGCGCTGAAGATGTCTGTTGTGACTGTCAACACGCTCCCGTATCAGGAGTTTATCATGAACACGAAACTTTTCAAACACTGTTTGCGTCAACACAAAGTCACAAAAGAACGCACACACGTTAGCCCTGAGAAAACACGGCGGGGTCAACAAAAGTTGACAGTGACGTGTTTATCACAAGCGTCATAACGAATCAGGCTTCAAACGCTGGCGCCTTTCCCGTACGCTCACGTTTTCAGTTACGTGTATAGTTTTCTCCAACGACCTCAAATATTTACAGTTATTTAAGTTCTGAGGGCAGATGTGTGCGTGATAGGTCTACGATCTCCGTCTGGCTGCGTGTTTATTAGCTGTATCCGACAGGCTCGCTCCAGATGGCCTGGTGTTTTGTCTAAAAGGATTAGGATTATCTCGTAGACTTGAAAGGCGAGTTTAAGAGCCATCGCACGGCCTCTGACTAGACATTCCATCCAGCTCCTTCGCTTTTAAAATAATTAAGGGGTTTTAAAAGCAATCATAGTGGGACACTTTCTGAAGCATCTCTATAAATGGTGGAAGCTGGGTTGGAGACTTGGACCTGCCACCCAAGCGTTGCAGGTTCGAATCCTGGTCTGGGGGCGTCCTTGGGCCCACTGATCCCCACATGCCACACAGGAGGCACCACTTAACGTTACCCACTGCTCCGGATTTGTGCGTGGTTGGAACAATTTTGAAATGGTCCCTAGTGGCCATATTGACAAGCTCCCTTTCTTTCACTCTGTGAGTACATATGGCATAAGTATTCGGTCACAAAGCCAAATGATGAGGTTTTTCAGGAGTTGAGCTTGGATCCTTAGTTCCAGTGAAAGGAACTTTCAATGCTTCAGGACACCAAAACATTTTGGACAAATCCATGCTCCCAACCTTGTGGGAACAGTTTGGAGCAGGAGCCCCTTCCTCTTCCAACATGACTGTGCACCAGCGCACAAAGCCAAGTCCATAAATACATGAATGACAGAGTCTGGTGTGGACGAACTTGACTGGCCTGCACAGAGTCCTGACCTCAACCCTATAGAACAGCTTTAAATTGATTTAGAACAGAGACTGAGAGCCAGGCCTTCTCGACCAACATCACCGTGTGACCTCGCTTTTAGAAGAATAGTAAAAATTTCCTATAAACACACTCCTCAACCTTGTGGACAGCCTTTCCAGATTAGTAGAAGCTGTATTAGCTGCAAAAGGTGGACCGACATAATATTGAACCCTACGGATTAGGAATGGGATGGCACTTGGCACATATTTGGTAATATAGTGTATAAGATGCAGAAAAAAAGACAACGCAGATAAAGACTTGATCGCACAAAAAAGTCCTGTAGAAGAAACACTACAGTCCAAGACGGTCATACGCCATCAGCTCTGCATCCCTTCAAGAACCTTAACTGACACTAATTTAGCAAAGCCAGGACCGAATCTTGTTTGAAGCGCTGAACACCGATCTCTGGCAAGAACCAAGTGTACAGACGGTGCTAACTCACTCCAAAACAACTTCATTCATTCTCCACATTACGTCTACGAAGAGAAAAAAAGAGCCGTCTGAAACACGACCTTCTCATTTAAGCTGATATGAAGATAATTGAGGGTAGGAGGAAAGGAGTGAGATAAACTACAACTGAAAACCAAACCCGATAAAGGCCGGCAGAGTGAATAGAGCAGCTCTTATTCCGTCCTTCGTTATAAGAGGTTCCTTGTGGATATTTATATTTATATATATACATATCAATATATATATATATATATATATATATATATATATATATATATATATATATATATTGATATCTCAACATTCACAAATCTTATAGAATGCTCGTCTTCTCAGTGGCTAAAAGAACTGAGGTTGACAAACAAACTTGACCCATTTCTCCCGTTCTCATCGGGTGGTGTAATATTTAATTGTCTAGTGCCCCTTATAAACCTTCAAAATACATTAAATCCCCAATTCAAACACCATTTTAGGAGCCACATTTCCAAAGCTTTAACATACAAAGCATTCTAATGACGCAATACTACAAAAATCGCAGTCACGTCATTATGCTAAACTCAAAAATCCTTGAAAGAGGTCAACGCGGCGACAAGCACCATTACATCACACTGGAAACTTCAATTATTCACTTTATTCAGTTCACACATCGTTCCAATGGTTCACGAACTTGGTGGCAGTGTGAGACGGGTTGAAAGGGAAATCTTGGAGAAGGGGATAATGATTCGTAAAACTACTAGGATCCATTTAACGTTTCACGACGCTGACAAGTCTTTGTCGCACGGACGAGGCAGTCAGGTAAAAAAAGAAAAACGAGGTCAACGCAGTCCGAGACCTTCTCCAGCCTTCCATCCTTCTGAAATAAACATGTTTTCCATTAGGAGGAAGCTTATCTGACCCATTATTGCTTTCCCGCCAACACTTGGGACTTGGAGCTAAAATAAACTCATTCGCCAAAGAGAACGAGAGTCTGCCGGTCATCTCAGTCGAACAGGACACACTGGTGCCCGCTCAGTCCAAACCAGTGACCCGATTCAGTCCAAATGTGGAGCAGCCACTTTTAGGCTTCTGTGTAAACACACTCCCTTCCAGCTATTGTATGCGCTCCTTATATTTAGCCTCGACTGAGGGGCTAATGAGTATAGATCAGAACTTGCTGGAATGACGTTCTAGAAACAGGGAAAAAATAAAACAAAGAAAAATAACCGAGGTGAATATGAGATTATGATGCTCACAAGAAGAGATATTGGTAGCCCATGGCTAAGCAATCTTCACGTCTTCCTGCTGTGCTTGTTAATGAATGCGCATCGATTCAAATAAGATGTTTTAATCAATAAAGCACTTTAATTTGCATAATGTATGCAATAAGGTTGGAAAGCAACGTTCTTTACTGTAAAAAAAAACTCAAACCGGTCACTGGTTCACTCACCGTTGTGGTTGGAAGTCAACATCACTTTTCAGTAGGATCACATTTTAAATGCCCATAATAAAACTAATAATATATAAAAAAAAAAGATGTTCCATTAATCCAACAGATCTTCAACTCAGTCAGCACAGTAGAAAAACGTGGAAAAGTTTGAAGAAAAAGCAGTTGTGGCGAGAAAACTTCGACAAAATGTCGGTCCGATAAAAAAATCTAGATCCAAAACCTTGGTGCTCATCATCAGAACAAAAAATTAATTTGCCATTCTCTTTGGCGATCGCATTCCATTCCGCATCCAGAAAAGGTTCTCCAGATGAGATCACGGTTGACTTCTCAAACCACACAATCCAAACGTTATCTCGCACACTCATCTGCCAAACACACCAGGGTTGATGCTAGAGAGCGACACTGCTCTGTACCAGAACTTGCCCGTCATCAACATTTGGAAGTTTGTTAGGTTTGGTCTCTTCATCTGATGTCTCGGCTTTTCTCCGCTTGCGCACTTGATAAAGGTGGTTTTTAGATCTTTGATGAGCTAAAGACAAACATAAGAAGTGTTAGGCTGGTTTATGTTCAGCAAATGTGACTGGTTACTAAAGTAAAAACGAACCTGTCCATTCCAAATCACCAATAATCACTTTCTTGCACAAACTGCACATGTGATGACTCCGTTTGTTCCGAGTCTCCTCACCTTCAACTTTTATTGGTTTAAGAGAAGGTTCTTCTCCCTACAATATTTAACAAACAATAGAGGCGTTTGAATTTTACTTTTATACCATCAGAAAGCCTTCACAAGGATGTATTATGGGTAAAAAGAGGGACCATCAAACCTTTTTGAGGGACTCCAGGATTTCCAGAGCAGGAGAAAGAACCGTCTTTTCCCAACAGGTAACGTCAGTGACGTCCAGTTCATAAACGGGAGGCACATTGCGGGAAGGTCCTGGTGTTTCAGAAGGTGAATAAATGCAAGATATATATGTACTCTGTGCATTTAACATAAGAAATAATAATAAAAGAAAAAACTACAAATTTATTGAACACAACTCTTCTTTTTTGACAATATCTATAGAGAATTTTGCCTACTGCGTTGCATTATGGGCATTTTGGTTATCGAATCAGCCAACCAAACTGTAAAAGTTTAGAGAAAACATCAATACTTCCTGTTGACTTAAAAAAATTGCTTTCCATTAAAAATGTCACTCGACTTTTGAATCTTTTTTTTAATGGTACATTGGATTTAGTCAGAACCGTGGGATTGGACGGTGATGCGATTCAGCGGTGGACTGCTGAATCACGGCTGCTTGACAAACTCCAACAGCATTTACACAGTCAGCAGACAGACCGCACTCGGCCTATTGATTCCTTTACAATCCAGCCAACACCGGGCCACACAGAGAACACTCTAGAAAAACCCCTGTTTTACACCAATCGAGTGATTAGACAGGAAGCTGAAATTGTAAACAACAGGTGACCGTACATCATTAAACAAAATCAAAAAGTGTTTCGTGAGTTTGGCCAAGACCAGGCGAAGTAATCCGGATAACAAAGAATTAACAGCACTGGGAGGAAGACACTTTCATGCTGTGATGATTAGATACTAAGCGTCTGTGCTAAACAATGCTTGGAAATGCTTTGTCTAGAAGAAATATCCAGTGACCGGAAATAACCCGTAGAAATAAAGCTGCATTAAATTGTGAGGGTGAATCGTTAGAAATATGAGTAGCATGGGATTTCAGTCCGATTGGCAACTGTGCAACAATTCTCTGCGTTCAAAATAACTGCTGAACAAATATGAGGATTGTGAGAACAACAAGTGGTAATTTAGAGGAACCGTGTTTTACAAAGAATCAATGACATAATCTAGGCCTCACACCCGTTTGCCGGGGGCCAAAACACACACACACACACACACACACACACACACACACACACACTATGACACACGTCTATATGCAACAGAAACTCTTTCCCTAAAAATCCCATGCAAATCAGAAAAGGCCGGCTGCAAGCGGAGTTTAACGGTTATTGTAACAAAGGTCAAGCAGTTCCTCTCGGCAAACAGGAACAAACAGGTTCCTAATTTAACGCTCAACTGAAACCTTGGCTCTTCCAAAGCAGATTACTTCATCACCTTCAATGTCTCGACTATTTACAATCATAGCCATAACCGGCATGATTTAAAAGACAAAAAAAACAAAACAAAAAAAAAAGCAGTTAGAACTTAGTGACTGCATTTAACCTTGGTGAGACACACAAACTCACTTGGGGTGTCAATGCTGTATTTGGAAAGGAAACACCGTCAACTTTCCTGTCAGTATAGAACGTAGAACCGTTCAGAATCTAGTTCCACCACACTAACCACAGCTTGTCCCGAACCAATGGCGCAAGAAACAGTAGAGACATCGAATCTGATTAAATATTAAACTCCAACTCCGATTTATGTAAATGCATCTAATGGTGTTTTGCATTGGCACCAACTGCACAGGTGTTCCTGCTCACAAGAGACTGAGCGTCCTACTTGGCTGGAGTAAAGCGGCTCTTTACCGTGTGTTCATGTTGCTGGTTGTCGCATTGGATCAGAGATGCCTTTGAGCCTCTTTGTCCTCCATTGTGGAAAATAAAAAAACCAGCAGCAGCAGGTGAACCTACACCTGGTTTAATTGAGCCATGTGGGGAGTGGAGACCTTTTCTTTTTTTTCCACCTCCTTTTCTTCAATCCTCTCCTTTAGAAAAGAGGGCAGCGTGGCATCGACAGCCATCTGGGGCTAAACAGATGCAGAATGGAGGGTCTGTTTCTCCCCCGCCAAAATTTTAAATCTCAGTGAAATCTGAGTGCTGTAATCTTGCTGCTCCTGCGAGGAGGAAAGACCAAAGAACATGGGATTCCGACCACGGGGATCTCAAATATCTGCCTCAGTGGAGTGGTGGATCTCCAGAGTGCCCGCGGCGGACTGCCGTACGGCTGCCGGCTTTCCAGATTTCAAAAGACTCTTCGTTCACCAACTGGCAGGTCTCCACAGACTTCGGCACTCGGAAACATGCCCCATCACACCTGCAGCTTTATTATGCGATGAAAGAGCCAATGGCTAAGCAACAATAGAGCATCAGACACCCATTGTTAAACGAATCAACTTGAGGCATGTCAGTCAAGTAGAAAATGACAGGCGACCGTTGTTAACCTGTTCAAATTATACCTGAACTTTCACCAACTGAACTGTCTTTCAGCCAATTGCTTAATCCCATTAACAACCTCTTCTGGCAACACTATCCGCCACGGCGCGCTATCTCACAACCGCATCTATCGAGGCTGCCACAAGTCCTTGACCAAGCGAACATCAGTAACGGTGGCTGGCGAGCATGGGGTGTTTTCCAATAAGTGAGGAGTGTAAGGGGACACTTTTCTATGTCGCACCTGTTGCACATCCCGCTCAAGTTTCCCTTATCGTTGACAAAAGGCAAACGGCTGTTACTTAATGCTCACGCTGCCTCTCGAGCAATTGACCGAGTCGTCATGGTTACCAGACCCCCCACCAACAAGACCCACCAGCCACTTGTCTAATCTCGAGAGAGCAGAAAGGAAACAACGTCTGGTAGGCCATGTGCCCAATCCAGCCATAACACTCCCAACCAAACCAACCGAACAAATCATTTCGGTTCCGAGCAAGATATTCCACAGCTAACCAAGACCATCGATCTGTCAAATCCATGACAGTTAAAAAAAAAGCGCCTCCATTCCGGCAGCTTAAACGCCGGAACCCATAAATACCAAGATGTCCAAGTAACCCATAACCCCAACGCCACAGAGAATTCCTAGCAGTTAACTAATGTCTGCCAGATTAGAGCGGTCAGCTGACGTCCCCATGAGACCCTGGGATGTGTGTGTGCTATGATGGGATGGCTAAGTTAGGTCAAACCAACGCAACCACGGTAGCTCAACTAGACCAGAAGCTGAAAAATCAATGAGGTCTTCAAGCTAAAATGGCATGTCGAACCCTCTGTGACTACGACACAAATAAAAACTCTAGTAAAGGGAGTCACACGCTCCAAAAGTGCTAACCAAAAACACAACCAATGGAAATAAAAACGTCAACTGTCAAAAGGATGGTCCTCCCCGAACAGCCAGATCATCACTACAGACATGACTGCTTAAAGCCTTCATGTGCAATATGGTCAACACACTAAAGAACTCTTTACAAGGACTAGCCACTGTCTGGTTAATCTCATTAGGCCTAACAGGATTTCAGCTAGCCTTTGTAGGGATGAGGGGCGATGGGGTAATCCAGGACAGGGTCCTCAGAAACAGAGGTCAAAATGCAAAGGAAATGCCAGGAAAAAGGTGTTAATGTAAAAGCGCAAGACGGGCATCTTGTTCCTGGAAAATTAAAATCACCTTAACCTTGAAAATATTGAGGCAGACAATAAAATGTATTGTTCACTAATTGGGCTGATCAGCCCTCAACTTACACCTAACGAAAGCATTGCTGGAATGGCATGAGGGTGGGAAAGGAGACTGAAATTTTGGTATTTTCTTGCATTCCATTGGGGCTTTTTAGAGATCTGGTGGTCTAAAAAAGTCATGCGTCCGACTGGCACACTACAGCGCTACGTTTTTTAAAGAACCCTGAACCTCCGCTTGAGTTTTAGAAGAGAAGAACCTATACGAAGATATGAATGTCCTTGTACGCTCTTTCAGTATTTATAAAACACAACCATTATACTGCATTCTCCTGAAATCCCATTGAAGCTTTCTTCAGCACCGTTTCCTGGAAAAAGAAAACGTTTGCCTAAACATACAATTCAGTCCCTATAGCGCTCGCTGATTGGATAGCCAGCAATGAGGAAGTCGAGAACAAACTGTTCAGACTGGTCGTGTCTTCAAACGCCCAAGCGTCACGAGCATCTATTCTTTTATCAACTCAAGGCCAGCAAACACTGAACCCAAGCCTTGGAATTCTAAGGCAGCATGTAAGCAACGTGAAACAGCCACTCTGGTAGATGTTTTTCTTAGACCAAGTAATGCCTACCTTGCTAATGTCTGCCACAATTGCTAGGTCTTTGGTCCAAACACCACAGGTTCACTCAAGACTCAATTGTGCCCTTTATAATTCTTCTTTTTTTGAGTTTCAAATAGAAAATCTCATTGGCACCAAATCATTGCAGTAATGTGTTTTGCAAACTCACTCTTGAGGAAACGGTTGCGAACCCATTTGTTCTGTTTTCGGGCATAGCGGCGGGTTGCCTGTTTGAGGGTCTCGATTCCTGTGTAAAAAGGAAGTTATACTTAAGGGAGAATTACACTAGACACTGCTGAAACATCTATGCAGGAAACAGTTGAAGGAAGAGCCTGTAAACCTTCCATCGTGAGTCCTATCCACTACACAGTAGAGGAGTGACTTACGAGTGACATGACAGACGTGTTATTTATGAAAAACAAGCTGTAGGTATGTTCAATATTTTTCTTTAAGACAAGCAAAAAACGAGATTTGTTTGAGCGCCATCTTTTCTTGTTCTCCGCATCTTCACAAAGTTCTATAAAATGTGCCTCATGATATTTTAATTCTCAAAAAATAAATCTAATTGGAACACCTGAAGTATTCTCATTAAATATTAGACGTTTTTGTTTTTTCACACTAACATTAATGAATTAAATGTTCAGGCCACATAATATCCCTTCACTGCATCGAGTTGTTAAAGATTTTTCGACATTTGTCTTTTTATCCCCTTGAATAAGTCAATCAGCAAGTAGCTGTAGTCTAAACTTTACACGTGACTTTGTGGTTTCTAAAACTCCTTTAAAGCCTCTGGAATTTTGATGACTGAATTGTTCAAGGATTCTTTCTTTTTTTCTGTCCAATGATATAAAAAGCATAATTTCCGTATAAACTTAAGGAAAGGTGTTTTTTCTTCTTTTTTTTTATGAAATTGTTAATGTTTCATAACCATTATCACGCAGTATATTCATGCTCAAGGCCTGTAGGAACTCTTCCTTTAAATATCAGAGAAAGAATTTAATCTCCAGTCTAATAAAAAGATGCGTTCTCACCTTTGAGCTTTAGCGCCTCACGTTCTTCCTGACTGACGTTCTCATCCACGGTCAGAAACTCGTGAAACTCTTTAAAGCCGATAGACTGGAAAATGCCGTGCTGGTAATCCTGACTGCAAAAACAGAAAATAGTCGTATGAAAATCTATAAAAACAAAGAAATTGAGAACAAAGATAAACCTTGCACATGCTAATATTACAGTGTTAATTACAGTGGTACCCAGACTTACAATTGCCGTTAAGAACAATGGACGCAATTTAGCGATAATCGCATGCGTTAATGCGTTAACGTTGACAGCCCTAATATAGATATAAAAACGTTCGTCTGAATTTACGGAGGTTGAGATTACTGACACATTTTAGATGGATTATATGTCAAATGTGGCACAGTTAACGAAAGGACTCTCGGCACTGATTCATTTTGTAAGAAGGTGTACCACTGTACAATTCTCAGAGTGGCAAACGTCTGAAAATGTACAGAAAATTCTCCATTAACGCAAAGACTCTTTGTCTTTTAGTATCATTTATGTAGTTTAAAACAATGCCCTAAAATCTGAAGACACCATCAACAGAACACAAGGAACGTCTCGTCGCTAGTCATAATCTAATGATGGCACAGACTAACTTTAAGGGACATTTATTCATTTATTGTCACTACAAAGGCCGAGAATGGATACTAAGGCTGAAAGCTCAGTTTAAAAAAAATGAAGATGAATGAAAATGAATGAAAGTAATGAATCTGGCTCTTCGAAACATCAGTCCCATTTTTAAATGGAGTGATCATCAGGCGTAGAATCAAAAACTGAGATCCACAGCTCACACGCAGAGACGGCAAAGACGTGGGGGAGGAAGAGGAGTTTCTTGACAGGGCACAGGGAGATGGACCAAGGGGAAATGGAAAGAAGAGACAAGCAAAGCCTGACCTTGCTGCCTTGTGACTGCTGCTGGTGTAAGGTGAGAGGGCTGGCGGAAGGGCAGCAGATGCAGACAAAAAAAAGGAAGGAGTGGGGGATAACAAGGAGAGAAAAGTGCTTGGGTGGCAGGTTTCTGGACGAAGACGTCTGGAAGGGGGTGGGAGGGGGGTGGCAGTGCTGGGCAGTGGGCCACTGGCTCGATCAATCACCAGCAGCCACACCCTGAGCAGATGCTGTGTCATCAACATCCTCACAGACGCTCCGCAGTGCGGCCCTGCATAACAGAGTACTAGCCACACGCTGATCGTCCAATCAACATCAACGTTGACTCATCTTCAGTGTTATGTCAGTTCAGGAGCAATTTCACACATAACTCGTCGAAATAAAAAAAAAACGAAATTGAACACATCGTCTCAAAATTACGTATGTGGAAACATCCGCTGTTAAAGTAAGATCATGAGAAATATTGGAGAAATTAGAGGGAAAATGTGATGATGCATATCACATCGGAGAAAACAAACTATTAAGATAAGAAGATATGAAGATAAGAAAAACTATTTCACTTTGTGCTGTACAAATGAATGGATAAAAAAAAAAAAAAACCACAGTAAACAGCAATTTTCAACCGAACATGAAATTTGAGGGAAATAAAAATAAAAAAAAAAAAATAAAGTAAAATAATACTTTTTTTTTTTTTTTTTTAAGCGGAATAACTTCTTACACAATTGACACAGGAAACACTAAATTCAGATTCAGCCTAAGTTTGTATGCGTACAAGGCAATGTGCATAACAACCCTGTGTCTCTCACTGCACATTTTACACATTTTACCTGAAACGACAGTAACGTTATGATGAAGCTGCGCAGCGTTTTTACATCTTCAGCTCGGTTTGATCTCAGAGCTTTCTCAATTATTTTTGTGCTAATGCTTGTTGGCAGACCGTTCTAGTCAAATTAACAATAAACTATATTAAATTAAATGTTACTTTAGAAGTAAATTGGTGTCAATATATCCCAAACACACAATAAACGAAAAAAAAAAAATTCTAAAATACTGTATTTACGTGAATATAAGCACCTCACTGATTTTTCAGGTACAAGATAAAAACTTAATTTTTTTTCTTTGTTACACTTCTGGTTCAATTACTTTAATTTTCTTTTAAAAATACAACAGTTTTCTCTATAACAAACCTAACTTGTGACTTGAATCATATCACTTGAATAATAGATTAAAAAAAAAAGGTCGATTCTAGTGAAGAACTTCACCTCCCAGAATTCTCAGTCGATCACAAGAGCCTTCGCACTACAGCCCGCGCAGGCGCAAAGCAACTGCGGGAGACGCACTTCAAGCTTTGGTTTATCTGACTTTGTGTGAAGAGGATTATCTCCAAGGACTATTATTCCCTGTTTAGCAGACCGAGCGATTTGATTGTGTCTGTTCCTTTATTTTTTAAAGGAACGTTTTCCATTTTACGCACAACTTGATGCATTTAACGCTAGTAATCATGCAATTGTTAACATACTGGCTAAATAAAATACAGCTTGATCTACATAAACTGATGTTGTTTTTTAAAAGTCATGCAGAATCAGACAGCAACCGATGGTGAAACTCTAGTCAACTCTGACTTGGCTGAAAAAACCGGAATCACAAAACTCGCTCTGCCACATAAAACCGACTTCCAGATCAGTTAGCACTGGTGCTTCACGTGATCCTAAATTCCCATCAAGACAACTTTACAAGGTGATAAAACCTGCTAGAACATGCTCTAAGGTTCTAAACAGGTTCAACTAACAATAAAAAAAAACAAAAGATTCCGTTTAACAATGGATGTAAAAAATAAAATAAAAGTCCTGTCCAACTGGGTTTAACTGAAATCTACCTGCAGTTTTTGACTTTCTTCTCATTAAAGCGTTGGTGGAAGTCCTTCAGCTCATCAATGAGGCCGAGAGACAGCATTTCATCCACACGTCTGTCCAGCCTTTCATCCAGAGCTGTGCCAGAAACACAAGAATGAGAAAGTGAATGAGAAACGAGACGGAAACAAGAGTCTTGCAGATGCCAACCTACTTCATACCATCCATCCTTGAGTTTAACCACAAGACACAGGGATCAGAAAACCGCAATGGACCTCCAAGTCCATCCCCGCCATCCTGCCCTCGCTGCTCGTCCAGAATCTGACTGTGTGGAACTCCGGTGTCCATATAGACTTGCAGGCTCCTGCCAATCGCACAGAGATTTAATAAATCACTACATGGAAACAATAACAAATAATCTGGTAATTCCAAGAAGGAACTGAAGGCCACGCTTGTTTCTCAGAAATCAAAAGACGCCAATCGGGTGAAATCAACATGCCTGACCGGCACTGGTTTGATGACACCAGCCGTGATCGTGCTCATGCACTGGCACACAGGTTGGCATTCACTTAACACGCACATAGCAAGTCAGGGGAGGTGATAATTGGCCCCTTGGAACCAATCAGAAACCAATTAAAAGGCATAAAAACATGGGAATTTGTGCGTTTGGAAACCACATCATGCTGCTGTTCCCACAGAGCCTGAGAAGACATTGGCTGCTGGTCTACAACACCCAGATGCAAAAATTATAAATATTTAAAAATTTCTACCTGGCGATTTTGCGAGCGTCGTGGGGATGCAGCACAGAAGCCCTCTCGGGGTCCACTGCAGTCAGCCGTCTGTGAAGTTCTTCACCACCGAGCTTCTCAAGTTCCAGCTTGGATTCTGAAGTCTTGTTTGGTTCAGACTCGACATCACTTTCCTGTTTCAGCCAGACAAAACAGGAGTTGGTTAGCCCACCACTGACACTACTTCATGACTTTAACAAAAATAAAAGCATTTATTCTAAAAAGAAAAAAAAAGAAAGAAAAAAAAATTATATATATATATATATATATTATATACAGTATATATACACACACATTATTTTAAAAATATTAAAGCACTGAAATGTTTTTTTGCTGCGCCTGTGTTTTCGCTTGAATAAACGTTCTGTATATGTATGTCTACAAACCAGTCAGTCCAGTTTTTCCTGATTGTGTGATCGTTGATTTAAAGCAAAAATGACAGTTTTTAAAATAATCACACACACACACACACACACGCCCATCACAAATGCTGTAACTTTCTGTAATTAACCACCATAAAAAAATGAAATCCTGGATAGACTGATAAATGAGAGTATTATGACAATAAAATATGTTACGTTAATATAAGCACCGCACAAATATAAGCATCCCACCTGCTAATTTTTCAGACACAAAATAAATAAATAAATAAAAAATTCTGGATAAATACTTATCTGCATTTTGATATCGTTTTACTTATAATAAAGGCGATTTTAGTGCTCAGAACTCCCAGAATCTGTCAAAATGTTTTTGTGACTTTGTTTCCAAAGCTCTGATAGCTCTGATCTACCGGCTGCTTTTTGGTCTGTCGTCTCTGCCCAACATGATATTTAGCCACTGCTAAATGCCGCTGCATGACTAATGTTTTTTTTATTTCCGTTATTGAGCTAATAAAACGTTATATGCATCTCTGCCTTCAGAACCGTTATAAAGTGGGGTTAAAAGAAAGAAACAGAACACAACACACACCGCTGCATTATTTACATTTATTTGTGATTGCTCTTGACTTGAAATGTGGAAAAATGAGCGCTGATATTTAAGTGCATATTTGAAATCAGAGATTAAAAGCCGATAATCGATTATAATAGAAATTTGAGCTGATAAAACTGGGGAAGACGGGTGCTTTATTTCACGTAATTACGGTACGTTAAAAAAAAAAAAGTAAAAAAAAAAGTACAGAAGATATTTCTTAATATACTTACCCCAGTGTCAATGAGCACTTTCCATAAAAGAGCCTCGATGTAGTAGTTTGTCCCTCCGACAATGATGGGCAGCTTTTTTCGACTGTGCATGTCTTCAATGTAACAAATTAAGGAATTTCAAAACGCATTTTAAACAGGACGCCATAAAGCAATGCATACCTTTAAATGTCAATTAAAAATATGAATGCAATTCTATGAAAATGGCTATATTAATGTCAATATGATTTTTGCTGTTTACAATTATACATTTCGGAATGATTCAAAACCAAGAACTATTTTTTTCAACACACAAAAGATAGCAATACACACAGCATATCATTTGAACTTCAAAAAAATGTTGACTGCTGCTAAAAAAAAGTGAAGCATTCTTAAAAACGTTGCTTATAATACTTTCTGAATAAAAGCCCCCAATCGATCACAATCAATCAAATTATGCTTTAAAGACAAGATGAGGAATTAGAGACAATTTTCTTCTATTTCTATAGAACAGCCAACATTTGACCATAGTAAAAAAAAAAATACAAAAAATCCAGTTGTGTATCCCACATCATCTCACATCTACAGTCGCCCATGAACTGCGATACATTTCTTTGATGTGATGCAAAATCTGACTGCGTTTATCTGAGTGACATATAACAAGCAACAAAATTTAATAAATCTAAAAAAAAAAAAAAAAACAAATGGCAAGCAAGATGTGTAAAAAATCTATACCAACTAAAAAAATAAAAAAATTACTGCAACCGTCACCATAAAATAACAGTCAGAAAAGCAAAAGCGAGACGGACGTGAATCGATAAAGTGGAAACGCCTGTGCTCAGGAATCTCGATTGCTTCCCTGGACATCAAAGTGACGAGGGACTGGCATTTCTTCTGACGGCGTGCGTTACAGTAGACATCAATGTGGGCGTGAGACGGGTCAGCGGGTGCATGGAGTCTGCGGTAGCGCTCCTCCAGACGGCCCCGCCTCCTCACGCGTGCAGCATCTCCCTCAGCTATTAATATCCTCCTCATCTGCGGCAGGCGGGGAGGGAAACCAGGACAGAATGGTGTCTTCCTCCATCACTGCTACACCTTCCTAGTTGTGGCCTTCGGTTTCTATAAGCGTCAGCGTCACGAGGGGTGGCCGCTTGGCGCCCGCTCTAAAAATGCCTAAGCCGTTCATGTGGTACGCTGGGAAATGCCAGAGATATTCAAATACCGCGGCACCTATGAGGCAAGGGCATTTTACAAGGAGAAACACATTTATCTTTTACACTTGCATTATATTTGAACTTGAATTTAAACTAGTGCAGACAATAGAATAACAACATAGAATAATAGAAAGCAACATTTAATCGTTTAATATATTTTTCCTAAATTTACAACTAATAAAAAATATTTCATTCTTATGTTATTTAACATTCATTTAGGTTGTATTTCTGCTTCGAAAAAAATACTTGTATTTAATGTAATGAATTATAATTAAAAATAAACAAACTATTGAAATGGTACAGTATGTATGGACTTGAATCTAAACAAAACTAATGCAAAATAGAACTCACACGTATTCAAATATTTATAACTAATATTAATACTCAGATCAATAGCATTCATTATTTTTTATAAAAAAAAATTACATTTCAATTAGGGCCAAGTTAACGTGTTGACGCAAGCTAATAATTTTACATTTTAATTGCTGTGCTGGCGCTGTTACACCCAGGTGCGGCTCATTACGATCAGCAGCAGTGAGTGTGTTCAGCTGCTGCCAGTTAGGCAAAACTCCTCTTGGTAAAAAAATATCTTAATAAAAAAAAAGGATATGAGAGCCAGAGCTTTGTTCCTGAAGTCCACTACGGTGAATCCACTGACCAATGGATCCACAAAGCTGATCATGTGATGGCAACACTGAGCTTGTTCCTCTCGGGTCACTTTATTGGTGATTATATCCAGTCCCTTGTAAACCTGAAGAGAAGATACACCACATTCATGAAGAGGAAGAAAAGGTTCTAGCAAAAAGCCACACGTTAAACAGCTTCTTTCCATCCCATTTCAGAACATTATTCCATTTCTCGGTCACAGGGAGCCAACAACACCGGGACTGAGGCGGGAAACAGACCGTGGTTTGGTGGCCAACCAATCACAGAGCAGAACACAGATTATCACACTACGTGTTTTCCAGACTCATGTTTTTGGCCTTGAGGAAAGTGAAGAGAGTAATTTTTTTTACTTTTTTTGACAATAATAACAAAGTGAATGTGTGATTTAGGCATTTTGCTTTCATTTCAGTTGTTGATAAATAAAAGTTGAAAAGGAAAATAAATAATCCTATAGAAGATCCGTGTCTGTTTCCATCAATTCATTCCATTAATAAGTAATAAAAAAAAATCTCTTTTTTAATGTGAGCATATTTATTGTACAAAACTTGCCAGTGAACTATGAGGGGAAAAATGTAAATAAATAAATAAATAAAATAATCGCTCAATAATCGTAATCGGGTTAAAATGTTTAATAAATTGTGATTTAGATTTTTGGCCCAATCATCCAGCCCTACTCTGATATGTCCTTATGAAGAGCGTCTGTAATGCATGCACCAAAAAAAATGATTTCATAGATCTCCAAAGGTCAAAATAGAACTCGAACGGGCACTTGGACTTCAGGGAGATGCGTGACCACCACCTCGAACCAGCTTGCTGAAGCCCTCCTGACCTCGCGTGACGATTTGGGTGAGTTTGGAAAAGAAGCTACTGAATAATTAACATCCGTGTCTCCGCATGACTTTCTGCCAGCGAAACTTGACATGATGCTGAAGACGAAAAAAAATGAATAAAGAAAACTGGTTTTAATCACCAAAAATATGTTATGTAAAAAAAATCTTTTTTGTATTTATTTGCAATGTTCCTACAGATTCTGAAAGGTCAAATTCAAGCACTTTCACGGTCCATGTTCAAGCTTTTCTGTTTAATATTATAATAGTTCTGGTACAATATTAGGGGTGTCAATTTTAACTTTTTTAATTTTAAATTCATCCGAAATTCATGCTCAATCTCAATCATCGAATCAAAAAAAATGGAATTGGCGATGCTGCCACGCCCCTACGTTATACGAAATCCAAAGTAGAACGCATCTCACAGCTATGATGATACCGTCCATGTACACGAAGGTTATTTTGTATATGTTTCAAATGACTGAAGACTTAAGTTATTGTTACACTGTTAATAAACTATTTAAATTTGAGAATGTAGTGTGTGGAACGTTGCGATCTAAGGTTAGACATTATTATTGCACTAAAGTCTTAAAATGGCACAGCTTATGCTTTCAAATATTTCTTTTTCAAATCAAGAATTGGATTGAACCGTGACTTTAGAATCGAAAATATAATCGAATCGAGGATTTGGTGGAATGTGGCACCCTTAAAATGTGTGTGTGTGTGTGTGTGTGTGTGTGTGTGTGTGTAAAGATCGGCCTCAATACAAACAAAATGACCATTTGAATTACTTCAAAAGAGATAAAATGTGAAAACAAACAATAACAGTTGTGCTTTGTAATAGCAACTGGACAAATGTCACTGTCTGTCTAGTCGACTGTCATCAATAGTTTATGTACAGTTGATAAACAACAAGCCCCTCCCCCGCCCCACCCCACACCAGAAAATAAACAAACAAAAAACATTATTGCAAAAATTTCAATACAATTTTTACTGCAAAGGCAGAAACTTAGCTTGGTTCACTTTTTATATATTTGTAGTATCATTCAAATAAAAACAATAAAACAGCAATATATGCAAATCGAAAACATTTTTCTTCGCATTACTTGGAAAATGCTTCTATAAAACTATCTTCCTGTTACTTTCAAAATTGCAAAACAAAATTGGAAAATAAATGTTGTTTGCTGTGAAATAATATTAGATTCTCAAGGATTTCAAGCATCCATAAGAACCTTGTAAATGGTCATATTCAATGGACTCAAAAACAGCAAAGTTTTCTTGCGTGTTTAGCAAGACGGACCAAAACGCAGAATAAAAACATACTGCCATATAACGAGTCGGATATTAAGACATGACTAGGCTTGACGTAAAGTGCAGGGCGGCCGAGTGTGTGTGGCACAGAAGGTCTGTAGAACAAACCTGGTCATGAGGGTCTTATCTGGGTTCGTTTGGTACTCCGTTCATTAGACCCCGTACCAGTCTCTCTGTGATACAGAGCCCACCCTGTGCCTTCCACGGCCCACAACGGTAAACGCTTTCAAGATGCTAGAGTAAAACATCAAGTCTTCTAAATCAAGTTAACAAATGGATGGAAAAGCGACATTTATGCTGTCAAACACCAAAGTGGGAAAAAAAAAACTTCAGGGAGGAACCTAAACCTCCCCATGATCCAGAAATAGAAAAGTGGATTAGAAGAGGATAGATGAATAATGGAGCTACAGACTACAATCTAAATTAACCTTGCTTTAGTTTAAATTCCCACACCAAAACACATTCCCCCTCTCTCTCACACACGCACACATACTTTTCTACTGTCAATACACCCAAAAAAGCAGTGGTGTAAAGTACTTGAGTAAATTGACTTAATCCATTTTGGCAACTTTGTACTTGTATCACAATAGTATAAACAGCATAAGCAACTATACAATAGTATAAACAATATAATATACAATAGTATCAACAATATAAGCAACTTTTATTCTCTACTTGACTACATTTGTGATAGAGTATCTGTACTCTATACTCCGGCAAGTCGGCATCTTTTTCTACTGTGGTTAATTTCTCGGGCTGATAAGGTGATATCGCCATCTGCAGGATGCTGAAAGTACTGGATGCTGTTTATGAGCAAAATCACGTGAACGTAAAATAGCGGTTGCATTTTTTTTGCACATTTGAGTTTGACTGAGACGAACTTGTTCTTTTTTATCCATTTGTCTCTCCCATTTTGAAACGTTGAGGTGTTACATTTCATTTCTATTTTAGGAAATAAAACCTCATAAATTAAGTGTTTCTTGTTTTTCACATCTCTTGGTGTTTTTGAGCCTAGGTTCCAGAGTAAAATGCTTAACTTCTATTAAAATTGGATACCTTACCACTTTTACTAAAGTCTTCTTGGAATTGGTGACTTGTAATGGAGTATTCTTACAGTAAGGTATCAAAAACAGTCCCACACTCACACTATTCCGCACACCAGCGCTGGTCCAGCTATGTGACACACATGACTTCACACAATGGGATGTCAGCGTTGGCGCTTCTCACGGTCACTTTAAGAGCGGCACAGCATCCAACATTACACTACATAAAGGCGGATGAGAACAATGGTACAGTCCGAATGAGAACTATCTAATAAAAAGTGCCTTTCTAAACAAGTGTCTTGTAAAACAAACAGTTTGCCAGCTTAGTGCCAACAGTCAAATTATAAAACAGTAACATTTTTAAACGAATAGCCTGCCAATGCACGTATTCGCACACCACATGTCCGATTGGCAGACAATTTGTCATTGTGCAAGAGTGTGTGAATGAGAGTGTGTGAGAGAGAATAAAAGGAAGTGAAAGAATCGAATAAGAGTGTGAAAACAGCCATAGTGAATCCAGTGACCCACCCCGCAATACTCAGACGAGACCCCAGACAATGGCTTTAGTGTTGCTGCAGCTGATCCTCACAGCACCTCAGGCCATGCACGAGACAGCTGCTCCCTGCTATTCATGAGTGGGAGGGGCTGACTAGTGGGAGGGGCTAAAAATAGAAAGGAGGGGGGGGTGATTGTCACGCATGCCAAGCAGCTAAAATGCAATTTAGATCATGAAACTAAAGTCACTTCAGAAATGAAAACAGTTGTGTGTGCTCAATCCATTTTTACTATCAAAAACACTATAATATCTTTGATCTACATCCAATATATCGATATTGAGATAAAACACTATAGACATAATAGCTCGATATTCAATTGTATCTTAATATAATCTTAATATTCAATTGTATCTTAATATTAAATAGTAAATCGGACTGGTTCGCCATCAATGTACCTTTATAAAGAAAAAACTATGGAATTATATACATATATTTAAAGTGATTTTTATTTACTGTGAAATGCTTCTCCCTTATGTATGATTCTCCCTAATGTACATAATGATTATTTTTACCAGTTTATTTACAGTGTACATTTCATTAGTGGGACAAAGACTTATCATATCCCTCTAATAGACAGCCAATCAGCTTCAAAGAGCGTTTAAAGCATGAGCTGTAAGAGCAACTACTGTACAACCTTCTACACACCTTGAGCACTCGGTTATTCATATTGCCTTTCTCTCATGAGCTTTCCCATCCGCTCCGTCTCTCCTCCAGGAAAGGCTCCGTGAATCCATGGTGATAAATCATTCATGATGCCCTTGCTTTACAGCTACTATCCTATCATTTGTGTAGGCTTAGTGAATCCTGCTCGCACAACAAAGCGACTTCCATATTTAATTTGGAAAGGCTATGAACTAGGATAGCACGCTTACAACAATGACATGGAAAATAAATTTGGAAATGATTGTAAAGCTTGGAGGATTTTGAGCAGAGATCGGGCTGGTGGAGAAGGTTTGGCGATGTCAGAGTGGACATGTGGTGTGAGGCCAGGCTTTGAAAAGCAAGATACAATTGAACTTTAATGAAGTTATCTGAAATTGAGTTTAGTCTGTGTGTATAGCAAAGGTGGAAAACGTCTGCCTCTAAATGGTTTAGCTCCTGACAAACGGACAGACTATAAAGCATATAAAACATAATACATGTTCACACATCACACAGACTGATATATCGAATTTACGCAAATATAAGCACCCCGCTGATTTTTCAGGTACAAAAATAAAAGAAATTATTTATTTTTACATTTCTGGCTAAAATACCTTGAATTTCTCTCACTACTTTTTCTTTATTTAACAACTCGATCAATGTGTGACTCGTATTAATGTCATTTTACTTGAATACGTAAAAAAAAATCTATTCTAGTCATAAAAACTCTACCTCCCAGAACCCTTAGCAGCTCACTCCAGGGAGGCATTAAGCCCCCATGAGCCTTTGCACGCCACCCTAAAACTGCGTCTTTGTCAAACATACATTTCAGAAATTCTTCGATTTGAACCGTTTTCTTTCTGCTCCGATGTGTGCTTACGGACTCGCTAACCGTTAGCGCAGATCAACCGGATGCAATCTGTTAAAATATTAAGAATTGTATTTAGTTTAACGCTACTTTTTCCAGTGTCATTTTGTCCTTCTTAAATGTTGTGTCGTGGCTAAGGTTTCTTTATTTCTGTTATTTATGTCGCCTCACAGCAAGAAGGTTCTGTTGTGACTCGAGGTGTGAGTTAGAGGAAAAAAAAGGTGCTTATATTCGCGTAAATACGATATTTTAAATGATTACTAAAACTGAAAATCTCAAATTTGGCATGTCATACAAACAGAACATTACCAATCCACAAAAGTGGCTTGAGTAGCCTGAAAATCGTGTTTGCATTGGATGGATTTTGCTCCGTGGTGTGGTTGATGCTAGCAAACTTTTTCTCCCGCATCCGATTCCTTTCTTGAGCGTTTCGATTAACGTTACGATGAACATCCAGGTTGTTTTGTGTCATGGGGTTTTGGTGGTAATGGTCATCTATTGGACAACAGTGAAGTCAGCAGTCGGTCCCATTATTATGTTTCCCACAAAACTATACTGGGAGACCATTAAAACGCCTTTGCAGGTGTTTTTAATTAATTAGCTGATTACAGTTTGGCACCAGGTGTCTTCAATATATATTCACATTTTTGAGATAAGGAATTTGCATTTGTCACCTATAATCCAACAGAATTAAAAAGAAATTAAATACATTTGTTTGTATTACCTGAATATAATGAAGTTTCACTATTCAAACTAAGAAAAATATAAACGTTTTAATATGCTAATTAAATACTAGCACCTGCATAAGAGGTAAAATACCAATAATTCACAGCGGCGGCTCTTTTTAAAAGTATGTAAATTAACTTTCATTTCGAAATGAGTTTGTGCGTTTCCTCACAAACGCTTCATTTTATTTAAGCTTCTTGCACTAAATTACTACACAAAGTAATGGTGCAATTTCAAATTCAGACAGCGTTGAGCATGAGAGAGAAGCTTTACAGCGCTAGTTACCTCACAATAAGGATGCAATGTAGTTTTTAGGATGCTCTTAAATTGGCACTTCAGTAACCCAATAGCATTTTGTCTGCTGGCGGCTCATTGGACACTTAAAACATTATAGTCACAGCGTCCTCATAAAACAGGAATTTCACGACCATTCCCCAAAAAGCAGTCAAACGTAACCTGCCCACTTTAACAATGAACTTCTTCATTTACCAAGCTGTATTCTGTTTTACTATACACTGCTGCCATTCAACGTGTAAATAGTGTCCTGTGTGTCCCCGCGAGCCCGCTGAATAAAAACCACAAGGCACAATACGCGTGCAGACACCAATTCATCGTTTCCACTGCAGTGCTCGGTAGAAGACCTAAGTTTGGGACAAACGTGCAATTTTATTTTACGTAATTCTTATCAGTATGCAAACAAAGCACTACTAAATCAATCCTATGCTCTGTTTGGGACCATGTACTCGCTCTAATTGACACTTTTTTGTCTGGCATACAGCGACACACCATCAGGGAGTCTAGAACCAGCTTGTGGCCCACAAGTGTGAGCTGTGGAAGTGACAGGGGAGGAATTCTATTAGTCTAACCCAATTAACTGCACTAGTGACGGCCACGCCATTCTCAGCAGACTACGATATTTCCAGGAAACAAAATTAAGATCTTTAGATGGCGCCTTACTAAGATACTATCATGTACTGATTATAAATGCGTGAAATTGGCAATTGGCAAAAAAAACCTGGCAAAAAGGTAAAAAAAAAACGGCTTTGGGCTGGGCGATTAAAACGAAAACTAATCTAAATCGAAATTTAGAACTTAAAATTGTTCTAATTTTTCTAGGTCGATTAAATTGATTATTGTCCTTTTAAGAACGCAAGGAGTCACATGACCCCGCTTCGCTCATGGATTACAACAAGAGCAGCTAAAAAAAAAC
This sequence comes from Paedocypris micromegethes, assembly GCA_028031935.1. Taxonomy (NCBI): domain Eukaryota; kingdom Metazoa; phylum Chordata; class Actinopteri; order Cypriniformes; genus Paedocypris; species Paedocypris micromegethes. Next base: position 6,710,196 of record CM051498.1, read on the forward strand.
GCGTTCGTCTTCGTTGGGACAAATTTTGGTTTCAGGAACGGACAAAATAAAGTCAAGCTTAGACGTTGTTCCGACGGCCAATGGTAATACACAAAATTTTAGCTCCTCATCAGAACGACTTGCACAGGATATACAAGTTACTTCATTTGGAAGAAAACTGCTCACTGCTCGAGTAAATTAGAAAATGTTAAAAAAATATATTTATTTTGTTTCCAAAATCTGCAATTGTGTATTTTGATTTTGTTGACAAGATCTAAGTGATTATATAATTTAGTTTATAATTAATTTCAGTTGTGGATGTTCAATGAATAATCATATAGAAGGTCTGTGTTTGTGTGTTTTCCCTCTATTTTAAAACCAAGTAATGGACACTTTATTCAAAAAACTCCCGCTTGGAAAATGTGAGCATATTTATTGTACAAAACAAGTCAGTGAACTATAAGGGCAAAAAAAGGAAGATAAACAAAATAATCGTTCCTTAATCGTAATTATGTCAAAATGTTTAGTTAATTTTAGGCCAAATCTCCCAGCCCTAATATGGCTAAATGCAATCTGGAAGGTCAAAGAAACCAACTATCATGAGAAATGCAATTTTGAACGAGTGTTTTCCTGTATGGAGATTTAATGTATAATTAAACTGACCCACATTCAAAAACAGAAAGGTCCTTTCTGCAAAGAATAATAGACAGGCTTATATGCAAATCGGAACCCACCCCAAGTTCCCAGGCCTTGTTTTCCCGAGACTGAGAAAAGAGCAGGGATCCATTCAAAATCCCTGTAAAAGTTTCTCAGATTATGCTCACAGAGGGGTGGAATATACCGTATTTACGCGGATATAGAACCCCCCTGATTTATTTATTTACATTTCTGGTTCAGTTACCATATTTACGCAAACATAAACACCCCCTGATTTTTCAGGCACAAAATTTAAAAAGCTTTTTAATTTTTATTACCGTTTCTGATTCAATTATGTTAACATTCTCTTAAAAAATAAAATGTTTTTTTATTTATCAAACCAAACTGACTTCTATCATTTTGATATTGTTTTTCTTGAGTACAAAAATACAAAAAGTTGATTCTTGTGGTTAGAACAAAACCCTTTGTTCCAGTCAGACTACACAGATGGGCAGAGCAATTGTTTTAAGATCAGGCATGTTTCAAGTTCTCCGTTTATCTGACGCAAAGGATGTCCCCTGTGCAGCAACAGAGCGTTTTGATTGTGTCTGTTCCTTGGATTTTATTTAACTCCTTGCTTGTGTGCTTCATTTCACGCTAAACTAAGCCACCCCGGTCGTGGTTTGCAGTTGGTTTGTTGTAATATAAATAATTGTACTATATTTAATATAATCTTACTTCACCCGGTGTTGTTTTGTCACTGTTAAGTGTTGCGTGTCATTAGCGTGTCTAATATTTCTTTATTTTTGTTATTAAGCCAATAAAAGCTTAAACTGTATGCACGTCTGCCTACAGATGCAGATGGATGGATGGATGGATGGATGCTCTACCTTATAATCTTTCAGGTTTGTAACAACTCAAGTTTTATTATCAAGTTTAACAAATGGTGATGCTGTTATATAGCACTTTTCTTAGTGACAGACCAACACAAGTCTGTACAGACCAAGTAACTATGGAGAATTAGGGAAAAAGTCTTTAAAGAAGAAAAATGTCCACCGTTCATCTGTGTTCAAAAATTAGGAAAAAGAGTCAGTTAAAAAAGAAAAATGTCCATTGTTCATTGGTGTTCCGACTATGGGCTATGACCATGGTGGAAATCAGATACTGGTAATGAGAGAGATTTTCTAATCATCTGCTAAACTGGTGATTTTATTTTGTCTGAGCAATTCCTAGATTATATGTTGCTACTATCCATAAATTCCACCCATCCATCCATTGTCTGAATTGCATTTCCATTTTTGGGACATGGGAAGTACGGCCAGCACGGGGAGAACGTGCAAACTCTACACTGAAAGGCATCGGCCGGGTCGCAAACTCGAGTCGAACTGTGTTGTCCTCACTGTGGTGGAAGCTAAACCTGTTCACTGTTCCACCTTGACTCAATTACTTGGGAAATCGTTTCTAACTAGACAATCACTGCGTACAATTATATAATGCAAAATGTCCAATTATTCAAATTGAGCTCCGTTTCAAAAAGTCGAATGACAACACCACCAACAACAACAACAACAGGAGTTTAATATAAAGACCAATTGAAACAAAAGTCATAATTTCAACTTCAGCTTTTTGCGTAGGCGAAAAAGGTAGGTGTAGGTAGGCGTAAAAACTATGCTGATACAATCTGCTTGACTGGATTAAATTATTTCAATATCGATTTATTATTTAAACTACTTTTTAATTTCTGTGTCACATGGGGCTGATGCCTGATACACACTGTCAGTTCTAAAAAATGCAGTTTTTGAAAAGAATTGTCCTACACACATCCTGGATTGGTGGCCAACCAAAACACTGAGTGTGACACACACGTCCACACTCTCACTCACACATCTGGGCAGTTTTTCAGGATGAAACCGGAGACCCGGAACATCCCATACATTATATTAACCTTATAATAAACCTAATAAAAAACACTATGAAGAAAATGGGAAAAAGTAATTGATATAGGATGCTGCCCTGCTTAATTCTTTACTCTTTATGCTCACAATTATTATTTGTTCACAATACTATGCTACTTCACGATTTTAATCGATCAGTCCTATAACATTCTCACTTACACCCCCTCCCCCTCCCACACTCACTCTCTCTTTGGCTAAATATTCCCAAAATGGCGACGACTTGAAATGACTATACAGTATAACCATAAAACAAGTTCGAAACGCATCAGTATAAGTCTGAAAATCAAATACCAAATATTGACATATCTAGCAAACAAACAGAGTGTATTTGTCTTATTACTGAGGGTAATGTCCTAACGTATATTTACGCTTTTAGCGGCTCTTAAAACGCGCATGGCCTACACAGCTCGTGCGTCAAACGTGACAGGAAAATCTGGAATTAACACCTCACAAGTATATACTGGTATGACTTTTAGGACTAAATTTAATTTCAAATCACATGTCATGGAACCTTAAACCTTTTTATCAATATTATTCCGATTTATGCCGACGTCCTTCAGTCTTCGCTTGACGTGATGAAACTGCGCGGATTAGTATAAAAGGCTCAACTCACCTGCATGGAATCCGCGCTGATAATCTCTCCCTGGTAGCGTTTCCCAATCTCGATCGCCAATTTAGATTTGCCAGTTCCAGTGGAGCCTAAAATCACCACCACAGATGGACCAAAGCCTTTCCTGAGTGCACGATGCATGCTGAGACTGGCGGCAGCCATGACAGTGACGGCGATGACGCGACACTGCGCATGCGCACTGGTTATGCAGTAGGCGGAGTCTGTATCCACACTCCTAAAATCAGTTTCCATAGCAACACGATTCAACGGCTCTGTTCTGAAAGATAAACGACATTTGATTCAGAAACAGAGCAAAAGCTTTGCAATGCAGGGTGAGTGTTTGGAAAGCAATACACACTTGTCGCGCGGGTAAAATTGTTTTGCCGAAAAGACACAGAAACTGCAGTTTGGTCTCGTTTCAGCCCCTTCACCATGGCAACAAGCATCTTATGCCATGGCATAGAATCCTCAGTTGCCATAGTGAAGGAGGCCTGAGGTGGCACCTATTACCAGATCTAGATGATGAAACGATCAAATCCAGTTCACACTCACTCATGAAGTGAAAAATTCATCATCAATTTTCATTTTTGATATATTTTTAGCAAGACTAACATTAGTACTGTCGCTTAGTACAAGACACAAAACCTAAAGAAAAACGATTGATATCTTCTATGTCAGTCAGTCAGTCATCTTCTACCGCTTCATCCTTTACAGGGTCGCGGGGAGCTGGCGCCTATCTCAGCGTTTTAGGGCCGGAGTAACGGAGTAACTCTGAATTATTTATTTTACAAATTATTTTACAATAATATTTAGTATTATTAAATGTTTTTTATTAAAAGCTTATTTTAACATTTTTTTCTTTTTTTTATATACTATTGTTCTATTATATTTTATTATACTGCTTCCAAAGCGATGTAATAAAATTTACAATTGATCATATTCAGGAAGTTAATTCAGTTCTCTGAATATTGAAAAAAAAAAAAAACTATGAAAATTATATAAAAATCTATCATAAAAATGTATTATAGTTATTTGAATTATCGTTTTTTCCCTCAAATGACACTGTTGGGTTATTTTTTAAACAATTATAATCAATTATTACAGGAGAAACAAATCTTTGAAATATTAAGGCAGAATTTGATAAACTTTTTTTTAATAATAATAATAATTGAACCTTTATTAGTCCCTCATGGGGGCGCCCGGGGGGCATGTGGGGTTCAGTGTCTTGCCCAAGTCCAAATACACTGCTACATTTTAACAAAAGACACACAAAAATTATTTGAACTGTATTTATTGAACAAATGTGAGTTAACGCTTATGAGGTACAGAACAAAAGTGCTTCGAAAATGCTGCCCACCAGTTTCTCACAGCATGAATTCGTACAGGAAACATAAAATAAAAAAAAATAAAAAAAACAATAGGCTGGTATTTTTATTATAGCTTGTATGGCATGTGCAAGCCAGTGTAAAAAACAAAAACAGATGACATCACAACATTCTGCCATTACAGTTTTTTAACTGAATTATCCTTTCATGAACACATGACGATTATTCAATGAAATAATTGCATTATTGGGCAGATTAGAATATGGGCCACATGAAGAGTTTGCCAACAGCGTACTTTACATTCAAAAATGAAGCCGAACAATCACTCAAGGAGATCGGTAAGAAAATATAATTAGTACAAAACTCTCTCAGCAGATTTGTTTTTTCTGCCACAACACAAATATGATAAAGTAAAAAGCAGGACATCGGGGAAGAGGCAGTAAAAACAGGATAAAGTGTCAAGTGATGGAAAAGAAAACGATGACAGTGTCATTTTATTTCACTTTTCATTTTTTTTAACAAAAATAGAATATTTGAAATACTTTATAAGGAAGGCAGCGGCGCCAACAGAGTTGTAAGACAAATGACGGGAAAATAGAAAATAAAGTCTATTGACAGTGCTGATTTTCATCTTCAAACGCAAAGTATGTACTTATTTTACACGTCGTCCTGTACATCAACTCTGACAGACGTTTCCGAAGAACAGGGTGTGTTTTCTACGAGGCTGTGCTGGACGTGGCCCTGAAGCTTCTTTAGAAGAACAACACACACAAAGAACGAAACGAACGAACTAAAGGGTTGAACGAACAGGAAGGTCAGTGATGTCACGTCCTGTTTTAAACGCTCGTGGTCATGCTTTGCTCGAAGCACAATCGTGTAACAAAGCACAACGGAACAGAAGACCCCCTCTTATGAAAAAAAAAGCCAATTTTCATGCTTATAAATGCTACATTTCAAATATGGCCTAATTTCACATGCATTGAAATAACACCGGGCCAAAATACCCCCCCTCCCCCCCCAGGAGTAAACTTGATCATTTGTTTAAACCTTTAAACACAAGGCCTCTTTGGAAAAACAGCTTGTACGGACCCCCACAAAAAGACAAGGCAGCCTCCCCCCCTTGTTGCATAAAAAAAAAATGTGCAAAGAACAAACAAAATAACTGAAAGTTCAACTGAACTCCATTTGAACAACCCTCGTTTGAACTGAAGCTGGTCAGAAAGATGACTAGAGCTAGGGAACAGACGTGAAGCTTCTCGCACGCTTCAGGTCAGCCAGTCTGCGCAGTAACTGCTGCTGTCGGCTTTTTTGCTGCTTCTTTTCTTGAACTTTCAGCCTGTCGTTGACATGAAGTGTTGCCAGGTACTCCACCGCCTTGGTCAAGATGACAACTTTAGGAGTTTTTGGACAATCGACCAGGCTGGGAATCTCATCCCTTAGAGCCAGGAAGCGCGAGCGCAGGTCGTTCCGCCTCTTCCGCTCCAAGAAGTTGTGCGTCTTGCGCTTATCCGTGTCCTCGCAGTCGGAGCTCTGGGGACTGGAGGGTTGGGATCTGGGGTGGTAAGAGGAGTGTGTGGGAGATGCTGCGGTGCTCTGAGAAAGGCTTGGGACTGGAGAAGGCAACGAGGCTTTTCGTTCGAGAGTGTGGGGTGTGGCGGTCAGTCCCGGCTGCGGGGGGTCTGGTCTGATCTTCTTTCGAGGGGACTCCTCTTCCGGAAAGCTGTCAGGTGAGCGGGCGGCATAGTTGTGCTGCTGTTCGTGTATGGAAATGTGGAACCTTTTCATGCAGGGCTCATAAGGGTCCGCTCGGACCGTGATGGTGACGGGTTTGCGGCTGTTCACAAAACGGGACTTCTGCTTGTGTTCCACCGTCACAACATCGATCTCCTCCTCGTCATCGTCAGCATCATCATCTGTAAAAACACACACATGAAGCACCAGCAAATAAAAGGATGAATGAGAATGATGAAATTATGTCCACGGGAGAGATAAATCCATTCCATGGCTTATTACGGCAAAAACAAACCACCACTTGTTGATAAAATTATCTCTTGATAAGGGACTGGTTTTAGAAAAGTCTTGATGTTGTGATCTTCATTTTGCACTTAAAGAAATTCTGTATGCGCAGAATTGGCAACATTTCGAGAAATTTAGTCGGAAACTCTGCTCACACACACACACACACAGATTCGGTGAAATGTGTGTTTTGCATGTTACGCATCGCATGTAACGCAATCAAAACAATTTCCCCTTTGTCGATCTTGGATACGGTCCAAACAATGAACATTCCGCGCATATTTGTTGACATCCAAACGAAACGCCAGCCTTAATTTCGCAACAATGCACTTTTTGTTAAAGCCAACCCCTGTGACGTCTCCTTCAACCCAGAGTTTATCATCAATTACTGGTGGCACAAATCACAAGCCGCCGCTGCCGGATGCTATTCAAGTCTCACCCCGCGACAGATGTGAAGAGCAGTGCGCGTGCGCATGCGCTTACCGGAGGAGTCGGAGCGAGATTCGGACCCCGAAGACACTTGCTTTTTGCAGCTGCTGATCAGAGGGAAGGTGAGGACAGCTGTTGGATCCACGCAATCTGTCGCCAGGCTGCTGAGAGCCGGCGGATCCGCCACCGGGACGCCCTGCGCTTTGCCCGGGAGCTTCGACTGCGCCGAGAAGGACAAGCGCTCGTTCACCACTTTCTCCAGATGTTTGCTGGCGGAGAAACTGCTCCACATACAGTCCCGAATGATGATCGAGCTCAAGTTCTCCAACGTCTCTTCTGTAGTGAGTTTGCACAGACCCTCCTGGTCCTCGTCCTGCCCCAGGAACTGGGACACCCACTCCAGCCGGTCCCCGGGAGACGAGCCGCCACCCTCCGGCGTCCTGACAGGCGACATGGGCGGGGTTGGCACGAGCTCGAATTTCTTCCACATGTCCTCGCTCGGAGCGCTCGATTTAAAGAAGTCTTCGTCCATGTTGTGGTCATCGTAGAAATAATGCTGGTACTGGTCGTCGTACTCCATCTCCCACCTCTTACTCCGGGATGCGGTGGCGCTGATTCCGGGCATTCGGGTTTTCATCAGTGATCACGAGCTGGTTGAATAAGAAACAACATTTGATCAGATCATGACAATAACATCAAATAATCTTTCTCTCTAACAACTGCGACGTTCATTGACGCTTTCAGTTCTATTACAACTAGAGAGAAAAAAGTACATTGCACGTTGAGAAAAAAATCGTGACGTTGCGTGAACTTTTACTTGCGCTGCAAAAGCCTCGAAGTTTCACGAAATGCTTGTATTACGTAACTCTACGATCAAAATCGCACGGGCAACGTTTGTTTGCAAAAAGAGACCGTGTCGTTGTGCAAAAGTCTTACCGTAGAAAAAGTGCTGAGATTCGACAAGTCGCATGTCATTTAGCGGTGAAAGCGACGTGATGCAATTCACCGGCGATTTAAGCGAAAGACCTTCATGTTGTTAAGTCAGAATTGAATTGTGTTGAACAGTCCAGCCCCGTACTCGGTTTTTCAGGTGTGGTTGGTTTAATCCGATTAAAGTGTGACTATCTGCTGTCCCGTTCTTTGGGGGAAACTTCGCTCGGCTCCGTGCGCGTCGCAGCGTGTGATCCGGACAGGAACCTTTTCAAGGCGCATCCCGCGCTCACTACAGACACCTGAACCTAGTAGCGCACTATATTATCCAGGCAAAGTACTATGAAGATTTGCATAGTGGGCGGGTAGAGCCGTCTTAGTCACGCCCACGTCTTAAAGAGACAGACTCCTCAGGTCTTGTGTTTGTTGATTTAGTGCTTGAGGCTCTCTCTCTCTCTCTCTCTCTCTCTCTCTCTCGCGGATCTCTCTCGCGACTCTCTCTCTCTCTCTCTCTCTCACGTGCATTTATATCATAGTGGGGTCCCATCCTTGTCTTACATACAAAAATGCGTTCCCTTTCTCCTCACTGTAACCCGAACCATCAAAATATTCCTCCTTCCCCACCCCCTTTACTCTTTAACAAAACTCAGTTATACCTGCTGCCCTAAAAACCCATCTTGACACTCAGATATTCAAAGTTGTGGGGCCCTAGACAAAGACCCCACAAGTGCCCATAGATAACACTTTGTGTTAAAATCTAGCATACTGGCCCAACTTTGTGCTAATCACAGGAACACACACACACACACACACGCGTGCAAGCACAAGCACTACAAACGTACCAGTTTCATCATAACCCAAGGATACAATAACAATAAAGGCATTGTAGTCTATTCTATTCTAAAATATTTTATTCACACACAAACACACCACAAAATAATAACTAAAATGTGTTTTTATAAACATTAGCTTAAACTTTAAAGTTAAGCACAGTTTATTACTGTGAAGGAAAAGATAAAGAGTACATTTTCCATAAACACCACTTATTCAGTCTCACACACACACACCCACACACACAAACAAACAAACAAATGTAACTAAGCCACAGATATACAAAGCAACCACAACTGAAATGTGTTATTTTAATCTAGAAATATTTTTATAAACATTAGTTCAAACTGTAAGGTAAACAACAGCTCATTACTGTAAAGCACACAAAGCTTTTCATTTTCCATAACACGAATATTCATTAATTCACTTATTCACTCAGATAATTGTTCATTCATTGAGGAATTAGTTATCTCTTTAATCATGTATTCGCTCAAGATCTCTAGTATGTGTCAAATCAAAGACTTTGCTTAGCGGCTGTCTTTTATTTACAGCTAAGTGTAAACCTTGGCCTCAAACAAAGAACCTTCCAGCACCACTGACATATTTTGCCTGGAGGAGAGCATCCCGCTTTTAAGACGTTTTATGATCTTGCTTTACTGCTTTTGACATGAAACATCTTAATGCAGCGGATGACTTTCTAAACGGAACTATTGTGTGAGAAATAGAAACATATCAACTGGTTGCGGTCAGTCGACTTTACGCTCTATCACTGGCTGACATTTTGAGGACGGCTCAATGTCTCCGATTAGCTTTTACAGATTCTAAAGGCCAATGAGAAGCTGCGTGATTTTGCATATGATGCCATTTCACCTCAGTAACTGGACAGAAAAGCCGCTGTAGATCCTTACCTGCGCTGATCTCTTTATTGCGGCCTGCAGATCTTCGATGCCAGTACAGCATTTGCAGTGAGCTCCTGCCAGGAGAAATGTTTGAAAATGTTTGAAAAGCACAATTTTGGCAGCGTTGCATAGAGACAGACATTCTCTGTTTGTTGCTTTCTTTGGTGCCAAAGAGATCTTCTTGTTGCTGCACGGAAACCATGGAAACAATAAACAAAAGCACAGTCTCTATATTTTGTATATGAGAAGTGTTAGCTCCACCCTCATATGATGTAATTGTATCCTCATCTTTTTTCAACCACTTTTTCTATTTCTGGAGCCAATCTCAACTGGGCATGAAACTGGACACAACCTGGATTGGAGGCCAACCAATCACAAAGCAGGACTTCATGTTTGTGCTAAAACCCATTGAGAATTTTCCAGTTCAAATTATCTTTCTTCAAATTCAATTTCTTATACCGTGGGAGGAAACTGAACACAGAAATTAAACGATTGTAAAAATGATTGCAAACGGGTCCTTTTTCTGTAAGGCAACCGCGCTGCCCGTCATATAGAGAAATTCTGTGAGATGTAGCATGTGTAAAATTAATATATTACTCGACCATCATCCATAGTATGTAATGTAGTCTATCAATTAGATATACCATATAATGATATACATTATTACGTTACAATATTACCTGATTATTTCAGGTCATCAGTTTCACAAAAAAAAAGAAAAAAAACAAGAATCCCCTGAGTTGTCCCATTAAATTCATTAATGTCCTTATAAAAATGCACAGAATAAGAAAAACAACAATTAAAACAATCTAATATATGTGTTACTTACTTTATGAATTAGGTAGGAATATTCATAATAGAAAAGACATATCTTGTTTGGATGCAAGTGTTAATGTTTACTTTTAAGTGAATGTTTGAAGCCTATTTATATATTTTCTAAAATATACACAGTAGTTGCAAATCCTAAATTAAAAAATTGTTAAACCTAAAGTTGAAAATGTCCATATAATTGTATACAACTGTCAATCCTAAAGTTGAAAATGTCCAGTAAAGAACATTTAAAACAACTAAACATTTGCATAAAATGTGCACTAATGTGTGTTTGGACATGTTTCTGTTGCACATATTTAAAGAGAATGATGTCACCACACTTGGGTGCATCTCATCAATGTTTAAAGAGGTCTGGGCCGAGAAGTTTTGTCCAGTTCACACTATTGACCAGCAGTGATGGATGTGGGGTGGGGGGGTGGGGTGGGCTTTGATTGATAGATGTCCATTAATTGTGCAGGGTGCGGGACTGCATTCTCATCAGACGCGGCCCTGGGAGAAGGCTGGATGACGGCCTTCGTGGTACAGCCTGTACTTGTTGCAAACTGCACCTTGGCGCCAGAAACTGGGTGTGAGAGACTGAAAAAGAGCGAGAGGAGGATAGGGCGAGAGAAAGTGAGAGGGAGGAGGAGAGAGAGAGAGAGAAGGAGAGAGTGTGTACGAGAGAGGGAGAGAGAGAGAGAGATAGTGTAAGAGAGAGGGACAGAGAGATGCAGGATGAGAGTAAAAGAGAGAAAGTTGGATAGAGAGATGGATAGAGAGACAAACAAATAGAGAAAAAGAGAGAGAGATGGTGAATTTCACAACATCAACAACCAGAGTTGATTTCATAATCAGTATTTGGCCTTGAGTGAAACACAGATTGATTCGAGCAGACGAGCGAATGGCGTCTTGTATATAAAACGTGACAATTTTCTCAGTTGAGCAAGAAAAAAAAACTGGCGAAATATTCGAAGCCCTCTGCTCGCCGATGCATCGCCAAAGACAGAATTGTTAGAGAGAAAACGTCAGTGGTTTCAAACACACATTTTTGAAATACAATGTTTATTCTATTTTTTCTTTCGATTAATGATTTTCTGTTTTTGTCAATTTTTTCTGCGTTTATCTAAATACATATATGCATAAATTTGTTTTCTTAAAGCTTAAATTTAAAGATTGTTAATGTTCATAATTTTTACAGCATGCATATATGCACATTTCTTTTACATAAACTATAATTGTAATTTTATTTGTTGAGACCTTTTAAAATCAGAGCTTGGCTTTTAAAATAAAATTTGGCTTTACAGACAAATAGTTAATGTTATTTATTCTCTTAATATTTTAATTTAATTAAGTAGTTTAATATTGTTATTTGAGGAACAAATTACTTCTTTTCAAAGAACAATATATACATATAAAGTATATACAAGTCATAGTATAATGTTTTTAATGTGATAATATGAGATAATAAAGAACAGATTTGATTCATTTATTTCAAATGCTTTTAACATTTGACTTGTTTTACCATTTACTTTGCATATTTTTACACTTAAAATCCAAACATTTCAATGTTGACTGCAATTTATAGTATGTACTTTATAGCAGTTTATATTTTATAGCATATTATTGTCCTCAAAGATAGTCTGGGTGAAACTTTGTTGACTTTTACATCTGTAAATAGTTCTCTGAACACCAAACCGTCTGTGGATAATCTGTAACTAATGAACTTTAGGACAAAAAAGGTCAAGAATAGCTTTTAAGTGGTTGAATTACAGAAATAAATCCCTTCACAATCCCCCCAGAATACTTCAATCCGTTGCTGCTGGTCACTACATTCTTCACTACAATCTTGAGATCTTCAGGTCTGCCGTTCTTCTGATCACCAACCCTCCCGTTCCCAACACTGATTCCGACCAAGCTAATTTGCATACAGATTACCGAGGCAGAACAGAACATGGCCGAATGAAGAATTTTGGAGGGAAAGATTGATGGTAATCTCATCCTCCTGACCGCTGCCTCAGCATTCCTGGAAATCTTTAAACGAACGATCACCTTGATGGTTTGATGCCATCAGGCCATTCGGATAATTTGCTTAACAAACACTCGAATGACAAATGTTTGAATCACCGTAGAAAACCAGCAATTTTTACCGTTCAATTTGCGTATTAGTGAAACCAAAGGCCCGTGTCTGCTTTAAAATCAACAAGAAACAATCTGCTCACCAAGTTCCATTCCAGATTAGGAAACATTTACATATGCAAATTTGTCACAATCCAAACAATTTCTCTTGCAAATTTGAACGTTTGCATACTAGTTTTGAGTTCATACAGTTAAACTCATTTGTCCTTCAATAAGCGGATGAGAAGACGATCTGCGGCCTGTGGCGACGTGGCCGTATATCACCACCAGCAGCCGATTCTCCAGCGGGTCCCTGAGACCCTACATGACCTGGGGACACATCAGCAAAGGAATTTTGATGGTTACGCATCTGCTAGTAAAACCACGTTATCTATTGTGACTGATTGGACCATGTGATGGATGGATGAATGGCTGGTGTCTGTCCTAACTGTATTTATCTTATATCCAATGGATATAAAACATGTTTTTTTCCTACATTTAAAAAAAAATTGTGTCTTTCTCATATGTTTTACATTTTGACACTTTGTTGACGTCTTCTGTTTGCACAATGCCCATTTAAAAAACTTTGATTGTTTATTTATGGTTGCGTTTTTTACACGTGTATAAACTATATATTTGTATTTTATGCCTATTTATTTATTGCCTATTTTTTACTGATATTTATATATTCATTAGTAACTTTAGTGTTGTCCATGTCACCAAGAGCTCATCCAATTTCATTGCAAACTTGTGAATTTAGTAAACATTATATAATTGTTACAAAGACAATATTTTTTTTTACAAGATTCTATATTCTATTCTATAACAATACATTTTTATTAAAGATATAAAGAACTCTATATATGGTGCTTTGTTCATAGTATGACATTTAAAGAATCTAAGATAACAATTAAAGAAACGCTAGATTAAAAATAAATGTGCTTGTTTATTTTGTGATTTGTGCCAATTTGACATTTTACTACCTTTTTTAAACTGTAAAGTGAGTTTGTTAATGACGCTCTTTCAACTTAAATACCGACATTCCTTGCAAGAGTTTAACTTTTACACAATACTGCATAATTAGAATACGAATACTCGAAAGGAAGTTCAGCAGAAGTAAATTAAGTTCTTCAGTTTCTTAACTCCAAGACCACAAACACTGAAGGTAAAATCCATTTAATTCTTTTGTCTTTATTTATTGAGCTCTACGGGCTTTGAATGTGAATGGCTCCTTCCCTAGTTTTGCTCTTTAATGGAGTTTGAGATGGTTCTGATTGTCATGCGACAGGAGCACAGCTGGGCCTAAGAAAACCATCTGACCTTCTTCTGAGCTCACAGAAGGAAGACACAACTGCTAAGTTGCAAAAGATTCAGTTCTTTGGCGGAAAAGTCAATACCTGCATGCTTAGATTTGCATGTGTTTGGTTTTTAAGATTTCGGAGCGACAAATAAAGCACAATTCTTTCTAAACCACATTTAAAACGCTTTTCAATATAGAGATGTTAATGAGAGTATAATAGGTAAATACCTTAAGCACAAACACACACACACACACACACACACACACACACACACACACACACACACGGCGTAAGTTCCAACATGCATATTTAATTTTAAATGTTTGATGACCAGAAAGACAGACAGATAGACAGACAGATGTATGTAAAAAGAAGTAAAAAGCTAAGAAATAAAGACAGATAGACAGAGAGACAGAAAGAAAGAAAGAGAGAAAGAAAGAAATGGTGGCAAAGAGAGAAAAAAAAAGAAACAAGACAATAAACGCAAAGAAAGAACGTCAGACAAACGGTAAGAAAGAAAAAGTGACAGACGCACTGAAAAAAGAAAGATACATTCAAACAAACAAACAAACAAACAAACAAACAAACACAAGCGAAAACATGAATTGCCTAAAAGGAAGATAGACTAAAGAGACAGACAAACAGACACTGAAATAGACAGAGTTAGTAGGTAGACAAACAAACAAACACAAATGAAATAATGAATACATGTGTGATACATGTACATATATTGTTATTTGTTTCTTTAGTTTCAGGCCACTGTTTCTTTATTGTTTATTTATTTATTTATTATTATTATTATTATTATTATTATTATTATTATTATTATTATTATTATTATCATGTTAATATATGTAAAAGAGGGAAAAGAGGGAGTTGCACCATATTCAATTCCTTGTTGTCATTGCAACTTGGCCAATAAAAATTTCCGATTTCTGAATTGCCTAAAAAAATAGACAGACAGACAGACACAATAGATGGAGACAGAAAGACATGGTGGCAGACAGAAAAAAGAAAAAAATCAGGTAACAAATATTTGAAAACAACAAAAGTATTGCTCACAAAGAACAACAGACACACAGAAAAAAAGAAGCATATTGTGTAAAAGACAGACAGACGGACAGACCGACCTGGAGTGAAACTGTTCAGAAACGTGAAAACTCTCCATCATTCCTTAACACGCACTTAACACCCTCAGAACATGGATGGTGATGTTGTGGGGATGTTCTCCCGAGAGGAAGAAGCTCCTCTTGAAAAGCTCGGTCTCCTTGTGAAGCTGTCACGCTCCGTGATGCTCTACGCATTGTGCCGGAGCTCATCTTTTGTGCGGGTCGGCGGTGGGAAACACCCCTCAATCTGTTGCCCTTATCTGAAATTCATGACGGCCTGAGAGAATGACCAGCCCTTTGGCCTTCACCGTCCCTGCTTCATTCACAATGCTTAACACTGCCTTTCCCAGGTTAACTGCAGCTCACACCAGCAGCCACCCTGTCCTTTGTCTGGGCCGTGGAATGGAGGGCGTCCCTCCAGTAAGAAGGCAAGCAGAGCACATTACCACATTAGCGGCCAGTCGCCCTAGAGAATTCATCCGCCTTTGAAAGCGCGGGGGGAGACGGAGGGGGTACTCCACAGGAATTCAAGACGCTCATTGATCTATCGATTCCAGAATGTTCCGTCAATAGCCTCTTGACCCACGGTGAAGCACTCAAGCCCGGACCACCTCCCCAATCCAGACCATGCCTTTCCAGGAACACAGCTACACGCCATCAATGATGCAAGACGAGTGATGTCATGCTTGTCGTGGAGCGGATCAATTGCTTTCAAAGAGGTAAAGTGGGATCAAGATTTAAAAAGAAAAAACGAAAAACTAATGGAATACGGCCTAGTGATGCTCATGTGGTTCCTGGGTGGTCTTCCGTCGGTCTTCATGATTCATGCTTCTTATCATTCTCTGAATTAAAGAGAAATATGCGGACATCATTTTACAGCAAATACCGTTTTTTTTTTTTTTTTGACAAATGATCAGCAGATTCGTGTTTTTGTCAGTGTGGTGTTCAGCAGAACAGCTCCACCATCCATTCATCTCCAGCAGCTCTTCACTCATGTTTAATCAATGTTCTCTAATAAGCGCTGATAAATCACTGAGCTGCTGGATTATGATTTAATCTGGTTCAATATTGCTCACCCATTATAGTGCAAAATTGGCGCCAAGAGGTAAATGATGCAGACATGCAGATGGATAGATAGATAGATAGATAGACAGACAGACAGACAGACAGATAGATAGATAAGGATAAGGGATACAAGTACAAGTACACAACAGTACAATACAGAATCTGAGAATAATTACAAGAAATTACACATTATTGAAACAATAAAAGTTTCATATAACAAGAAAAACAACAAAACACATGTCAGTATTTCTGAGAGCGACTGAACTGGTTCTAACGATTCTTTTCTTGTTTAAATAAAAAACATTACTATTATAAAATATTAAACTAATAAATTATTTTATATAATTACTAGTAATTTAATTAATTACAAATTGATATTATTTTAATAATAAATAAAAATTTAACTGCAAATATTCTGAATAATGGATATTTTTTTTAATTATAGAAGAAACTAGATAACAGAAGTCTGGAAAGGCCAACAGGAGACTCCAGACTCATCAGGTCCTTGTCCTGACAGATGGGACGGTCACTGGGATCCACCAGCCCCTCTGACAACAGCATGATGGACCTCTGAATTAGACCCTTGGGAACCTCTTGTTCCAGGCTGAGGACTGTCAATGAATGTGATTGATCCTCCTGAAACATTCCACACACACACACACACGCACACACACACACACACACACACACACACACACACACACACACACACACACACACACACACACACGGACACCCGTGTTTCCCTGCGAGACTTCCCTTCCCTTCCCCTCTGCCACAAGCCCGGAGCCCCGGTGCCGTGATCCAGCCGCTGGTGCAGAACAAGCGGGTTCCAGACCTCAGCCACGGGCTCTGAGCGTCATCTGCTCCCGCACGCGACTGCGCCGCTGCTCGGCCGTCAACGGACCCGTGATTGAAAACAATCAGATTAGTGCCAATAATATGACGGGACTCGACTGCGTCTCGTGTAAAGAGTGGCTGAGTAAAAGTACGAATACCTTACTATAAAAATGACTCCAAAGACTCGAGTAAAAGACGTAAAATACCCAATTTAAGTATTTAACTCGTGCTGTAGACAAAAAAACAAACAAACAAAAAATATGGAAAAACAAGAGACTCGTATATGGTTCTATTTCCTAATGTAGAAATTAAATTTAACACCACAATGTTTCAAAATGGCAGAACAAAAGAAGTGAGTCTCAGTCAAATGTGCAAAAAAGTGCAAGCGCATAAATAGCATCCAGTACCTTCAGCATCCTGCAGATGGCGATATCGCTTCATCCGCCCATAAATTAAGTAACAGATGCCAGAAAGTAACAGATTTGTTGCGAGCAATCACAATGTAACGAGAATCGGTAGGTGTCCGTTCAAATGTAGTGGAGTAAATAGTATAATTATTTAATAAGAGTAAAAGTTATAAGAGTAAAAGTTGCATATAATATTGATACTCAGCACAAGTACAAAGTAGCCAAAACACTAAGTAAAGTAACTTTTACACAAGTACTTTACACCACTGCAGACCAGGCCTAGGGGTCTCTCTGGGGGCCGCTGTAAGTGGATGTCGGGGGCTTCAGACAGCCGGACCGGCTCATCTGTCTGTCGGCTTCTCTTCAAAGTGATCCAGCTTGATCCAGGAGCTGCTCGGGTTGTGAAGTCTGCATTGGCCATCCATTGCACGCCTGTGTCAACATTTATGCAACTCGTCCTTTAGTTACAGGATGAAAGGAGGATGAAACACAGTTCAGTCTCAGGTCTTGTATGTTACACACCATTATTAATATGGGCTAAAAGACTAAAACTTGAGGTCAAATTACAGACATGGAAATATATTAGAATGGATGGATAGTCATGTTTTATTATGATCTGCAATGTTTTGTCTGTATTTTACCTACATTTGTGTGTGTGTTTGTGTGTGTGTGTGTGTGTGTGTGTGTGTGTGTGTGTGTGTTTGTGTAGTGATTCATGCTTGTTGATAACTGTGCCGTTACTTAAAGCCGAACACTGTTGCGTAGTAACTGTAATTGTTTCTGCTCCTTTGCCGCCACCTGCTGGTCATTTTCTTCCACTGTCACTTTCTTCAGTACTCAGGATGTGAAAAGTGTATTTCAAAGTCAAGTCAAGTCCAAGCGTTTTATTGTCATGTTTGTCAGATTGTTCTGCACAATGAAACTCTTACTCTGCCTTTCTTACATTGAGTGCCAGTGGTAAGAAAGGTGAGTATAGTGCATAGTGTAAGTATAGTGATTTTACTCTATCACTATACTTGTGATAACTACAATAAATACACAGAAGAGTACAGTATATAATAGATAAATACAGTGCAAAAGAAACAGAATGTGTATTTAAGTACAGTGTGTTGTGCAAAAGGTGCAACGATATTTATTTTGTCAGACATGCTCCATTTACGTCTCAAAAAAAAAGAAGTCACAATTTTGAAACAACATTTTATATTAAATTAAGGTGTCAAGATCCAAAAATCAAGTCAAGATGTATTTAAGATGTATTTATTTATTTTTTGTTTTTTTTTTTTGTGTTCAATGTTGCTGATAATATTGATTTTTAATATCCCCACATACATGTTGACCTTTTAGACAGTATAGCCTAGTACGACCAATCGGAATAACACACAACTTTAAACGTTCTTTTGTTTTGCACTAGGTATACCTAGTGGCCAAAAGATCGTTTGTTTTACACACGTCAATATCTAAAAATGAACTATGTTCACCAGCGCGACTATTGTATTGTTCGACTCAACTTTTCTGGCCTTTTTAAAAAGTAACTTACCTAATTTACTTCTTTATTATTAGGTCTAATAACAGCGTGTGTGCGTTTTCCGTTATGCTTTGTTCATGTAATACCTGCAAAACACACTAGATGGTAGCAAATCCTAATTCTCAGCAGGTCACATTAAACACCCCGCCGCACACACACACACACACACACACACACACACACACACACACACACACACACACACACACACACACACACACACACACACACACACACACACACACTCACACTGCCAATGAGATTGATAGAAAAAAAAATAATTCCTTAAACATCGAAATTATAAATAGAAAGTATAAATATATTTCTGCAATGTTGCTGAACATATTTCCGCGCGTGGAGACTCATACACATATAGAAACGGTTGGTGATTGATGTGTGTGATAGTTGATTCACGTGTGCTGGCCTGGTAAATAGAGGGCGGGGTAAAGGGGAAACAGATAGTCATCTGATCAAAACTGATAACAAAGTCAAATCTACACTTGTGAAGTCAAATCTACATATATATTTATTAGCAGTCCTGAACTAATATTGTTTGCTTCTGCAATATTATGTAATAATTACCTATATACTAATTTTTATTGCCTTGATTATCTTTTATTAATACATTTTTAATGTTTATTTAATTTAAATCACATGCGGGAACCAAACTTTGGTACATCCAATCACGCTCTCTAAAATGTCATTCTGATCAATAGTATTTTTGTAATCATGTCTATGTAACTGTAGGCATATTATTAAGTAGTTATTTAGTTGCATTTATATAATATACAATATAATACACACATAAGTGTATATATTAGTACCGTATATACAGTAAAATAGTATTTTATACCATATTTAAATTGTATATATTTATATACATGGTGTGTGTGCAGACACACAGCTCTATATAAAGTGCGGACACGACTTTCCCTGCATTAGAAGACAATAAAATGCAGGCCAGTGTTTTAAATGTCCTGACACCTGTAAAGAGAGTCAGGGTGGAAAATTCATGACGCCAGCACCGAGCTTCTCTGAATGTTGATGGCAGCTCCCAGTTAAAATAGCCGGGAAAGTGTCAACCGGACACTGAGTAATGGTCATATCCAGCGTCATAATTCCAAATAAAGAGTTTGGATCTGTTCCCAAAACAAGGAGGGAAATGCCATGTCTAATGCTATGGACAGTACATACTGTTTGATCTGCGGCTTTAGAACGGAAATGCCTATAATTTGTCAATAATTGTCACTAATAGAAATAAAATTCCCAAAAATTATTCAATACAAAACAAAATCCAGTAGTCAACTATTGTCAAACATAATAAGAAAGTATTAAAAAAAATAATTTATTCATTAAATTATTTCAATATTTTAATACCAGAGATGTCTCAATGACAGGATTGCCTGATCAATATAAAATTGTGTCATAATTAGCCAATTAGTTAATTAGATATTGGTAGATAAAAAGCCAATTACTAATCTGATACTATAATCTCACACACACACACACACACACACACACACACACACACACACACACACACACACACACACACACACACACACACACACACACACAAATACTCTTACTCTATCACTTTTCAAACACATTAACTTTTTTTTCTCTCTATTAAATATTTTGATTTTTTAAATATTTTATTAATTGAAATATTTCAATATTTGAATACCAGTGGTGCCTCAATGACACAGTTGCCTGATCAATATCAATTCAAGTCGTAATTAGCCAATTAGTTAATTAGATAATATTAGATAATAAGACAATTATCAATCTGATACTATATTCTCACACAGACAAACACACATAACACAAATACTCACTCTTACTCTCTCACTTTTTAAACACACTCACTTTTTCCTCTCTCTCCCACCCACATACACACACAAACACATGTACACACAGTTGCACACAGACACACAAACAGTCTCACATACAGACATACACACACACACACACACACGCACACACACACACACACACACACACACACACACACACACCATAAAAAAAAACTAGAAAATTTGAGAATGAGAAGAAGAAACTAATGATTAAATAATACTAATAATATCAATATAAATAAACCAATTTTTTCAAAATCTCACACAAAAAAAACATCAACGTCTGAATGTATGTTTTATTGATTTATAAAACAAATCATTTCACACAGATGGCTTTGCAAACAGGATTTCATTGCCATGAATAAAAAAAAAAAAATCAAGTTTTATTACAAAATTCTCTTTCTGGCATCGGCCTGGAAGTTATAAAGCGGCGTGAATCGTGACGTCAGTCACAGACAGTCTGAGGTCGCGTGTAAACAGAACTACCCGCCGCTCTGACCGGCCACATAGACACTTCTAACGGACTTTGGAACTATCAGCAGGTATTTTTAATTGCACGGTGTTGGTTTTTAAATATGAATAAATATGTGAGAGGCATGTGATGATGCAAAGACCAGAATTGGACCACGGAAGCTATGGAAAATGCTATATTTTTTTCACTTGGTTTGTTTTGCGAGGTTACTTTAGGTCACATGCAGTACGTATTTTAATTTCAGGTGGCCACGTGCCTCTATTATAGATCTTTGGTTTAACGTGTTTCTCTCAGACGTAAAACTCTATTTGTTGTTCAGTTTCTCTGTGTTCTGGTAACCCTGACTCGGAATGTATACACAAAAAATAAATAAATAAATAAATAAATAAAAGGACATCATGTTAGAGCAGGGGTGGCCAACCAGTCAGAAACTAAGAGCCCCTTTTTTCTGTGTTAGAGCCACAAAGAGCTGCAAAGAGCCCCATTCCTTAATCTTGTATGCACACACACACACACACACACACACACACACACACACACACACACACAGATCTCTACTCAGCCAGATTTAATGAAAATTACCACACCAACATGATAATATTAGTTATTTTTCAACAGTTAACATTTCGTGCATATGTGACTCATGTCACGTGAAAGCTCCTGAAGAGCCGCATAAAACTAGTTAAAGAGCCGCATGAGGCTCAAGAGCCACGGGTTGACCACCCCTGTGTTAGAGGAACCAGATATTTGTTTAGTCGTGACAAAGAATTTAGGAATTTATTTATTCTAAATTAAATTTATTGACTTTTTAACATTTCAATTCACGAAAATATATCGAAGTAATTCGCTGTTCTATGAGTTATTAATCTAGTTTTATAGGATATGCTTATGGTCTTGAGACGAAAAAAGATATACGGTACTTCTTTCGACGTAAATTGTGCAGTTTCACTTAATTGCAGATTTTCTTCAAATTTTTGCAGCTTCTTTATTTCCGGAATTTCCCCCGTTTATTCCGGATTTATATTCGGCGTACAGCGTGACATCCATCTTTTCTCACCCTCAACCTTCTGGGTTTTTTTTAACTGTGGGCTTCCTTTAAAGCTTTAAAGCTTCTCTCTAAACCCCAAACCACATGAGTGTGAGAAGATGGTTTCTGTTTTAAACAATTGATGCAAAGCATTCTGGGAAAGGTTTGACTAGAAATCTCTTATACACAAGCTTTAATCGTCCTTGCTGAAAGAAAACCGACAAAACTAAGACGTCCTTTACAAAGAGTGGTGAGGAAAACAAATAAAGCAGGAACATGAAAGTTATAGCACAAGTAAATACAACTAAAAAGGTTTTGAGCAGAATACTTTTTTAATTAGCAGATGGGAACCGAGCTGAAGATCTAAAACAGAACAGGTTCAAAATAACGTTCCTATGATTCCCGACATTGACCAAGGTGCAGTGAGAAAAACTGAGTTCTTACGTCACATTAGTTTCTAAATAAATTTCAAAAGTGCACACACTGGAACCATCCATCCATCCTAGTAGGTACCACATTTCCACTTCTGGGTCACAAGGAGCTGGAGCCAATCATAAAAACTCTGGCCTGAATGTGACAAACACCGACACACACATTCACACTCTCACTCATGGTTGATGATTTTAGACAGTGGGAGGAAGACCAAGTTAGCACAAAGAGTAAAAGCACTAACATGTAAACAAGTAAATGTAAAGCACAGAAGTTCATTATGATGCAAAACAAACAAACATGTAAAAACATGAATTATTATTAAACAATTTGTTTTATACATTTAATAAATACATTTAATTATACATTTTAAATCTTGATTTTTATGCTTTAATTAAATATGTATTTATTTGTTACATGTATTTTCTTTTTACATGAAGCAACTATATTTCGGTTTCTTTGGCTTTAAGCAACTCATCATTACAATTTAACTTCACTAGTAAGTCACTAGTATGGTTTGTTAAATTGCAACACAAAAGGACATTATTGACAATATTGACGTTATATTATCAAAGTTAAGTAATTTGAGATTTACAATATGGCCACTAGGGGCCGTATCGAAACTGTGCTCCGCATTTAACCATCCAGTGAGGTTACACACACACAGTGAAGTGAACACACACCCGGAGCAGTGGCCAGTCTTAAGGCGTTGGGGGTGGGGTCATCGGACTGGGATTAATTGTGAAACCCACCGGACTGGAATTCATTGTGAAACCCACCGGACTGGGATTCGAACTCCCACCAGACTGTGATCTACCACTGGAACACAACTGCCACTATCTGATGCAACTTCATTACTGATTGATTGATTACTAAAATTGATTACTGTCCTTAGAACTCTAGATTTAAAAAAAGTATTATATTTTGTCAAAAACATAATCAATAATAATACCATATTTAATTTATTGTAGCGTCCTAGCACTGTAAATTTTACAAGACAAAATGACATGGGTACAAAATATGACAATGTGGATAATTCTCACATATACCACACACACATACACACACACACACACACACACACACACACACACACACATGGACACTTGTCTCCCTTGTGACTTTCCATAACACCTGTGGCTATGTTTAGCACAAGGCTCCGCTGTGTTGGTGCAAGAACTGTAATGTGTCATTATCCCCCGTGTCCTGTTTGACAACACACTCATGTGAGCTGCTGAGATGTACAGACGGCAGGACATTCAGTCTTTCACAACTTTTTTTTTTAGGTCTGACTCAGTTCATTCATAAGCGACGCCTCCCAGCCAAACAGCCAATAGACGTCAAGGTTATCGCTTCATTGATTTAGCGTATAATAATACGAAAAATAAACAAAAACAAAAAAATACTAATAAATTTAACTCAGTTGCCAAAATTGTATAGGCTTGATATATTAAAGTGATATATTAAATTTGACTTTCAAAAGTGCATGAGAACTCCAAAGCCAAGGTCACGGGTAATGTCACGGTCACTCGCCATGCTAATGTTTTGCGACAGACAAATATGGCAGTGATGTCATGAGGTAAAGGACTTTCATGCTGTTAATGCAAGTAATCTGTGCCCAATTCATCCCATGTTGGTAGTTTGTTCTTGTTCAAACATGAGCAAAACGCTCCCTGGACTGGAACTTTAAAATGTGTCGGTTTGGCCCAGTCAAGTAAATATTAAAGTTGCGTCACCTGAAACACAGACCACAGACTCACATTTCAGACATCACTATCTAGATTTATCTAAAATATTTATGTATATAACCACAATATATTTTTAAAAAAGATTATTAATATATATGACAATGCTGAGGAAGGCAAAATCAAGATAAATCCACTTAAACGTAAAGAAAATTTTATATGATATAACGTTCGTTCCATAACAGATAATTGACTACGTTTGACTCTGAAGGAATCTAAACACAGGAATCTAAGTTTTTTTTAGCAAATGTTTGGATGTGTGCTTTGTTATTCAATTACGTATGTCTTATTTTATTTATAACTGTGTGTTTATATAAAATTAGTTCCCTCCTGTGGGACTAATAAAGGTATTTTCTATTCTATTTTGCCGTATTCTATTTCATAATATAACTTATTGTGCTATAACAAATATTATACAGTATTGTAGTATAATACTAGTAAGGATGATAATAGACTCAAATACCTCCAAACACTTTTAGTTTAAACATACATACCATTAAATAAAAACAACTCCAACATGGCATTGCCCTATGATCTCCTCTTAATCATACCCTAAACATAAATGCACATCGAAATGACAATTCTTATCTTATCTTATCTCCACTCGACACACATTGATTACGTGAACCTTCGGTAAACACTTTTGTGTATATTTTCTTTACTGATGTGGGCAGACGGATGTATATGAGTAAACAGCCACATATGGCTATATCCTTACTTTTTTTTGCAATCCCAAGCTATTCGAAGCGTGTGGTTTGTGAAATTGCGCAGTGTGAGCAGGGCACGGTACGTACCGTCAAATTGTGACGAAAATTCAGAAACCTCAGACTTTTGCGTGAAAGCCTTCTGACGTCATCTTCCGCCCAACCACGCCCCTAGGCATGGGGTGAAAAATCATCCGAGGTGGAAGGAGGAGCCTGAATGAATGGCTGTTACGTTCTTGAGGGGGCGGGGTCTGTTCATTTACTACAGCGCCTGGCTCAAACGGAAATTGGCAGATACGCACGCAGGTTGATTCGGAACACTACTAATAACTAATCTGTTATATCGATTAATCGTTCGTTCCAAAGCGTATTTTATAGTTCGCATTAAGAACTCGAAACAGGGCACATAAGAAGGCGTTAAGACTTTTAACAAGTATCCAAAAACGACATGGCAAGAGGAGAAGGGGCAGAGCAGTATTCCAATGCCAGTCTTCTTCATAAACCTGGTTCGGATGGAATTAAATTAGCAACGAAGGTAAGCGAATGCAAATCGAACGTTGATTGGCGGTCCACTTGCTTTCCATCCGTTTACACGTGTTTAAACGTGTGTGAACGGGCGGCGCGGACGCTACGTGTCAGTTTGCCGGCTTGAATTGGGCGCGCACGCCCTTTCGGCACGAGACAATCGACGCGACTGGGTTTTTGAATTCGCTTTCAGATTCGAAACGTTCCCGATTCAACGAGTGTAGATACTCTCATTTTGACTTGTTGATGTACATTGTGAAACGAGAAATTGTTGCACGAGAAACCGGCGTTTACGTGTGGCTTTCGACGTAGGTATGCGATATGGGGTGTGTGCGAAATGGAAAAAAAACTGGGCTAAATTAATTCGCCAAAAATGATTGGTTTATGAAAAAATGAAGTGTCTTTGACAATGTACAGTTCACATTCAGTTCTGTATTATTAGCATTGTTTTTTTTAATTACTATTGTATTGTCTCTCTCTGTGTGTGAACATACGTATGTGTGTACGTGTAAATCCAGTGTGTGTGTTTGTGTGTGTAGAGAGAGAGAGAGAGAGAGAGAGAGAGATGTCTGTCTTGACGTAAACTGATTTTTCACTTTTGTTTAATTTTTACGACTCATTAAAAGCATCAGTTTAATTATTAACGTTAACATTTTCACAATTGCCAAGCATTGATAGTTGATAATTGGTAATTACTTGCTTGTTTATTAGGTCATTACACTACTTAAATAATAGACATTTAAATATCTGTTTGTCTTTTATCATAACTGGGTTAAACAATCAGACTTTGCCACATCATCAGCCTATAAATGACCAATCCTGTGAGTCTTAATGAGTATTTTGATTTATGAGTTTAAACTGATCAGCCACTTTTACAGCAGCTCATATATTTCACTGCCCGTGAAGAAAAAATTAATATATTATTCTATGTTGTCACTTTAATGATGATTAATAGTTTACTATGTTTTTTTTTCCAAGTTCTTAAAATCTTTTTAAGTTAAGTGCATTTATTACATTCTTCTCTGCGGAGATCAGTTAAAAAATTGACTATGCGGTGAAGCGTTTCGCTGCTTCTCAGAAATGATTGCTAATCTGGAGGAAACGATGTCAGATAGCCGCATCACTGTTTAGTGTCATGACACAACACTTCTATGTGCATTTCACGACAGGTTCTTTATTTACCCCAAAACGTAGGTCGTGGCATAGCAACACAAGGCGACGTAATCCCCAATCACAAAGCCGTGCGCTGAAAGCAGGGAGTCTTCTGTTTGATAGTAAATAGTTCAGAAAGAAAGTTTTAGAAGTTCTTGATTTCTCGAACAATAGTTCGACTCTCAGACTTTAAGCAGTGTTGTCATTTTCTGACAGTTGCACGTCAAGGTTTTCAATCCATGGGATTTTAGCCTGCCATATTGTTGAACTTGAAAGCGCTGTTCAAGTTTGTTTTGTGACTTTTAACCGTTAAATGACTGAGTCTTTCTAAGAAACTCAAATGTCTATCTGTCACTCTCTTTATACACACACACATACATTTGCGTGTGTGGATAGATGACTACATTTTAATTCAACATTAACTGAAATACATCTGGAATTTTTACTTGAATCTAATTTTAATCTAATGTGTTGTCATCAGAAAGTTAAATTTCCATGTGGCAGGCACATTCAAACAGGGGATTTCTTCCTCTGTGGTCAGTTTCATGACCCTATTGTACAAGATGCCGTTGGCATGTGATTTGAATGAAAGTGCAATGGGATTAAGACAGAGCACAATTAAGATTAGCATAATCAAAACCAGCGTTTGTCTGGCCGAATAGAACGCCTTGCCAAATTACAAGTACATCTGGACCATTTGGGTTAATTCCAATCCCACTTTAGACCTGGTTTTCCTGATGCCACAAGCGGAAAATGTCCACTAGGTCGTTTTTTTTTTCCGTCTTTATATTTCTAATGAAAACTAACCTGCTGTTTTAATCTCTTCAAAAACAGCGTGAAACAAAAGGCCGACTTTCCATCTGCAGCAAGTTGTGCTATGCCATCGGAGGAGCGCCGTACCAGATCACTGGATGTGCCATTGGCTTCTTCCTCCAAATATACCTGCTGGATGTTGCGCTGGTGAGTGCAGTTTTAATCCGTTCATTTATTCATCCATTTTTTAAAAGACAGAGATATGAGCGTTCATTGGGAAAGACCAGACCCAAGAGGAAATTCCAAGCAACTAAAACGGCAAATCTATTTCACAAGATTTTGACTTAAGTGGTTTCTTTGGCAATTTCATGACCGTTTTTTTTGTGTGTGTGCAAGGGATGAGATTAATTTGTGCAGAAAGTGATTCTGATCCTCAGGGGCAGCGGGTTTCTTTACTCCCCCTGCTCATACAGTCCGAGTCAGTACAGTCACAAAGGCGTAATTGTAGCGGAAAATGAATGGTTTTTAAAAGGTCCTTGGTGCCATTGACGTTGGGTGATACTGTAGTCCTGGCAGACTTATTGGCCAGATTCATGTGAGGGAAGGGCTTTAGTTCGGGCTGGTTTTAATAGCTTTCAGTGTTCATCATGTCACCCTGGATTACGGCGGTCAGGCCACAGTGGGAGTTTGCCTGATGCATTCTGTCTTCTTATTAACACGTAGTCGCACAATACACAAAGTCGGCATGAGTTTAGAGTTCCTATACTGGAAATAAAGCCATTTGAACCGAGTAACTCCATTACTCTGTCATGTGGTCCAACCATGTGTTCTTTCTGATGATCTCCATGAGGTTACTTTAGTGCTGCCAACCACGTTATAAATCAATACGAATATCCTTGTAAAAAGATAAGCGCTGTTTGCAAGCATCCTTATGGTGGAGATCTAATCAATGGCTGGGTGGGATGAGTGCTTGGCACGCAACAAGATATTGTTTTAGGCTTGATAAAATTAGGTGCATTTCTTTTCATCCGCATGAATAAATTATTGTCATTTTGTTATTATTAAAATTGTATTTCTTATTATTGCTGTATTTTTATTAAGGTTATTGCGTGAGATTTTGAGCTTACTTTTATGCAGCGCCATTTTTTTGCAGTGGCCAAATTATGACATTACAGGCCCTTATTATCGAGTTTACAACAAACGACCGGTCAACAAGCCTTAATTCAAAATGGTAATTGTTCCAAATTTGCAATTCTTTTCAGGTAGCTTTTAACGTTTTTTGTGATTATTATTGAATAAAAAAAATGTAAGGATTACTTTAATAATTGATCTTTTGTGGACTTTCTTCTCTAGCTGGACCCATTTTATGCTTCCATCATCCTGTTTGTGGGTCGAGCATGGGATGCCATCACAGATCCTACAGTGGGCTTTCTGGTCAGCCGGACCCCCTGGACGAGATTTGGGCGAATGATGCCGTGGTATGTAGTACTTTTTGCACATTTATAAAAGAATATCAAAATGTTTACTGCAGGCCATTTTCGTAGTTCTTCTTTTCTTCTGACCAAGCCGAGTCTCATTGATCAAGACACTTGTCTCGCTAGACGATCCTGTTTCTTGCAGTAGTTTCACAATTTTGACCTGCAATAGTTTCGAAGAACTGAGTCAACTGATTGTCGCAGGGTTTGCCACTTTACCCAGTTTTTCATGTAATGTCGACAGCATCTAGACTAGAATGTTGGTTCTGATAGAATCTAAGAAGATGAGACCAAAGATGCGTAATACGTGTCATTTTATGTTTGTTGTAACAAATTAAGAGAAACATAAATAATTGTCTTTCTTGGAAAAAAAATACAGTGTACACACATGTGCCTATTAAAAAAATAAATCTCTTATATAATAATAATAATAATAGTAACAATAACAATAATAATAGACTCTTTTTCTAGCACTTGCGTTGCTCCGAATTGTTGTCTTCAATCATTGAACCTAATGCTTTTAACATGTTGACCTGAAAAATGCTGCAAAACAACTTTCGTTAAAATTATAGCTTTGGCTACTCCAAAAGCACGAGGTTAAGTGACAGTGATTCCAACAGGGAAGAAAGTTTCTGCTTGTGTTTGTTTAAGGATTAGTAAAGGTCTCGTAGGGAGACTGTGTTGTAGATGTTAGATTATGTAGAGCATAAAATGATTTTTTTTATCCTTTTTGAACATAGAAGGCCATCATTTATAGAAAACAACAAACCGATTTTGACATGCTGTCCATCCTTTGGCCAGTCAGACGTCAGACGTAGGGGGTCTGAACACTGGGGGTTGGGGACGAGGAATGTGCATGTCTATTCTAACTGCGTTGGTCATGTGATGAAATCTGGTAGGGATCTTTTATGAATGGTCTGGATCTGGATGGAATCTGATAGGGATCTCATTCACTCGTTTGAGATCAATAATGGGATCTAGTGAATTTGAGCTAGATGATTGGTCTCAGTTGTGTTTAATTGAAAGATCCAAGTTGTGTATCTCATCTGTGATCAGTGTAATGTTTAACTTGCTAAACTTGTGAATAGTGTAATGGTGACGAGGCATCGAGGCTCAAACAGCACATGAAGTGACATCTATAAACCATGGTATGTTGAAATGGAATGGAATGTAGATGTTTAATTGCGGAATAATTTGCTTAGTGTAACCACACGATAAATGTTTTGAGTCAGAAATGTTCCTGAACAAAAGGAGATGTTTAAACCTGATCATCTGCAGCGTAAATCAAAACGCTGTGAAACATCTGAAGCTGAGGTGGAGAATGGCAAAAAAAAAAGAGATTCTTTTTTTCAAATGTTTGGGGGTTGGGGCTTGTATGCAAATCCGGCCGTTCTGACTGGTCCAACCCACAACACACCACTGCTCTGAGCCAATCAGATCACACGAGCGTCTGCAATAAGCTTGGGTGGCACTTATGTGTGGCGCTGGGGTTATTGTAGTTCAAACATCGCCTTTGGAGTAAGAGTGAGACGTTGCTATTTAAAATCATAACTACTCGTTGCTCCTTTTCGCCATGCTTTAAAAAAAAATGAAATATTAAATAAGTAATAATAGTAAAAAAAAGAAAAGAATATTTTTATATATACAAACACATACTATTTTGTTTGACACAATCAAATATTTATTCAGACTTATTCACAAGATTGGGAATCATAATAGTAAATAATATTGGTGTAACAAAGCTTTTTTGTGTACATTTAAAACTTTAGAACCCCCCCCACACACACACTATATTTTGAATACAAGAGCTCTTTTATATAGATTTTATTATTATTTAGTGCAAGTAAAATCTAAATCTACACACGATGGCTATGGCTGGTTGAAATGGTGTATTTGCGAATATTTAACTTCAGCGAATGCTTGCATTTGTTTTTTTTACATTACTTTTGGCATGTGTAGTATGTTGCCATAAAACCAGAAGAATTTAGTTCTACCCTGAATACAAGGGTGTAGTCATACCGTGCGTATTTAGGGTAAACGTGTGCTGAAAATCATGACTCAGATACACACCCCGTGTCTGAGCTCAGCACAGCCAAACGTCTGAAGATTCTTATCAGAAATGCTCTCGAATAAAACCATTTATATTATAAAATATTAATAGCTTTATATATAAAAGGAGAAAATATATATGCACACACAAATATATAACGTGAATCTATGTACTTTTGTTTATGTGTACTGTTTCAATTTGAAAACAATAGTAAGTTGTCAAAGTATTTAATTTTTATTGATTGCCATTACACATACATACAGTGAATGTGTAAAGCCCATTTTAAAACACAAATTGAATAATTCTATAAAATATTATATATTTTATTTAATTTACATTGATCAGTGTTTTATTTTGGAGTTCGGATGTTTAAGACTGGTGGGACTAAAAAGGCATTTCCTTCAAAGGCGTGACAGCTACTGTAATGTACAGCTCTTCCACTCCGGCCTCCCGTAGTCATGCGTTATTACCGCCTTCCTGTTCCGTCATGAACAATTAGTATAAACATAGACGGGAAATTTCTCAATTGTTGTCTAACAGCCGATGACATCATAGTTTGTCATTCCAATTTTAAGAAAAACATGACTCGTGCCACTTTGTCTTCATATTTGGTGTTTTGACACGTTTGTTCATCTTGACTTTTATCATTTTGCCCTCGTCCTTCAGGATCATCCTATCAACTCCACTCGCCGTGATCTGCTATTTCCTTATCTGGTACGTCCCGTCTGTTGATGAAGGCAAAGTGGTCTGGTACCTGATCTTCTACTGTGCTTTCCAGACGTTACAGACTGTAAGTAAACATATTTTAATGGTCATCTAAGCCCGTGTGGATTTTGTGGTTCCTCACTGTCTTTTTTGCCCAAACAGTGCTTCCATGTGCCATACTCTGCCCTTACCATGTTTATCAGCTCCGAACAAAAAGAGAGGGATTCCGCCACGGCTTACCGTGAGTTTGAGTCCTTGTGGTCATGATCTCCGTCGTGTGTTAGGTCTTCTAACTGTTGGCTTTGCAATCTCCAGGAATGACCGTTGAGGTTTTGGGGACGCTGATTGGCACAGCCGTTCAGGGTCAGATTGTGGGAATGGCGAACGCTCCCTGTATTCGTGCTGGTGAGGTCCTCAACGCCAGCGATCTACCGGTCAATGTGACGGAGCATCACGTTTCTCTGGATCATCTTGTAAGTGACGTTTCCTGAAAGCTGTAATGGAATCGATTCTATGAGCGCTGACACTTTTCTTGCCCAACAGAGAAACGCTTACATGATTGCGTCCGGCGTCATCTGCTCCATTTATGTGGTTTGCGCCATGGTTGTGTTCCTGGGTGTGAAAGAACAAAAAGGTAAGGCTGAAGCCATTGCGAAGCGGCCAAACCGCATTCCTCTCGGGTGAATGCAATTCGTTGGAAATGTCACTTTAGTTTCACCACTGTAACCTACAGGTTTTCACAATTCTACAATCCCTTAATTTAATGCAACGTAATAAAAAGCCACATTTATTTTTTACAAGAGCATGACAGAAAATTCAATTTTAATTTTAACTATCAATGCAACTTTTTAATTTAAATATATATTAGAAATAATACAATTAAATAACGAATAATATTCAACCTTGGGACCAAATGGTCTATCATTACCACATTTTGTTATAAAATAATTTCTAAGTCTGACAGTGTTTGCAAATTAATTGTACATTTTTAACTGAAGATGTATTCAATACTAACTACTGGTTAACAGAGAATACATGTAAATATGTGTAACTAAGATGTAAGAGTGTTTAGGATGTAAATATGAAATATTAGGAATGTAAAGATGAACAAAATTTATAATCTGCCGTTGAAATAGTTTAAAATCATAAAATCTCTTTAAATTTACCGGTTTATGATTCTTATTATATGTAATAATTGTTGTATTGGTTTTTGCAATTAGAATTTTAAAACGCAATTAGAAAATAATTGTAGTTTTTTTGCAATTTTAAAACAAACAATATTTTTTTGTGATTGGTGTAATCTACAGATATTATGCGTCGAACATGTGGTACGTGATACCTGAAACATGACAGGAATAATCGTGAACCTGCTGAGAAATCCCCACCACCAATTCTGTCATTTCCTTCAAAATTGTGAAATCCTGAAGGGACGACATTAATAGCTGTAAAGCAAATGGGCTACGACGATAAACCAAAGTCAAACTGTGAATTAAGGTTTTAAGGATTTCCTGTTCCCAGGTTTCCCTGCAGTTCAGGTTAAAGTGTTTCAGTCTGTGCGCAGCGTTTTCAGTCCAGCGAATCAGATTAAGGCGATTAGCTTTTATGGCAGCGAGAAGATTGACATTATGTGATCTTTACCAAATCCCTCATTTGTTCAGTGTCAAATAATATCTCGATCTTTGCATAAAAGGATGAGAGTAGTAGTTGGCCTTTTTCTGTGTAACTTTTGTTTTTGCGCTTTCTTTTCATGAGTTGTTAGAACGTTGTAGGAGACGGGTCGTTATTTTTTTTTCTAGCCATTGTGGACTAATGGCTTGCTCATTGGTCATGTTATGGCCCTTTTGCTCATAGATTGAGGTGTTGCTCATGTTTCCGGTCTGAAAAGGGCTTTGTAAATAGTTCTGTTCTGTGTTTTTCAGAGACCTGCAGGGTCAGGACAGAGCCCATGTCCTTTTTCCAGGGCATCCGGATGGTGATGGGACACGGCCCGTATGCCAAGCTGGTCATGGGCTTCCTCTTTACTTCTCTGGCTTTTATGGTCAGTCATGTGCTGAGTTGGTGAAGTTAGGCCTTAGGGAACACTAGAAATGATTTTTAATCAAAGTTTTTTAATATTCAGATTATTAATTATGATATTACGCCCCAGACTAAATATATAACTTGTTTTCGCAGCTTCTGGAAGGAAACTTTGCACTTTTCTGCAGCTACACACTTGGCTTCAGAAACGACTTCCAGAATATTCTGCTGGTCATCATGGTAGGCAAAACACACTGCTCTTTTTATGTTAAAGTCATAATGGCTGGTTGTGGGGTTTTTTTTTTTTTGTCTAATGACTTGTCATTATGAGTTTTTCAAGCATGAGTGTCACTTTGGGTTTGGTTACTGAAGACAAGTAATACTTGTTGAGCATTGTCAACCTTTGCTCTTCCGATCTCAAGGTCAATAGCAAGTTCTTCTAGTTTCAAAAGGCAAGGTTTAAAAAAAAAAAGATTCTGTGCTAAAGCCAAGTCTGCTGATTTTTACAGTATTTTACTAATCCCCTCAGAAATTCAGTGTTAAAAAGGGAACTGAGGAATGTATCGTGTGTGTGTGTGTGTGTGTGTGTGTGTGTGTGTGT